>QRFJ01002033.1:347500-427091 GCA_006176705.1 Cocos nucifera | reverse complement strand
AGTCAGTCATTGACGAGAAGGTAGACTTCCTAATGACTACTCGAGGTGGTCACGCTCAGTGCCCTCGTTCTCTAACGAGTACCTGTACTCTCGCTCCGGTGTCTCCACACCGTAGACTCAAGACTCATCTACTAAAGAGAAGCGATTGTACACCAACCTTCCGGATCAATCACCATCCTCGTGATGATCCTATGGTCGGGAGCATTTTATGAGTTAATAATGATTATTCATGTCTTAAATTTTCAACTCTTGAAAATATGAATTATCATTACCATTAACTCAAAGGATGTATCACAGACACTAAATACACATATGTGATAGAAAATAATCCATTTTATTGATTATAGTCAAAATTATAATTTTGCCCCTAGAAGTGTATTACAAGTGTCAGCCAATTCTGGCTTCTAGGGCACATATATCTAACAATCTCCCACTTGTCCTAAAGCCAATTGGCTACAAGTCTAAGTCCCATCTTCTCAAGGTGGGCTTCGATCTTCTGCTGGCCCAATGGCTTTGTAAGTGGGTCTGCCACATTATCTGTGGAGTTGACTCTCTTGACCTCGACGTAACCCTTCTCGAGGTAATCACGGATGAGATGATATCGCCGCTCAATGTGCTTGGACTTCTGGTGAGACCTCGGCTCCTTAGCAAGGGCTATGGCGCCATTGTTGTCGCAGTACAGAGGAATGGCATCTGATGGCATTACTCCAATTTCTGCAGCAAACTTCTTGTACCAGAATGCTTCCTTCGCAGCCTCTGATGCAGCGATATATTCTGCTTCCATGGTGGAATCTGCTATCACTGTTTGCTTGGAAACTCTTCCAGCTGACAGCTCCACCATTGCACACAAACAGACTTCCAGATGTCGACTTTCGATCATCTATATCGGACATGAAAGTCCGAGTCTGTGTATCCCTGGACTTGGAGTTCTCCATTACCAAAGACCAACATCATATCCTTAGTTCTTCTCAAGTACTTAAGGATACATTTCACAGAAGTCCAGTGTTCTTCACCTGGATTTGACTGATATCTGCTTGTGACACTCACAGCATGGGCTATATCAGGTCGTGTACATAGCATGGCATACATGAGGCTCCCTATTGCAGAAGCATAAGGGATCTTGCTCATGCATTCTATTTCCTCAGGTGTGCTAGGGCACATCTTCTTGGAAAGATGAATACCATGTCTGAAGGGTATTAATCCCCTCTTAGAGTTTTCCATACTAAACCTCTTTAGTACTTCCTCTATGTACATCTTCTGTGAAAGTCCTAGCATCCTATTCGGTCTATCCCTATAGACCTTAATTCCTAGAATAAAGGATGCTTCACCTAGGTCTTTCATGGAGAATTCCTTGGACAACCACATCTTGACTGATGTCAACATGGGAATATCATTCCCAATAAGGAGGATGTCATCCACGTACAATACGAGGAAGACAACAGCGCTCCCACTGACCCTTTTGAAAACACATGGTTCCTCTTCATTTTTGATGAAACCAAATTTTTGATCACATCATTGAAATGAGTGTTCCAGCTCCGAGATGCTTGCTTAAGTCCATATATGGACCTTTGCAGCTTGCAAACCTTGTGATCAGTATCACTGGATGTGAAACCTAGCGGCTGTTCCATATAGATATCTTCCTCAAGATATCCATTTAAGAATGCCGTTTTCACGTCCATTTGCCATATTTCATAATCGAAATAGGCTGCAATGGCAAGCAATGTGCGGATGGATTTTAGCATAGCCACTGGGAAAAGGTATCCTGATAGTCAATGCCTTCGCGTTGACTATAACCTTTTGCCACTAGTCTAGCCTTGAATGTCTCCACATTCCCATCTGCACCAATCTTTCTCTTGAAGATCCATTTACACCCAATAGGTACTATACCTTCTGGTGGATCTACCAAGGTCCAGACTTGGTTTGAGTGCATCGAGTCAATTTCTGACTTCATTGCCTCTAAGCCATTTCTCGGAGTCGATATCTGATATCGCCTCGTTGTAGGTTTTGGGATCATCACCATGAGCACCATTACCTATGAGGAACATTTTCTCTACTTCCTCTGAAATAATACCTAAGTATCTTTCAGGGGGATGGAAAAACTCTTTTCGATCTACGAGGTGGAGGAGGTAGTGTTCTTATTGGCTCAACCTGATTTGGTTCCAATTTGGTCCTTAGCTCGTTGCTACTTGTGAGACTTTCTCATCAAGCTTAATCTGCTTTCCAATGCCGCTATCTTGAATAAACTATTTTTCAAGAAAGATGGCATGTCGACTCACAATCACATTGTGGTCTTCTGGAATGTAGAAATAGTATCCTAATGACTCTTTAGGATATCCTATGAATCGAGCTCTAAAGGACCTAAACTCTAACTTGTCCGCTTGTTGTCTTTTGACATGAGCCGGACAACCCCAAATTCTGAGATGACTCAGACTTGGTTTCTTACCATGCCATATCTCATACGGTGTGGTAGGAACGGTTTTAGAAGGAACCCTATTCAGTAAGATAATTGAAGTTAACAATGAAGTGTCCCCAAAGAAAATCAGGGAGGTCTGTGAAGCTCATCATGGATCGAACCATATCCTAATAGAGTCCGATTTCTCCGTTCTGAAACCCCGTTGAGTTGAGGTGTTCCTGGTGGAGTCCATTGAGAGACTATGCCATTTTCCTTTGAGATAGTCTAGGAATTTTCGGCTAAGGTATTCACCTCCTCGATCTGATCGAAGAACCTTAATGGGTTTTTTCAGTTTGTTTTTCTACTTCATGTCTGAATTCTTTGAACTTTTCAAAAGCTTCAGACTTGTGTCTCATAAGATACACATACCCATACCTAGACAGATCATCGGTAAAGGTAATGAAGTAGACAAAATTGCCTCTAGCCGGCACATCAAATGGGCCGCACACATCAGTATGTACTAGGGCAAGGAGATCTGTGGCCCTTTCCCCATGTCCAACAAAAGGGAGTTTAGTCATTTTGCCTTGAAGACAAGATTCACAAGTTGGATATGACTCAAAAGTCAATGGACTCAATAGCCCATTTTTCTCCAATTTGTTGATCCTATCTTCTGCTATATGACCTAATCTCAGGTGCCATAGATATCTATCATTTGGACTATCCCTAGGTCATTTTGATTTTTGGCATTCACATTTTGCTCGATAGTTAAAAATAGGATACATCAATATGTAGCTGATAAAGACCGTTAATAAGGAAACCATTTGCAATTTTATTTCTTTCATAAAGAATGTTACAATGGTCCTTAAAAAAGGTAATCACATAGCCTTCTTGTGCTAAGCATGAAACAGAAATCAAATTCCTGCTAGCTGCAGGCACATAATAACAGTCTTTTAAAACTAAGTCTAAACCAGATGGTAATCGAAGAGGGTATGTTCCCACGGCCACTGCAGCAACTCTTGCTCCATTTTACCGATGCGTAGGATCATGTCTCCATCCCTCAGCCTCCTGCTATCCTCAAGACCCTGCATGGAAGTGCACAGATGAGCACTAGAACCAGAGTCAAGCACCCAACTGGATGCAGAAGAAATCGTAAGGTTAGACTCAATAACGAGCATACCTCCAGAAGGACCTTCCTTCTTGTTCTTTAGGGTGGCCAGGTAAGTAGGGCAGTTCCGCTTCCAATGGCCGTCGCTGTTGCAATGGAAATACTTTTCTTTGTCATCGGCCTTCTTCTTCGGCTTCTGTCTTTTCTTCTTTCCTCCTTCCACCTTTCTGCTTTTTCACAGACTTCTTTTTTTTTCCATAAGACTTTCTTTTGGAAGAAGTCCATTCCATAGCAAGAACTGAGCCTTTAGAACCTTTCATAGAAAGCTCAGCGGTAACCAGCATATTCATTAATTCGGCC
Organism: Cocos nucifera; assembly: GCA_006176705.1. NCBI lineage: Eukaryota > Viridiplantae > Streptophyta > Magnoliopsida > Arecales > Arecaceae > Cocos > Cocos nucifera. Next base: position 423,234 of record QRFJ01002033.1, on the reverse strand, counting down.
AAGGAATTTTGAAGTTTATGCATGTGGTAATTCATGATGAATTGCCCATATGCATCAGTCAAGGATTGCAGAATAATATCATTCTGCAGATCCAAGTCCAACTTCACACCGAGCTTCTCAAGCTCTTCCATGTCCTTGATCATCATGTCAGACAGTGATCTTGGACTGACTGCCCATCACATGCATCTTAGCCTTAAAAAGTCGTTTCGTGACTTGATATTTGGCTGCGCGACTCTGTTCACCAAACATCTCCTATAGGTGAGCCAACATTTGGCGAGCAGTCCCGATATCTTCATGTTGGCGCTGGAGCTCATCAGACATCGAGCCCAACATGTAGTATCTGGCCTTATTATCTTCGTCAATCCATTTTTCCAGAGACGCTCTCTGTTCAGTGGATGGACGAGCTGGTAAGGTGGGAGGGTCCTGGTCCAATACATGTGTTAACTTCTCGAAACCCAAAATAATTTTGTAGTTCCTGAGCCAATCTTTATAATTGGGTCCGAGTCAGTCTATGTGTGTCCAGGATACGTGCCTAAGTGGGTTGGACGCAGACATTTTTCTGTAGAGAGTCAAAGATTCTAGTTAGATACTGTAATTTTGACTTGACCAATTTATTTAGGAAATTTTATTTTTAAACAAATTAGCTCCCACTATTTTCTCGGATCCCTACACTCCCTCTGTAGAGATGCAAAAATCTCCATGATTAATGATTTCTAGTGGGTGGTGCGGTCTCACCAACTGACTCATCACCTCACCTAACAGTTATTGGTGATGGGTTAGCCAATGAGTGAACAACTCTTGTTCAATGATTCTCTAATCATGGTGCACCCAAACTTGGTCTCTAATTCATGAATCTCACCGTATCCGGAATATTGATCCACTCCTTAGTTAAGTCAGACCCACCATTTGCATAGACTGGATTCCTAATTGAGTCTCTCACCGTATCCTAGAATATTGAGCCCAACTCATCCTCCAGCCCATAGCATCCAATGCCTAATAGACATGGTTGCATCTTTTCGGTGCAACTGAGCCACTGTATCCAGTCGAGAACAATCAACCCCGGGAAGGGCCCGCACATCTACAATGGTGGAAGACCTCAGACTTAATCTTTTCTTAGGGAGAATTTGATTCAGGTCTCATTAAACTAGACTTGCATAGTCATAACAATTATGACTAACCTAGTGGCATGGGTTAGCTCGGATTATTGACCACCTCAGATCAGAACTGTGTCAACAGATATGGCCAGGTAAGTGAGACCGGTGGAAGGAATATGCCATTAACTCGTACAAGAATGCATTCAGAGGTCGAGTAGCTTCCAATTAAAAATCAGTCGGTCGTATGTGCCAAACTTACCTTAGACACCAAATTATTGAGTCAGAACCAATTGGGTTAGCCTACAATCCAGACTCTAACCTCTGAGCCTAATTAGGTCTTGCTTGATCGATCACTCGTGACTCGATCTTGACCCAGACTTAATCCTATTAGGCTGGTCAATTTAAGCATTGTTGATCCCATCTAACCAACTCTTGATTCGGTTTGATCAACCGCTTAGACCTAATTGAGCTACCCAAGCCCGAACCCAGTATTATGAATATGTCTTAGATCTAAAATTCTCAATTTTAGACCTAATTAATATTTCATAAACTTAATTCTTAATTAAGTTAGGGTTCATAAACAAAATATGCACAATAAATCCTAGGGTTTCAGGATCTAGGGTTTTGCAGAAAGTAAGTTTTGGGTTTCTGATTAAGGACGAACATGCGCAGCACCCCTACACATCATAAGAACACCCCATCGAATGGAAGGAGAGGGCCTTTAAACCCTTCTTCGTTCTTATGACCGGACGGCCAAGAGGAACGCCTTAATCAGGAACATCAATAATCTACAAAAATAAATTAGATCTATATCATATATCTCATATAAAAATTAGATCTAATTAAAATGGCATATTTTGCATACATCTCATGTATCGAATCATGCATATTTTTTAGATCTAAATTATCTCATAATAATCTAAAAAATTAGATTTAAATTGATCTAATCAAAATAAATTCTAATCTAGACAATTATGTAGAACTATTCTACAACTAGTCTAGACATGCATCAATCATATCTCATATGATATTTAAAATTAAATAATTTTATTTTTGCTATTTTTAGATGTTATTATAATACTTATAATATCAAAAAATAGTAAATAAATAGATCTAAAATATGATTTTAATTAAATAAAAATTATGATCAAACTAGACTATTCTATAGAACTATTCTATTCTAGAACTAGTCATGCATATCTTCATAATCTTAGATCCAAATTCATTTAATTTTAATTTTTAATTTTCTGATTTTAGATCTGATCACATCTCATGTGACATCTAAAATTATTTTTAATTAAAATTAAATTAAAATTAGATCTAAAAAAAATTTTAGAACCATGGCTCTGATACCAGTTGAAGGGAAAATCCTGATTTTTTCCGGATCCAGGTTCGTTCAGATCTGATTAGATCAAGAGATATATTTCAAAAATTTTTCTCTTGATCTAATCAGATCTGATATTTTTAGATCTAATTTATTATTTTAATAATTAAATAAAATAAAGATAAATTAAATTCAAATTTAATTTTTACCTTGATTTGGGTAATCCTATTACCCATTGATGATCCTATTGAAGCTCGGAAGGTTCTGGATCTAGCCACGCAAGCGCCTGGCCTCTACCGGTATCCACTCAGGACTGGATCTAGAGATCCTTCTTCTTCTCTATCTTTTCTCCAAAAATCAGATCTGGATCTGATCTGGAGGATCTTCAAAACTACCTTTTGAAGATCAGCAGTCGTCCTTTGCAGCAGTGCAGCCTTCTTTCTTTTTCGATCGCCTTTCTTGCTCTGAATCGCACCAATTGGAAGAACCCAAAACTTTTTGGGCATGGAAAGGAGGGAGAGGGCCAGATGGTGGCATGGAAGAAGGAAGAGGGGAAGCCTTGGGGCGTGGGCTTAGATCAACTTTATTGAAAGTTGGATGCGCAGGGTCTTATTTATAGACTCTACTGCGCCATCCAACTCCTCTTCACTCCCAACCAATCATGTTGCCCTTTGTGAAATCAGATCTAAATCTGATTGGTGGGAATAGAGACCCCTGGATTCCTCCTTAGAGGGCGCCTAAGACCAGTCAAAGTTCTTAGATGAGGGAACTCTAATTGGAATCCAAAAGGAGACCTGGAGTCCCATCTGTATGGGACTCCTAGGCATCCCTATCCACTTGGGCACACGCCATCCTAGGCGTGGGCCCCCTTCTCCTTGCCAATTTTCAGAGCAGGGGACAAGCCCCACCAGCTCTCCAATAGGTGCATGATACATGTGGTCAAAATGTCCAAGGTCAAAGGTCAACGTTTGACCAAGTCAAAGTACAAGAATTAGCAGGTGACAAAAATGGCAGGTGTTGTCTCAAATTTATCTCATAAATTAAGACAACCTTTTCTGACTTGGACAACCTCCAGTCAGACCATATGAAGGCCTCTGATTGAGCACAAACTCCTTTGGCTCAGTCAGGACAACTTATTTATGATAGAAAAAGAAGAACGTTAGGTTCAATCGAGTGCTAGCACGATTTTCTTGAACCTAATTGAATCTCATTCAGATCAATTGAACTAGATCAGTTCAATTGATGATCACCAGATTCAAACCCTTGTTTGTGTGACCCAGTTAGGTTCAGTTCTGTATGGTAATGGGATATGTCATGATCTCTATCATCAGACATCATCGAAACTCCTTTCGATGGATCAGAACTCTTCTGATTCGACAGCTAGAATGATCGATCATCTAAATCATTCTAATTGCTCCCAAAATCCACCAGTGACACCTAGCAGTATATGGTGGCAACCCATCAGAGCTGAAAATGCGAACCTCTTGGTGCAGCTACCTTGTGTGATTAAGTTCTTCTATCTTGAGCCCCGATCAGATTAGGGTTAAGGTGAACTCGTCAAACCCTAGTCTCTGTCATATGATGTAATCATTCGATTCGAGTCCAATGTGAAAATCTAAATAGAAACTCTTTCTATTATTTCACACTCTCTGCCATGGCCATGGGCTTCTGGACTTGATTCTCATGATCATCATAGGGCTGCTCCTCATACCACCGAGGTAGATAGATTCCATCTTGATGCAATCCAGTTCCTACAATGAACATGCTATAGCCAACATACACCTCAGGGATTCCATATGGCTAGGAGACCGAGTAATGGTGTAGTCAAACTATAACACCCTCAAGGTGAACTGCCGATGCATCTCAGGTCAAAGAACCAGACACACTACTGCAGCATCGAGTCAGTCATTGACGAGAAGGTAGACTTTCCTAATGACTACTCGAGGTGGTCACGCTCAGTGCCCTCGTTCTCTAACGAGTACCTATACTCTCGCTCCGGTGTCTCCACACCATAGACTCAAGACTCATCTACTAAAGAGAAGTGATTGTACACTAACCTTCTAGATCAATCATCATCCTCATGATGATCCTACGGTCAGGAGCATTTTATGAGTTAATAAATAAAAATTCAAGTCTTAAATTTTCAACTCTTGAAAATATGAATTATCATTATCACTAACTCAAGGGATGTATCATAGACACTAAATACACTTATGTGATAGAAAATAACTCACTTTATTATTTATAGTCAAAATTATAATTTTGTCCTTAGAAGTGTATTACAAGTGTCACCCAATTCTGGCTTCTAGGGCACTCATATCTAACAGTCAACGCCCATGACTTATCACTGGCATTTTTTCTAAGCTCGGCCAACTCTTTCTCAAAATTGCCTATCCTAATGTTGAAGCTCACGAAATCCTTTATGTGTAGCTTGCAAAGGCAAGTGACCTCGATTGTCACCTCTAAATCATTCTTTCTAGATCTCTGAAGTTTGTCTTCCATCTTCTTCAACTTTTTTTTTAGGTGATGAATCTCTCTCTTTAAACTTTTGATTATGGATTTTAGAGGGATTCCTTGAGGCAATAGCTCGATGTTATTTGGAGATGACTGGCCTTGACTGCGATCGTTGGAAGGATTCTGAATAACATCCATAATGACACAAGTGTAAAGGAAAGAAAGTTCATTTTCATTTCTTAAAGTATTTAGCATACATCAAAAAAGAAGAAAGAAAAAAGTACAAATTGATAAGAATTTTTAGACCTCAATCGGTTTAGAGACGGGTGAGATCGATGTATTCTTCATAACCTTAGGCTCGAAAATAGAATCGAGAGCTCTGACCATAGGTTCGAGAGCACCCAAGGCAGATTCAGTGACTGGAGAGGTGGCACCAACATTGGAAGGACTAGCTGCATCGCTAGGCTCGTCTGTCAGAAGGTTGAGGTCTACTTCGAAAAAGTTCTTCATAGCCCTTCTAATGCAGATCTCGAACCCATCTAAGAAAGCTTCCTGGGCGAAAGCAATCTTAATGTCCTCCACTACATTGGAGGACTTAAAAACCTCGATAGTCCACTCCCTCTCGATGCCGACCTCCACTTCGACCTTCCTCCTCTTATCCTTAGAAAGGGTCAAAGCTGCCCTCAACCCCGCAGAAGCCTCCTCTTCTTCTCGTAATGCCTCTCGAAGGCGATCGACCTTTGCAGTTTGTGCCTCCGAGTCCACCTTCAAATGGTCAACCTCAGCCTGAACCCTTTCATTCTCCACCTAAGCCTCCTGAAGGGCTTTGGAAGCCTTGGTCTAGTAGAGATCAACTACCTTCAAATGGGCAAATAGGTAATGCCCCAACTGCGAGACAGAAAAAATCTTTTTGAGTCAGAACTTCAGAAGTGCATCCTTTATTTGAATAAGTTCAGGTGAGATGGTTACCTCAAGGTAGGCAGCGAAGGACTCATCGAACCTCTCTACATCCTCCATTCAAACTATTTTATCAATAATGTGCAGGAGGATGTTGCCCTTCATCAGGGATTGGATGATCTTTCGATCATCCAAGGAAGCTCGCTCCTGATCGAAGCATTCACCACTTGAGTTTTCGACCGTCCTCCTTACTCTTTTTCTGATGATGTCCTTTTTCTTCTTCTTCTTCTCTTTGACCTTGCACTATTCAAGAAGTGTGGGAACAGCATCCTCTTGGGGCAAGGTCAGAGTTGGTGCCGCCGCATCAGACTCTAGGGCAGGCACTACCTAAATTGGCACGATCGGGATCAGCTCATCAGTGCAAGCCTTCTTCGATGTTTCTCCGATGGAGTTGCCCTTTCTCTTGAGGGACTTAATCCCCTTGGTCAGGTGATTCCGCTCTTCAAGGATCATTTCTATAGAAGAAAAAATCAAAGTTAGAAAAAAGAAGAAGACCATACATAATTGGCAGACCACAAAGAACTATCTGTCGGATTGAGAGGACTAAGATCGAAGTTGAATAAGGACTGATCATCTAGCAGCCTGGAGATTAGGGGAGCTCGATAGTTCTTTAGCTTATCGACCGAATCCCAATCATCTTTCTCAAGTCTAGAAGCTCAGTAGATTGAATCCCTTATATCACCCTAGGAAGAAAGTCCTAGCTCTAAAGAAGGACACGAGATGAATAAGAACTTCTCCTTTCAATTATGAATGGAAGAAGGAGTGCCCTTAAGCAACCCCTTCTTGCTGAATTGGAAGGACACATACCATCAATCTTTGACAATCAGATGATGTTTGAAAGTGAAGAAGTTATAGAATAAGAAGATAGAAGGTTGGACGTCAGCCATGGTACATAAAAAGAGAAACCCTATGATGAACCTAAATGAATTTGGTGCCATAGTGGTGAAGGAAATGTTCAAGAACTTAAATAAGTTGGTTACGAAAGAAGGTATCGGTAGCCAAAGTCCTGCCCAAAGGATTTCAACATACAAACAGGTCTGGTCAGGAGGAGGAGAGCAGGCTCGATCGCTAGGATCAAGAAGTTCAAATTTGTAATCGGAAGAAATTTTAAATTAGATCCTAATTAGTGAAAGATCTTCAGACCGAAGTTTGCATTGGATGGTATCAGGGATGAAGGATGGCCGAGGTACTTCTATAGATTGGGGGCCCTTATGGAGAGGATCCATTAAAACCAAATGGGCCGAACTTCTAGAACTAGTTGATCAGGATTCTTCGAAGGACATGAAGACTAACCCAAAGTAGAGAAATCTCTGAAAAATCAAAGAAAACAAAATTCGAGACTCTCTCAAAGAAACCAAATAGGTAGAGATGCTAAAAGACATGAATGATCAAAAAGAATGGTTTGGGAAATAATCTAAATCGATGGAGAAGAATGAAGAGATGGTGAAGAAAATCGAGCAAGAAAGCCCCTGAGGATTGAAGGAGATGATGGAAGGTGCTGGTATACTGGAGCAGGAGAAAGATGATGACTGGGGGGAAAGAGAAGGAACCAGGGCGAACTGGAATCCAAGAGGAAAAAGATGATCTTAAATAACCATAGGAGCTCGAAGCAGTCATGATTGCAGGCCTCCTTTGGCCGATCTTAGCCTAATAGGTATTCCACTCATCATGGCAGAGGGTTAGCAGCGAACGAAACCTTAATTACGCCGCACCTAGGACAGTGCTTCGATGGGAGTTTCAAAATTTATCTTTTCAGGTCATCTCATGGTAAGAAAGTTTCAGCGCCAGTGTGGTAAATGCCAAAATCTTCTTTCTGGTGGGTGCAAAAAGAGGAAAAAGATTTCGGCACTTCGGCATTCACGTCTCTTTACTTTCTTCCTTTGAATTTTGAACTCGGAAGTAGGGCGACTTGTGTTGAGGGCAAACCCTCACCTGCCGAAGTCCCACATGACACCAAGTCTTAGGGTGATCCCGTCCGGTGGCGATAACCATGGCTGACTTCGACTAGTGAGAAATTCCTACCTAGCACCAAGATCACGGACCTCCAACCTAGACTTGTTGGCCGACCTTCCATGTTCCGATCATCAACTTTCTTAGATAACCCTAGAATCTATGAAGGTCTTGCGGATTTCACTTGGATGATCTCGAATGGTGATGGTGGCCCTCTAGGCAATCAAGTGTTTGAACCTGACACACCCTGGCTAGATGACAGAGCCTCTCCCTGAACGAACTTCGGCAACCTGTGAAGAGTAAAGGACCTTAAATTCTTGTATCGAGGATTTTGGATGTGCTGGTGAAAGGTCCTATCCCTCTTTGATTGGCCCTCAGACAACTCTAAGAATGGTCGAGCCTCAAAGGAATGGATGAGTGGCAAAAGTATCTTGGTTGTCCATCCCTAGCGACTGTTGATCAAGTTTCCTCATCAGCCAAACTCCTCTTAATTATCGGACAACCGCCCAGAAGCTGAATTCCCTCCTGCATCCAATCTACCGAATTCCTCCAGTGTACACCTACTGGACCTTTCCTCCAGTCGCACCCTAGTCGGACGATCTTCTCTGGTTGCATTCTCTCCGGATGATTTTCTCCAGCTAAATCTATCATAAATGAATTCCTTCTGATCTGCAGGCAAGCTCCTTTTGGCCGACCTCCTTCCATTCAACATTCTCCTAATCGACTACCCCCCAAGTCGGCCTTGCACCAATAGAACTCCTTCCAGTCATCCAAGTAGCTTCCTTCCAGTCGAATTCCTTACTATCGCCCAAAAGAATCTCGTCCTCTACGTAGGTTCTGCTCCTAGCTTAAGATGAACCATCCTATACACAGACGACTTCAAAGAAGCCCGATCAGACAATCTCGAACATTTTGAAGATGGTTGAAGTTTTGTATCATGGACGACGCGCCCCTTTCGGTCGAACTTCTTTCAGACGAATTCCTCCAGAAGCACTCCTTCTAGTAGGAATCTTTTTAGATGAACTCCTCCAATCATACTTCTTCTGGACGATCTTCTCTAGTGGCACTCCTCCCGATAGTGCTCCTTCTAGTCACAGACTTACTTAGTCCCTACTACACCAGTCAGCTGGAGCCACCCAAAGGAACCCCATCAAATCACTGATTCATAACAATCACTCCGCAAAGGATAGAGCATAGAACCTTAGATCTTAATTTAGAAGGCATCTACTTGCACGCAATCAAGAAGGCTTGCAAACTCCTTGAAAATGCTAGACTTTGCCCCAATGAATCTCGGCCAGTCATGAGTCCACTACATACACTGAAGTCTCCAACTTACATCCAAACTTCAGCAAAGGGATCTCCATCGCCTGCAAGTTGCGACTAACGATAACTCATTCTTCTGTAACAAACTCCATGTGGCCTGAATGGCCCACTACTCGGTAGTTATGGTTGTCACTATTAGTTTATTACAAGCTCCATCTATAAAAGGGACCCTTTAGATACATTTTCTGTAGGCTCTCATTATCTTTCTTATTACTCTACTTCTGAATTTTCTGAGCACTTCATTTCTGTTGGCCAGAAGAGCTGACTTGATCATCGGAGGATCCTATCGGAGCCACCACCTCCGACTCCAGATGAGACTTTATTTTGTAGGTCATCGATGGCGATCCCGTTTTCTCCAACTCTAGCTTAATCCGACATCAACCAGATTCTGCAAAATAGCTTGACTTGTAGACTTGCATGAATTAAAGGAGTTTAATTTAGAAAGTAATTAGAAAGAATTTTAATGAATTGATGCATTTGGGCTAACCTAATCTAATTAGATTGGTTTAAATCATGAGCCTGAGTCCACGCTAGCAGATATGGAACCTAATGGGTCACACACTTAGGGATTTGATCATAGTCTAATCTAATTGGATTTATTATAAATCCTATGGGTTAAATTTACTTGCTAGCACTTGTATTAACCCAAGTTCTCAATTAGGTTTAGTTCTAATGTTAACCTAATCCCTTGACCTAATCTAATTAGGTTCAAATCTATTGGTCTCCTAGATAGATAGGTGTTTCAAGTTATCCAATCTTTGACCAAGTCCAAAATTATGTCCACACTACCACCCTATTTAATATGGGTGCCTCATTTATTTTGAGCGTTAAGAAGGAAGACTCCTTCTTAATGACTCCTCTTAATTCCATATTTATCTCTCCATGCCATTAAGTTATGGTAATTAATCCACATGTCCACTAATTAAATGGCACCCAGAAGGAGAAGTCCTTCTGAGTTACTCATCTTAAATCCCACACCTAAATTAAAACACATGATGAATTAATTCACCACATGAAAAAGACCAAGTGCCAAGGGAGGCATTGCACATCTCTTGGATTCCTACTTAAAGGAGGTGCTATATGAGATATGGCATGCCATCTTACTGGTTTTTGGATGTGAGATTGAGAGAAAAAAGGCAAGAAAATTTTAAGAAAAAGACAAGGAAAAAGAGAAAGAAAAATAGGAAGAAAAAGGAAAGGCAAGGGTTACTAGTCCTAGGATTCAAATTGTCCATGAGTTAGAATTTTTGAACCAAATCTGGATGGTGAGATCTTTTGAGAAAAGGTTTCAAGAGTGGCTTTTGTGGAGATTTGAAGGTAATCAGATGGTGGTGCAATCCAGATTTGGAGAAAGAAAACTAGCAGCGAACTTGAGAAGAAGGCTACAGCACTACATCAAATCAGGAAAGACCCTAATCAATCCTATGTGGCTCACCATTAGAGGACATCTACTTTGGTGTCTTGTGGAGATCAGCTTGGCATCAGATCATTGTCTTCAGGAAGTATATTGTCCACCTTATATGCATGCATGATATGTTTGATTGAATACTACAAGGTAGTATTAGGGTTTGAGTTTCGGTTTGCTAGTTTTAATAGTTAAAGCTTGTTCAAAATTTTTGAAAACTATATGTCATTATGCAACCGAAACCCAATAGCTAGCATCTTAGTGAAGTCTAGCACTTCTGGAGTTTGCCTTTTAGGGCAGACATTGTGGCTGACTAGTCAAGGTTGCATACCTTAAGAGTCACTGCGTTGAAGTGGCTTGCAAAAGCTCAGAGGGACTTTTCTTCCCTCTATTTGATATTCACTATAAAGTCCGGTCCATGGTGCTATCTCTTGCTACTAACGAAGTATGTCGTGAATGATCGATTGAGTTGCTTAAATGAATGGATGGAGTTTGGCTTCAATCCGAAGTACCATATCGAGCTACTTTCCATAGGATGGAAGGGAAAGGTCGGTACAGGATCTCATTTGTGGCACCATGCTAGAGCATCAAAGCTTTGAAGCTCTTGAGGTGGTCTATAGGGTCAATCGAGCTGTTGTAAGCCTATAGTCATGGCATCTTAAAGTAGTTGGGGATTGGCTCCTACATGATCTTTGTGCTAAAGCATAGGTTGGCATTGAAGCCAAACTCACCATCCTGAGCTAGGGTTTTGGTTATGTAGTGCTTCGTATTAAGAAATGTGTTCTAAATTCAATCATCTAAGTTTAAGATGATTGGAATTAGTATATGAATTATCAAATAATTATTATTATTTAACTTATTCATCATCAAAGTTCTGTCTTTCTTAAATGAACTCCTAAGTTATAATGAAGTTCTTAGAATCATACTTAATCGATAAAGAAGGATTTATCGGATGATTCTTAAATAGTTTATGACTAAATAATAAGTTATTAACTAGGATAATAACTTATCGAGTGTAAGTCGCTGTATATCATATGTATTAGTTGTCCTCATAATCAAATGGTGTGGAGACACTAGTATGGCATATAAGTGCAATGTAGGAGTACATCTGTACTAAACGTGACTAATATAGCACTCTACTGTTAAGAGTAGCTAGCTGAGGTCAATGAATATAAGTATCCCTTCGATCTGAGATCACTACGGTATCTTACAAGCAACATCCTATACTTTAGTGCCGGACTACCTGTATTTCTAATATAAGATCGAAAGATTTTTAAGTACAATCAAGTACTTGTAAAATCAGTATATGAGTCAAGATGGGATTGATCACTCCTGATTAACTTCAGGAAGTGAATGTCTCATTGTATTTTAATTTAGCAAAATATAGGCCTGGATAATTCTCATGGGAGTCACGAAATTTGCAAAATTTTGAAATACAATATAGATGACTTGTATGAGTATTGATAGCTAACTCGATGTTATTCTGAGCATTATTGATCAAAGGGATGAATTATACGGTAACTATAGGCTAGAATTCTAAGAATATTGTTTTGCATACATTTGACATATTTGGACATCGGGTACCATTACTAGATGGTCATTTTGATTGGCATAAAAATTGGTTCCTATACTGCTAGCTTAGGTTTGAACCTATGGGATCACACATATTAGAGATTTTTACCTGGTCAGATGGTTGATTGATGATTGAGAATCATTTAATGATCGAATCATCAATGCAATTGATGATTAATCAAGTGCAAGTGTTGCAGGAAGATTGGTTAGTAATTAGATTGCTAATTGACTTAATCTAATTAAGCAATCAAGCTAAAATTAAGTCTAATTGAATTAGATATAATTAGAATTAGTTTGGACTTAATTGGGTTAAGTCCAATTGGTTTATTGGATAAGTCAATTTCAAGGGAAAAATAGTTTCTTATTAGACTAGGACTTGAGTGCATCTAATTTCTAATTAATTTAGGATTTAAATCAAATTTAAATTTCATTTAATCTAATTTAATTAGTCTTCTAGTTGGACTAGGATCACCATTTAATTAGATTGCTATAATTCAACTTCAATTGAGTTAAAAATTATTTTGACCTTGTCAAACAGGAGTCCTAGTTGGACTGGGACTCTCACATTTTTTCTTACGCATAAGAAGAATATTTCCGAGGCTCATTTTCTTTTGAATATTGGCATAAGATTTCTCACGCCAATATGAGATTCCCCATGCCCCACATCTGGTATTTTTGGAATAATATTTCACTTGTTCAAAATTAGAAATTGGTTTAGATTTAAATTCCTTTTGGAAAAGTCCCAAGAATCCAAACTTCTTCCTCCCCTTATACGCCAATTTTTTCCCATGCCATATTTTATTTTGTCGCATCCTTTTTTCTTTCTTTTTTATGCATGTATTTTCTAAAGCTCATGCCTAAAAATTAGAGGGAGGCATCCAAGAGTTGGATGCCCCCTTAACTTCCTTATTTTGAATGGTTTTGACTAGGTCTTTGACCTAGAGTTTAAATCCTATGGGATGCCTCCTATGAGATAGTTTTTTGGCATGAGAAAGGCTTGGGAATTCCATAGTAAAAATAGAAAAAAGAGAGGGTGAGGAGCATGGGAGGTTGGAGCTCCAAGGAGTTGGGTGTTGGGTCTTTTGGATATGATTTGATCATGTCTTGTTGAGAGAAGAATTCAAGAGAAGATCTTCTCTTAAGATTTTTTTAAGAACCTTTTCTTCTCTAGTTTTTGTGAGATTTTTCCCTGAGAAAGATTAGAGTAAAAGAGAGCCCTTCGGCTCTCTATAGGATATCAAATGTTGATATCCTGAAAGAGAAGATAGGTCTTATCTTAATAGATTTTTTTTAAGCCTTTTACTTTCTATTTTTGGGAGATCTAAAAGTTGGTTCCCTCTCTTCATCCTCCTCCTATTCTTCATCTCTTGGAGTGTCCAGGAGATCTGAAGAAATATTTACAGATCGACCATTAGGAGGGATCCGTGAGAAGCTAGCACTTCGAGCAGATCTTCATTCGATGAACCTTCGATCAAAGTGACGACTTTGTGTAGACAACCTGTAGAGATTGGACGTGTTGTGCGGCTCCAAGCAATAAAGAATAATGATAAAAATAAATAGTGGTGTTTTCAACCCACACAAAAATAAGAGATTTGATCTCTTTTCTGATCTAGATTAAATCTAGGATTTCTAGAAGTATTCTAGATCTAAGATATTGATGTGATCAATACCAATTAATGTTTTAATTTTTAGTTTTATACTTGCATCATGATATGTCATAGGTTATGTATGTAGAGTTTAGTGATTAGATCACATGCATATTATAGATTAAATAGTTTAATTTATGTCTTTCACTATGTCTTATTTTGAAAAAGTTTTGAAATCTATGCATGAAACTCTGCATGTTTTCCAACACTTCGATCTACTAATTTATCTCTTGAAGCTTTTGATCCATATTGGCATCTTGAGCAACATAGGCTTCCTAGTAATGGGGTGGAGATCGACTGGCAATGGAGTCTTTCTTGGACTACAAAGTAGGGGACCATCTTCATGCTCATTCGGGGCTTTTGTGTCGGCTGAGTTGACTTTGTCTCTCCCATTCTAGGCTATGCGAAGGAGGTTGAAGTGGTGCTGGTCGAGGTGCCTCCCACGATGTTGTGTTGGCCTACTGCATTGCTTGGATTGCTGCAGCAAGCATTTGCACCTACTAACAAGTAGATTAAACTAGTTAGGTCCCATACAAAGTTGGGAGAGCAGAGGCGTACTTTTGATTGTTGAATCAGCACCTCGACCTCGGCGATCAAACATTGTATTTCGATTGGCCTCAAGATAGTGGCATTTGATTGTTGCGACAAGGTTTCTTTACACGAGGCCATGCTGTCTGATTGTTTGCTCCTTCCCATGAATGGGCTTGCAGACTCTTCATCTAGTGGCAATATATTACTGCTTATCTTCTGACCGAGGTCAAATCGATCGGAGATGGGATGTGGCTGGTGCTAAGTGGCGACGACTTAACCTACAAAATAAGTTCTAGCCAAAGTTGGCTTCGACAGAGTCTCTCTAATGTTCAGGTCAAAAAACAAGGGAATAGAAGGGAAGGAGCAAGTAGTGGGAGAGAGGTGAGAGCATACCCTAGGGGTCCCCTTTAGCCCTCTATTTATGGGTAAGGTTAGAGGTGTCGTAAGGGGGAAGGAGAATCAGGTTGTTACTCTTATCTTATTGGATAAGATACAACTATTATTTTTTGTCTCTACTCATGGCAAGCTATTACAGTGGATTTTAGGATCTCTTGAATCATGCATAATTTGAGCAATAAATCAAAAATAATCCTTTTTTGAAATGTTGGCCTGGTTTGACTATAGAAATACCTGTGGTCGATTTGAAGGAACCAAATCTAGGGTTTCAGGACTAGATCTTGAAACTTTTTTAGATCTAGATAGCGAAAGATAGATCTTAATAAAAATTAATTCATAAAAACTAGAGAACCCCTAGATCTAAGATTCTATTACATGATTATAGCATGAGATTAAATTAAAAATTAAAAATCATTAGAAGAGAAAAACACAATGATCACATCAACATGGATCTACACTAGATCTATTGCAGGTATGTAATAGAGGATCAGATCCATATTACCTATACAAGTTAGATATTCTAACATGCTGATCCAGACTTGAGGATGTAGCTCTGAGCCACACATATGTCTGACTTCTAAGAGATGTCCACACGAGTCTACGAATCTCGATCAGAAATTCGATGCCCCAAAATCAACACAGTATGCTAATATTGTGTTGATCCTTCTTCGACGGTCGATCTGGTGCTTCTTTCTTCAAGATTTGGACACTCTAAAAAATCAGAAGGAAAGAAAGAGACTTTCGATCTGAAGCAACACTCAAAAATATCTAAGAAAGGAGGAAATAGGGAAGAACAAAAGTAACTCTAGAAGAAGACCCTCTTCTTCTTCTTTGCTCTCTCACCTAGACACCTAGATCGGTGTCTTTAATATTCTGACATCCAAAGAGTTTCTCTCTCTAATTTTTTCATGTCCAAGAGCCCTCTCTAATATTTGGAATCAATCCAAAAATCTTTTTAAATAGGGAGTTAGGATAGACTCCTTATTTAGGTCAAATACCTAGCAAGGAATGTCCAAAAAGGGCAAGACTTGGGGCACTCAACTCTTGGGCGCCCTCTCCTTTTTTCCAGCCATGGACCACCTATCTCTGGTGCACAAAAATCTCATAAAAGCCATGAAAATATCAAAAAAATATCTGGGTAATGGGTTGCACAAAGGAAAGGAGTTTGGGTAGCAACAAACTCTATCAAATAGAGTTTGAATTCAAACCTTTTAACCATATTTAACTCGGTCCACAACTAAATGCCATCTAAGAAATAAGGGAGAGCTATGGGCATGCATGAAGGCCTAGGAAGAGCCTTTTCCATACATAAAATTAAGGAGAAGAGGGCGTGGGGGCGTTGGGGCTAAGGTGGCGCAAGGAGAAAAGTACTAGTCATACTAGGACTTCAAATTTGACTTGGTCAAATGAGATCTTTTAACCAAATTAAATCAAAATTTATTTAATCTAATTAGAATAGATCTTAGTCCAACTAATAACCTTATTAAATAAAATTAAATTATATTTAATTTTAATTTAATTTCTAATTAAATTAAAATTGGGTTCAATCAAGTCCTAATTAAACTAAGACTAGTTCATCCTTACAATTGGCTCATCCAATAAACTAATTGGAATTGATCCAATCAAGTCCAAACTAAATCTAATTAAATCATATTTAATTAAATTTAATCTCAATCCTCTAACTTAATCAAATTAAGTTAATTAGCAATCAGGTTGCTAATCGATCCTCCTGCAACACTTGCACTAGGTCAAACATCAATCTTATTGATTGCTTAATACTAGAATGATTCTTAATCATTGATCAATCATTCGATCAGATCGTGAACTCTAATATATGTATGATGCCCATGGATGGCTATCTAAGAGGGGGATGAATTGGGTTTATAAAAAATTTTGGCCAATTTAAACTTTAATGCAAATATATGATTCTAATTAAAAGAACTTGAATGCTTGTGGTGAATAAGCAAGGTATAGTAGTGGAATTAAAAATAACTAGATAATGCAAATATATAAAGCAAATAAAGAAAGTAAGAAAAGCAAAACTATAATATAAATACACAGATGTTATAGTGGTTCGGTGTAATCTCATATCTACGTCCACTCTCCAAGCTCTTCTTAGGAATTCCACTATAATCCTAGATTACAGCGTATTTGTTTTAACCCAAGATCACAGATAAATCTAGTTGATTTTGCCTAGCTCACCAACTATAATCCTACATCGATACTTTTCTCAGGTTCACTATTAACCTAATTGATTTTAACCTAGGAGCACCAACCACAATCTTTACACTGTCCAATTTTTAGCTTAGACCAATCTACACCCCAAGTTTCTTTTCTTCAAAGAAACTTGTAAAGAAACAAAAATACAAGTATAAAAATTTAGCACAAAAAATTTTAAAAAAAGAAGTATTTTTGAAATTTGATGGAGAGGCTAAAAGATGGTTCTTGAAGTTTAGTATTTTTTCCTTTAAAGGCTAAGAGAAAGCTTGAATGAATGAGGATGATCACACTTGAAAGCTCTCTGAATTTGATACACAAAGTCCTCTCTTTTCTCTCTTTTCCTTTAAATATTCAACGAACCTCATAATTTGAATGATTTCTACTTTCAATCTACTTAATCTTTATTTTCAAATATTTCTCTAGCCTTTTATACTCTTTGTGATAGTTGAAGGATCAATTCTAACCGTTGAAAGTCTTGAAATAGTCATTGGAGTGGAGAAATGATTGTTAGAAAAAGCTACAGAAAACTAGTCATTACGATCATTGGGTCAACTCAATTTTTGATTGGATCGACTCAATCCTCACTAAATCAGCTCAGTTTCCTAAATCTTAAAAAATTGGCTTTCTACACTTTCTATCTTTTGTTTCCCTGAGACTAGGTCGGCTCAGTCTCAAAATGGGTTAGCCCAGTTTGCATCCCATGCATGCCGAACAGTCCATTTCGAAAGGAGATAATCTAAGGGTCATCCCTTGGATTAATCCTTTTACTAAAATTTAATTTTTTTTTAATTTATGCATCCAAAAATCATGAGACTTCCTCTAAAAAATTAGAAATCTTCTAAGCTTGTTCTTGAGACTTTCAAAATAGATTTTCTCTAATTTTATAAAATTATGATTTTGCCTCTTGTCACTTTTTTTTTATCTCTAAGATAAAATTATAATTTTAATTTGAACACCTGAAAAGACCTGCATTTATTCTTGAAATACATGATTAAATACTTAAACACTCAAAGTTTGATAATCATCAAAATCAATTATGGGATCAATAATCTTTTTCTTTTTGATAATGGCAAAACTTTGAGTATATGCATTGAAATATCATTTAATATGTTTCAATAAATTAGCTAGTGTAAAGTCATGAAATGATAATATACATAAACATAAATGCACACTTCATGAAAGCTCCAATTAATGTTTCACATAATTTATATACTCATATCAAAATAATATTTTAATTTAAATCAATGAGTATTAAGATTTTAAGTGTGAAATTCATTGAGTTTCTTAAATATTAATTCTTTAAGCATATACTCAATATACCTCTCCCCATTTTGACAATATCAAAAAGCTCATGAAAAAGAATAGGAAAAATCATCAAAATTAATACAAGACATTAAATTGAGAGATGTATCAAATTCATAAAGTTAAATAAAAGAAATCATCTCCACTTTTGAATGAATTTTTTTTTTAAATTAGCTTGAATTTAAATATTAAAGGCACTCCCTCTTTTTGAATGAATATGATCTTTTAATCAGATTTTTAAATATATACTTTTAAGATTTAAGAGAAATAGATCTTTTTAAAAGATTTATCCATGAAATCAAGTATAATATGCACTTTAATATTCAATCTTTTCTTTTCTTAAAAAATTTTAGTCAATTAAGTTTGAAAAAGATATGTATCAAAAATGTATCGAGAAAGTAAAATTAGTATCAAATTCAAATTTTTAAATGAGTTTCAAAACTAAGTTTAAAAATTTATTTCTTAGAATAAAAATTTATTTTTAATTTAATTTAACTCCAATCAATTATCAAAAATAATCATGGAAATCAAAATATGAAATCATCATATTAATGATACTACTTTAAATAATTTTTAACATTAGAGAATAATTTATTTATCTGATACTACTTTAAATTAATAGTACTTTAAATCAAGTAAATTAAATTGAATAAATATATGAAAGCATAAATTAAAATGACTATAAAGTATTTGATGGAAAGTTTAAAATCAATAAGGTTCAAAATAAAGTAATTGATTAAGAATTTTAGATTAAAAGTTCATTAATATTTTCAATCAAATCAAATCAAAAAATCTCTCCTCCTATTTTTTTTACTAATAGATAAATTAATTCATTTTTTAACTTTCTCTCTCTCTTTATTTCAAAATTTGCATTCTTAAGCTTTACAATTTTTGTTACTCCTTTTTTTTTCAAGTTAAGCATCTTTAATTTGATACCATATTTATGATTAATTAATAGCAAGTAACTAATTTATCTTAAATGAATTCTCCTCCTTTTTCAATTTCAAAAGTCTTTCCAATTAAATGATTATTTTTTCTCCCTTACTTTAGCAAATAAAATTATTTTAAAATTAAATATAATTCAAAAGCATGAGCATCAATTAAGTGAACTAAGTATTAATTAATTCAAATATCAATCAAACAAAGCATTCACTAAAGAAGACACCAAATTTTCAAAGATTTGAATTTTATCTTAAATGGTATCACATCAAGAGTATATCAACGTAAAATAGATTTAAGACATTATATTCAATTCTTTTATCAACAAAATAATATAATAAAATGCAAGATAAAAAAGATACCAATGATACCAAGAGTGAAAATTTTCTTAGGAAGAATCTTATTGATACCAATTAAATAGAAATTTACACCAAATGATTTTCTTAATAGTTCAATACCATTTAAAGATTAATTTGCAAGTTTGGCTTGATACCAATGAATTTAATTTTGAATTGATGAAGATAAATTAATTCGGATAGATCAATTTAAATCGATATTAGCAAATCGGTAAAGGTACACCATAAAGCGATTTTAAGTTATTCTTCAAAAGGATCATCTCTTTCTTTTCTTAAGAAATATTAAGCAATTTGATTCAAAAAAGTTATGTATCTTTGAGTTTGTCCCAAAATATATCAAATCAAGAATATAGCGGTGCAAAACCAAATTTGAAATAAGGATATTCTTTCCTTTTTGCCAAAAGAAAAAATCAATCAAATGCATAGCGAATAGTAGGCTGTTTGATACCAATTACTTAAAACTAAAGTCTTTTTTAAACATCTAGCTTCAAAAATAAATAACAACTTTCTTAAAATATTTTACTTGACATTAACTTCAAAAGTTTCAAGAAGAGTATTTTTCAAATTTAATTTTCAAAATTATTTAATCGAAACAAAGTATGAATGGTCATTAATAAATTCCTTTTTTTTAAGATAAGAAAAGGCAATCAATTCAACAATCAAGAAAGATATTCAAATCAATTTTGGAAAGGTTTCATTAATCAAATTAAATAGGATCAATATCAAGAAAAAAAACTAGATAAGGGCTCTAAGAGTTATGTTTAACTAGAAGATTTTTAAATTCTTAAGATAAAACTAAGATGCAATGCAAATTAACACATCAAGCACTTGATTTTGATAATTGAATGTCTTATCTTCAAGTACTTATTCCATGCAAAATTTTGGAAGAATTTTGATAATTTAGCATCTTGTAGGGAATGCCAAAAATTTATTTCTCTTATGGATTTAGCAATTAAATCATTCATGCCCAATTAATCATCTTTTAATTAAAATTCATCAATTATAAAATTGATATGGGAAGACTTAAAATATCATGCTGAATTTTTAAGATAAAAATATTTCATTCATAACATAATATATAGAGGAGAGCATGTTAATTTAAAATCAAATCATTTAAATTATTGCAAGCATCAAAATTAATCATACTTATTAAAACATGAAACAAATTATCATATGCATACATATTAATAAATCATTAAAGTCAATATATTCAATAAATCAAACTTTCAATTCATAGAGTATGATCATTTTAAGTAATGATATATCATAAAAGTTAATCAAATATACATAATAATTATACTAATAAATAATTAAAAATATTTGATAAATAATAATGGCATGATGTGAGAAAAATTTAGATTTTACCAAACATCATCACTCATCATCTATAACTTCCAAGGCATCCAAAAAAAAATTTCTTCCTTTAGTCTCATTGAATTCTTGGCATACCTACAAAATTACTTCATAATTTTTGGTACCCAAGTTTTCTTGGGTCCATTGGAGTTAGTGCACAAGGTTTCTTTTGGAACCCAAATTTGTCTAACGTATGGCCAATTCTTTTAAAATTACATTCTAAAATTTTATGGCCTACTTTGTTATATTTGAAACACACTATTGAATTATTTTTAGGTGAGGCTCTAGTAATCAGATTTTTTATATGTTGCTATTTTTTTGAAGAATTAATACTAGTTTCTATTTTATTAAAAATAGCCTTATTATTATTAATTACCATATATTGAAGATTTTGAAAGCTAAGGATAAATTTTTCAGCTATAGATCTTAAAATCTCAATCATTCTTTTTAATTTTTCATTTTCTCCTAAAAGCTCTTTCTTTTCACTTAAAGATTTTCATTTTCTTTAAGAAAGGATCTTAAAATATCATTATCCTTTCTAAGCTTAATGTTTTCTTCAACTAAAGAATTTTCAAATTTAATCCATTCTTCTTATTCTTTAGCCAATATATTCTTTTCTTTCAAGATATTTTCTTTTTTATTTAATAATTTATTTTTTTATTAGCCAAAAGAAGATTAGACTTTTTGATTTCTTTATTTTCTGCCTTAATTTTTTGAATTCATCCATTAAATCATTGAAGGCTTGAAACAATTCATCAAATGTAAATTCGAAGGAGTTTTCAGAATTTATCTCATTCTCAAAGGCCATGAGACAAAGATTTATCGCTTTCTCTTTCTCATCCGAGCTTGAAATATCACTATCTCCCTAAATTCTAAGCATAGCTCTTTTCTTGGTCCTTTTGGGGTGCCTTTTAAATAAAGGGCAATCCAACTTATAGTGACCCCTCTTGTTGCAATTATAGTAAGTGACATTTATCCTTTCTTCATTATCTTTCTTCTTCAAGCTTTTCTTTATGAGAAACTTCTTGAATTTGCTTGCGAGTAACTCCATGTCCTCATCATCATCTTCACTTTCTTCTTCAACTTCTTCTTCTTCTGACTCATCGCTTTCTTTAAATTTGGTCATGGACTTGAAAGCAATGGTCTTCATCTTAGGCTCCTCTTCGTCCTTCTTTTGAACCATATGCATCTCATGGATCATAAGAGAACCCATGAGCTCTTCTAAGGATAGCTTGGTGAGATCTTTTGCTTCTTGTATTACCGTCATCTTAGCTTCCCATTCTTTAGGCAAAGACCTAAGTACTTTACAAACAAGATCATGATTAGAATAAGTTTTGCCTAGACCATTTAAAGTATTTATAATTTTAGTAAATTTGGTAAACATATTGAAAATAGACTCATATTTTTTCATTTTGAACATTTCATATTTGTGAACAAGCAAGTTAATTTTTGACTCTTTGACTTGATTTGTTCCTTCATGAGTTATTTCTAACATGTCCCAAATTTCTTTAGCCGATGTACAAGATAATATTCTATTGAACTTGTTGGGGTGAAATCTGGTTGTCGCCGAAGAAGTGCTGGAGTTGGAGAAGATGAGGTCGCCGTCGGTGACCTACAAAATAAGTCTCATCCAGAGCCCAGGGTGGTGGCTCCAACAAGACCCTCTGACGATCAAGTTAGCTTTTTCGGCCAACAAAAATTGAGTGCTCAGTCAAAAAAGTTGCAGAGTTTCGAAAAGAAGAAGAGAGTCTAAAGAAAATATATCTCAAGGGTCCTTTTTATAGCCCCGGAGCCTATAACAAATTGATAATGATCGTCGTAATCACTTGGTAGTGGGCCATTCGAGACCACATGGGGTTTGTTATAGAGGATGGTGTCCATTGTCGTGATGTGCTAGTCTGTTGTAGATCTAACAACTATGCTCAGATGGGATGGTTGCAAGTGATGATGGGCTCTTAGATGTTGTTATTCCAGAGAAGTTCAGAGGTTCTCAAGATTGACCATGTGTTGGATTTTATTTGTTATGTTGAAGGTGTACCCATGGTCCTTTCAGGTGGTTGGAAAGAATTTGGCCAGAGGAGAAGTTTGGTAGGGGTTTGACCGCCAAAGAGGCCCAAAAGACATCCAACCGAAAGGAGTCTGACTGCGAGGGATCCGCCTGGATCAAGTATTGACCGATGGCCGCAACAAGCAAGCGCGACTGAAACATTGACACCTCTGTTGTTCCTTTAAGGTTCGACCATTCCCAAGGTTGCTCACCAGCAAATAATGATAAAGTGCTAAAGTTTATCTAGGGGTAGTTCGAAAGAAGTTCGACTACTGAAAAAATTTTACAGAAGGAGATCGGCCGAACAGGATGTGCAGGAGTCGAAGATTTAGCTGGTTCAATGGGGCAGAAGCATTAACTATTCGAGTTCGTCTAGAGAAGGAATCCGTAATGCCCCACTGAATCTAAAATCGATCTTCTCAGCCAATCAGATTATCTAACTGCAATGTCGAAGGTTGGCCATCTCAGAATAATTCAGAGTCTGAATACTCTCATGGGTTGAGGTTCAGTTGTCATAGTTGCAACCAGACAGAATCGATCAAGAGTTAGAATCTTAGCCGAACTTTGATAGGTGTGGATTTATCCCCAACACTAATTGCTCTACTCTCGAGTTCGAAGCTCGAAGGATGGGAGTAAAATGAAGACTGGTGAAGTTTGAAGGATTTTTCAATCCTGTTGGATTTTCTGCATCTAGGTTGGATGGAAAATTTTGGCTTTTATCGAGCTTGCATCAAAGCTTCGTAAATGCGGGGTGACCCGAAGAAATGTTTTTCGAATTTTCTGCCAAAAGTCTGCTCGAAGTACAGTGCTATTAAGGATCTACCCATTGGAAGCTTTCTATCATAATGAGTGCACACACGTCGATCAGAGATCGGCTGGGAAAAATCTACAATCATAACCATCTTAGAATTCGATGGGTTATTTAAACCCGTTCTCCTCCGAGCTTTTTACTTCTTTTGAAATCCTCATCTCCTTCTTCTGGTTTCCTTCTCCATCCCGAGTGAGGGTCCAAGCTTCTTCCTCTATTTTTCTTGGTTCCCGATGCACCTTCGTTCGATTTTTGTTACATTCATCATCTCCTTATTCTTCCCAGCCGATCTAGGTTAGCCCTTCGATATTTTTTTGGATTATTTCCGCACTCTTTGCTTTCTTGCTCTTCCCTTTTTGTCAAAGTTTGTACACCTTGTTTTTATTTTTTTTCTAATTTTTGAGTGATTCCTCGATTTCACTTTAATCCAAATGTCTAGCAAGGGATCCTAGTCAACTTGTTCTGGAAGCCCGGCCCCTTTAACCTTGGTGAACCTACCTTCTGAGGAGGCCAAACTCTTGGAGTCAGCCCATCCTTTTGTGCCTGCAACCATTCCCTATAGACTTCGATCCGACGACCTTTCACTAGCCAGAATTTAGTTCGAGATTTCTTCTAAATACGAGCTCGAACTTCCTACGCCCAACGATCGAGTTTGCTCACCTCCTTCTGACCGAACCTGTCTGTATGTCAAAACCCTTCGAGTCAGGCTTAGATTACCCTTGCCTCCTTTTGTAATTAACCTATTTAGGTTTCTCAATATTTCTCTTGCTTCTATGATGCCGAATTTCTTTAGTTCATCATAGGATTTTTCTCTCTGTGCACCATGGTGGGCATCCGACCTACCATTTTCTTATTCTGTAATTTTTTCACCTTCAAATGCCATCCAACTGCTAAGGACTGATGGTATGTATCTCCATAGTTTGGCAAGAAGGAACTGCTTAAAGGTGCTCCTTCCTCCATTCACGGGTAGAAGGAGAAATTCTTTTCGTCTCACATCCCTCCTTAGGGTTAGGGCTTCATCCGTGGGACGAGATAAGAAAATTGGTCCGTTGATTCTCCGGACTAGAAAGCGAGGATCGAAATTCGGTCGATAAGCTGAAGTCCTTTAATGCTCCACCAATCTCCAAACTTCTAGACGAGCAGACCTTGTTCAATTTTGGGTCTCAGTTCTCTTAACCCAATAGGTAGTTCTTCATATTCAGTCAGTTGGATGATATTCTTTCTTTTGACCTTCTAATTTTATCTTCTTTGCAGAAATGACTCCAGATGAACGGAACCGCCTAGCGAAGGAAATCAAGACCCTCAAGAGAAAGGACAGTCCTTCTAGTGAACTATAGAAGAAGGCTCAGATTGGAGAGTCAAGCCAAGTCATGCCAATTCGGGCCATGCTGGCCCTCGAGCCTGTCGTTACTGCACCAAGCCCAATCTTGTCTAATGAGGCTGCCCCTTCTGCAAGAGGCAATTGTGGAGAGGAGAAAGAAGAAGACCGTCGGTAAGAAAGTCGGATGGAAGGTTAAGAGCTCCGAGGGAAAGTATCTTAGCCAAGAGTAGGGTTCCCTGGATAATCGAGAGGTCGTCCAGGCACCGATGGAGGGGAGCATCCTTCCCCACATTATAGAGAGGATGCGTCAGAAGGATGACGTTAAGAGGTTCGACGAGTCCTTCGCTACCTTCCTAGAGGTAAGTGGATTCTTTTGATTTGGATTTCATGCCCTTCGAATTCTAAATTTAGGATCTCCTAGAATTCTGACTCACTTTTTGTTTTGCAATTGAGATGCTACCTTTTTGCTCACTCTGAGGTGGCAAACCAGAGATGGACCGAAGCTTCCAGGGTCCTTGAGGAAGCCCGCATAGAAGCCGAGAAGGTTCGTGCCGAGGTCGGTGCTATGAAGGTAGCCTCGAAAATCCACTCGTCTGAAGTTGAACGCCTTCAAAAGGAGTTGAGGGAGGAGCGCGAAGAGATGGCGAAGCTGAGGGCCGAGTTAGCCCTAGAGAAGGAGGAAAGAAGGAAGGCATAGGAGGAGATTAACGCCACTATGGAGAGGGCCGTGCAAGACTTCAAGTCTTCCAAGGATATGGAGGACATCAAAATAGACTTCGCCTAGGAATCTTTCTTGAAAGGATTTCAGATCTGCTTGGGATGGGTCACCGAAAACTTCCCCGACATCGATCTAAACCTCCTCATAGAGGAGCTAGAGAATAGAGCCGACCCTTTGTGTGCTGATGTCGAGGTTGCCCCCATTGTCCATGCCATCGAAGCCACTCTGAAGGTTCCAGAACTAGTAAGTGCAGTGTCTGGGCCTGCTCAAGAGTCGGAGGCAGTCGAGAGTGTCCCGACCTCCCTAGTGGGCGAGCCATTCGAGGTCTAAATTTTTAACGTTTATGTACTTTTCTTCTTTTTTTTGGATGTACCAAAAATATTTGAAGTAATGAAAGTAAATCTCTCTTTTTCTTTACACTCTGCACTGCATGTGATTCAAAATGCCTCCGATAACCAAGGCCATGACCCCTTTTCTCCGGTTGATGCCGACCCCTTACCTTAGAGAGTTTCGTTCAGACCTCTAATAAAGGATTTGAAAAAGAAAGTCCACCATTTAAAAAAAAAGTTGAAGAAGGTTGAGGTTGACCTTCAGGCCTCTCGAAAGAACACCTCGAAGGCGACTAAAGAAGTTACTCGCCTCTAAAGCTTACACATGAAGGATTCCACGAGCTTCAGCATCTAGAAAGAAAATTTTGAGAAAGAGCTTGCTGAACTCCAAAAGAACGCGAGTGACAAGTCTTGGGCGCTGACAATGAAGATCAGCTCTCTTGAAGTTGATCTTAAGAAGGCAAAAGAAAAGATCGGCTCTCTGGACGAGACTTGTTTTGCAGGTCACCGATGGCGACCTCATCTTCTCCAACTCTAGCACTTCTTCGATGATAATCAGATTTCGTACCAACAAAACTCATGAACAACTAAGGAACAGTAAAGTACATTGATGGCTTTTGCATTTAATTGAGCTATCTTTTTGTCAAATTGATCCCATTCCTTTTTCGGTTTGAAAAGAGTCATATCATTTATAATTTTTGTGGGTATGTATGGTCCTCTAGTTATAATTCTCTATAAATCATAATCTAGAGCTTGTATAAAAATTCTCATTTTAATCTTTCAAAAGATGTAGTTGGTGCCATCAAATAAAAGTGGTCTAGAAGTGGATTGGCCTTCAACAAAAGAGATACCACTTAGGGTTGCCATAAGATCTTTTGCTCTTAACAGTTAGGTCAATAAGTAATAACAGAGCATCCGCTCTGATACCACTTATTGCCCAAGGATGGCTATCCAAGAGGAGGGTGAATTGGGTTTATAAAAAATTTTGATCAATTTAAAGTCTAACGCAGATATGTGATTCTAATTAAAAGAACTTGAATGCTTGTGGCGAATAAGTAAGCTGAGTAGCAAAATTAAAAATAACTAGATAATACAAATATATAAAGCAAATAAAGAAAGCAATAAAAGCAAAATTATAATATAAACACATAGATTTTATAGTGATTCGGTGCAATCCTGCACCTACGTCCACTCCCCAAGCTCTTCTTGAAAATTTTACTATAATCCTCGAATATAGTGCATTTATTTTAACCCGAGATCACTAACAAACTTAATTGATTTTACTGGATTCATCAACTACAATCCTACACCAATAGTTTTCTCGGATTCACAATCAACACTATTGGTTTTAACCTAGGAGCACCAACCATAACCTTTACACTGTTCAATTTTTGGCTTGGACCAACCCACACCTCAAGTTTCTTTTCTTCAAAAAAACTTGTAAAGAAACAAAAATACAAGTATAAGAATTCAGCACAAAAAATAAAAAGAAAAAAACTCTTTTTCAAGTTTGATGGAGAGGCTGAAAGATGGCTTTTGAAGCTTTATATTCTCTTCTTTGAAAGTTGAGAGGAACCTTGAATGAATGAGGATGATCACACTTGAAAGCTCTCTGAATTTGATGTACAAAGTCCTCTCTTTTTCTTTAGATATTTAATGAACCTCACAATTTGAATGATTTCTATTTTCAATCCACTTAATTTTTTTTTTTCAAATGTTTCTCTAATCTTTTATACTCTTTATGATGGTTGAAGGATCAATTCTAGCCATTGAAAGTCTTAAAATAGTCATTGGAGTGGAGAAATGGCCATTAGTAAAATCTACAGAAAACTGCCATTACGATCATTGGGTCGGTTTAGGTTTTGACTAGGTCGGCTCAGTCGTCACTGGGTCGACTCAATTTATAACTAGATCGGCTCAGTTCTCTGGATCTTGAAAAACTAGCTTTCTATACTTTCTGTCTTTTGCTTCCACTAAGACTAGATCGGCTCAGTCTCAGACTGGATCGGCCCAGTTTGCGTGCCATACATACTGAATAGCCCATTTCAAAAGCAGATGACCTAGGGATCGTCCCTTGGATTGATCATTTTGCTAAAACTTGATTTTTTTCAATTTATATATCCAAAAATCATGGAACTTCCTCCAAAAGATCAGAAATATTCTAAGCTTGTTCTTGAGACTTCCAAAATAGATTTTCTCTAATTTTATAAAATTATGATTTTGCCTCTTATCATTTTTTTTTAATCTCCAACTTGATAAAATTATAATTTTAACTTGAACACCTGGAAAGACCTACATCCATTATTGAAACATATGGTTAAATATTTAAACACTCAAAGTTTGATGATCATCAAAATCAATTATAGGATCAATAGTGTAACCCCATAGGTCCAAACCTAAGTCAGTAGCATAGAAATAAATTCTTGTACCAATCTAAGTGACCATCTAGCAATGGTACCTGATGGCCAAATAGGTCGAATGTGTAGAACATCCTTAGAACCCATGTAGATATAGTTTCCATATAATTCATCTCCTTGATCAAAATGCTCATAGGATACCTCAGAGTTCAACTATCAACTCTTAGTAGGCTATTCACATTATATTTCAAAATATCAAATCCATCTCATGGATTATCCTACCAAGATTTTGCTATGTTGAAATATAATGATACATTCTTCTCCAACTCTTGGAGTGCTCAATCCCATCTTGATCACACACCGACTTCACAAGTACTTAACTACGCCTAGAAGCTTTTCGTTACTGAATTAAAAATTTAGTTAGTCCGATACCAAAGCACAGTAAGTTGCTTGCAAGCTACTAAGATGATCTCAGGTCTAAGGGACACTTATACCTATATCCCATCAGAGACATTCTTGATAGCAAAATGCTCTAGAGTTGGTCAGGTTCAATGATGATGTATGCTTACATCTCACTTGTATACCATACCAATATCTCCATACTCCTTGGTTAAGAGGACAACCAACCTATATGGCACACAGTGACCTATGCTCGATAGATGTTGTCATCCTAATTAATAGTCTATCATTTGATCGTGAACTATTTTAAGGACTAATCAATAAATCCTCTCTTTATCAAAACTAAATAGTCTTATGAATTTCATCACAATAATGAAGTTTGTTAGAAGATATAAGATTTATGATGAAAAATGCCAAAAATATATTTTATTTATTAATAAATTAATTATAATTATAATATAGCACAACCATCAACAGGCTGATGATTGGCTTTGGGATACATTTTCCAATAACTCCTACTTATCCTAAAGCTACTCGGCATAGTATCTAATATCCATCTTCGACTTATGGTTGTCCAACTCCTTTATCATCAGAGCTTTAGTGAAAGGATCGGCTAGGTTCTCCTTTCTATCGATCTTCTGAAGGTTGACATCACCTCGATCCATGATCTCATAGACCAGATGAAAGCAGTGTAGAATATGCTTCATCCACTGGTATATCTTTAGTTCCTTTGCTTGAGCTATGGCACCAGTGCTGTTATAGTAGAGCAGGATCGAACCATCAAGAGATGGTGCTACTCCGAGCTCGATGATGAACTTTTTCAACCACATAGCTTTCTTCATGATATCTAATATTGTGATGTACTCCATCTCACAAACAGAGTCTAGCACAGTATGCTGCTTAAAACTCTTCCAGCAGATAGCTCCATCATTTAGAGTAAAGATATAATCTGACATGCTTCTTTGTCATCATGGTTAGATTAAAAGCTGAAGTTTGTAAATCCCATAAGTTTCAGATCTGACTCGTCATAAACCAACTATTAGCTCTTAGTATTTCTCAAATACTTAAGGATGGCTTTAACCACTTTCTAGTGATTTTTTCCAGAATCAAATTAGCATCTATTCACTACTCATAGTGAGTATGCCACATATGATCTCGTACATGTCATGACATACATGATAGATCCCACTATCGAAGCATATGGGGCTCTACTCATGCGCTCTCTTTCTCTTCAAGAGTTGTCGGGCAATCCTTTTTAGAGAGAAATTTCATAGCCTATTAGGAGATAGTCTTTTTTGAAATTCTCCATGCTGAACCTCTTCAGCACAGTATTTATGTACGTGGACAGAGATAATCCAAGCATCCTCTTAGATCTATCACTATAGATCTTCATCCCTGGGATATAGGATACTTCATCCAAGTCCTTCATGGAAAACTACGATGCAACCAAAATTTTATTCCCTATAGTGCAGGGATGTCATTCTAAATTAAGAGAACATCATCCACGTACAAGATAAGAAATACCACTACTGCATCATTTGCTCATTTGTAAATATAGGGTTCTTCTCCATTCTTAAGGAAGCCATACGTTTTGATCACCTTATTAAAATGCATGTTCCAACTCTGAGATACCTACTTCAATCCATAAATAGATCTCTAAAGCTTACACATCCTGAACTCATCTATGGATGTGAATCTCTCAGGTTGTATCATATGCAGCTCTTTGGTTAACTCTCCATTCAGGAAAGCTATCTTCACATTCATCTGTCAGATCTTATAATCTAGATGGATAGTTATCACAAGCATTATTCGAATGGATTTGAGCATTGCCATAAGAGAGAATGTCTCGTCATAGTCAATACCATAATGTTGACGATATCCCTTGGCAACCAGACGGACTTTATAGATCTTCACCTTTCCATCCACGTTCTCCTTCCTTTTGAAGACCCACTTACATCCAATAGGTTTAATTTCTTCGGATGGATCAATCAATGTCCATATATCATTGACCTTCATGAACTCTATTTCGAACTTCATGGCCTCGAGCCATTTCTTGAAATCAGATCTCTACATTACATCCATATACGTGATTAGATCCTCATCATTCTCATCGAGTTCATGGCATCACCATCCCAAACCAACAAACCATAGTTTCTATCCGACTGACATGGTACTCTCTCGGATCGCCTTAATCGTGCAGGTACATTAGGCTCCAGATCTGATCTAATCAAATCTGACTTAGGTTCAGCTACAGGTGTCGGTCTTTCTACATATTGAACTTTATCAAGTTCAATCTTAGAGGCAACAGTTCCTTCACCAAGAAACTCCTTTTCTAAAAAGATTTTCTTAAAATTGATGAACACCTTTTGTTCATCAGCATGGTAAAAAAAGTATACTTTGATCTCTTTTAGGTACCCTATGAATATGCACTTGTCAGACCTAGGTCCAAGTTCATCTGAAACTAACCGTTTGACAAAAGTCAGGCACCCCAAGATCTTAAGGTGTGAAAGTGTTGGGTTACGTCCTATCTATATCATATATGGAGTCTTAACTACAGACTTACTTAGAATCTTATTTAATAGATAGCAAATCGATTCGAGTGCATATCCCTAGAAGGATATTGACAAGCTGGCAAAATTCATTATGGATCGGACCATATCTAATAGAGTCTGATTCCTTTTTTTAGACACACCATTATGCTGTAGTGTTCCTAAAGGAGTCCATTGGAAGAGAATCACATTCTCTCTGAGATATATGAGAAACTCACCAGAAAGGTATTCCCTTCCTCGATCAGACCGAAGAGTTTTGATACTCTTTTCAATTTATTTTTTTACTTCACTTTAGAATCATTTGAATATTTCAAATGAATCCGACTTATGTTTCATTAGTTAGACATATCCATATCTAGATAGATCATCTATGAAAGTGATGAAGTAGAAATATCCATTTCTAGCACCTATGCTCATTGGTCCATATACATCAGTATGTACTAGACCTAAGAGCTCAATAGCTTTCTCACCTTTTTCAATAAAAGGTGACTTGGTCATTTTACCAAAAAGATAAGATTCATAGGATAGAAGTGATTCATAATCACTAATTTTGAAAATTTCTTCTTGAGTCAACCTGTTTATCCTACTCTTGTTTGTGTGACCTAGTCTACAGTGCCATAAGTAGATATCTGATACACTATTTAATCTAAGATACTTGTCAATTGAATAGACTATGTTAACAGGTTATGATAATATATACATACCATTGTTCAAATGTCCAGAGAAAATAGTGACACTATTCATAATGATATTACAAAACTATTTTTTTATTGAAATTTTATAATTATTTTTAGCCAAAAGGCCTATAGAAATGATATTTAAAAAGAAACTTGGATAGAAATGACAATCATCAAGAATAATAGTATGGAACTCAAATACAAGTTTCAAGATTTCTAATGCTAGAACTAGAACTGGTCTTCCATCTCCAACGTTCAGGAATCTCTCGCCTTGCTCGAATCTCCTACTGACCTGCAATCCCTACAATGAATTACAAATA
Source organism: Cocos nucifera (assembly GCA_006176705.1). Taxonomy (NCBI): domain Eukaryota; kingdom Viridiplantae; phylum Streptophyta; class Magnoliopsida; order Arecales; family Arecaceae; genus Cocos; species Cocos nucifera. The sequence continues at coordinate 390,887 of QRFJ01002033.1, read as the reverse complement.
CGGTAAGGGCTATCGATATCTAGTATCTAGTCAATAAAATCATAAATAAAGAAATTACAAGGAATTATCATATAAATATCTTACTCAGCAATAGCTTGCTTCTTTCTCTATTTGTTTGGATCTAGGAAGGTAATGTACTGAGGATAGTTCCTCTTTCAATGTCTCCACTTTTTGTAGAAGAAGCATTCAGCTTGACTCTTATCGGACTTGATCTTCCTGATCTAGCTCTGTATAGATGTCCTAGCCTGAACTCGCACCTTCTTGCCCTTCTTCTTCTTGTTCTTCTTCTCTTTTTTAAAAGATCGAGAATCGGAAGACGAACCTCCCACTAAGTTCATTAATTTCTTGTGGAGTTGGTGATCCTTCTCAAAGTTTTGAAGCAACCCCAGTAACCCGTGGTAGTCTACTTCAAGCTTTATCATTTTGTAATGAGTGAGGAATGAAAGATAGGACTTGGGCAGCGAGTTTAGTATTGCATCTTTTTCAAACTGCTTGTGCAAGAGAAAGTCGAGTTTGCTCAATCACTCTATCAGCTCGATCATGTACAGTACATGATTAGTGATAGAAGCTCCATCTCGCATCCTGGTGTTGAAGATGGTACAACTAGTCTTATACCTCTCAATGTCATCAGGTGTGTCAAAAGAATCCTTCAATACTTGAAGCATATCTTTTGGCTGAGCCATCTCAAATCTGTGATTAAACTCGTCGTTCATAACTACTAGCATAATGCAGTGTACAATGGTTCGATCACTGAGCCACTTCTGATAAGTATCTCTGACTATCCCACGTGCATAAGGGCTGGCTCTTTAGGTGTAGGATCCATCAACATGCACAGGATCCGTTCATGCTCCAGCATTATCTTCAACTTTCAATATCAACTACCGAAGTTGGATCCCACCAACTTATCATTATCCAACAATGATCGAAGCGATAGGAAAGTGGCCATATCTACACCAAGAAAAATCAAAATCTAATTAGTAATTGATTCATTAAACCTAAAGATTTGGACTTTAATCAAAAAATTCTTCCACAATTTTATTCGAACTGGTAGCCTCTATCTTCAATTTGAGGAATTATCCTAATTTCTTAGTAGGTACTAGAATCCACATAGACTGCACACGAGTCCAACTTTGGTTGGTCAAGCCATGTACATCTAAGGATAGGTTCATAATCAATTATTTTTCTAAATAATTTCTAATAATTTAATTTTATCCCAATCCCTAATCAGTAGGCTTTGGCCTCTACTGAAAAAGATCTAGTTAGGTCCAACCATTAATATGACCATACTTGGTCTATCAAACCAATGAATGATTAAGCCCAACTTTGATTGGTCAATCTAACCATCATTTAGAAAGATGCAGTCAAGAAATCATATTATAAATGATAATTCCATCCACCAATAAGCACCAGGCCTTTGGGCCTCCAATGATTATCCAACTGATGGATCCATTATCACCCATTTAATGAAAGGCTATGATCTAGTTATCACCATAACTAATTCATTTTAAAAACCTAATAATTTTAGAGAATTTAATTGATTTGATTTAGAGAGAGAATGTCAGATGAACCAATTTGTCATGATCCTCCCACTGACTTCACCAAGTCAGCTTAAGAGAGACCATTAATAGGCTGATCTAGGAGCACCTAAATTAGTCACACTGATTTACCTACCTAATATAGGTTAGCTCGAATAGTCAAGTGATCTGATCCAAACATAATTTTACCAAGAGGTCAGGTAAGTTTGATCAATGGGAGGGTCTACCAAAACTTGCCTTAGATACCATCAGAAATGGCCAAGTAAGCGGGCTACTAATTAAAGACCACCGATTTGATTTATCTTAGACACCAACTTATTTAATTAGTCTTAATTAGATCAACTTAATAGTTCATGCTAGACCGCATAGCCAAAAATCAAATCCATCTTGGGTCTCGTTAAAGACATAGACTTGACCAAGTACAACTATTATAATTGATTTACAAAATCCTTGATCTAATCTAAGATAATAATTAATTAGATTTAGTCAATTCTCTAATTAAGTCCATTCTTTAATCTAACCTTAGGTCTAATCTAATTAATGGATCTAATCCTCACTAATCCATTAATCCAATATGTTATGATTTGTGTCTTAGAATTTTCAATTCACAATCCTAGATTCTAATAAAAAATAACTTCTTAATTCATAATTAAGTTTTGAGCTAAGGGTTGGGGTTCGGCATTTTGAAAATAATTTTTATATTTGTGAAATATTTTTATGATATGGTTCTACCAACCAAGTTATATGTTTGATTCATAATCAATATGCAAATAAGATAAGCATGAAACTATTTTAGATCTAATCTAAATAGGTTGATATAATTGAAATGATTTCAATTCCAATCAATCATAAATTATCTTAGATCAAATCTAACATATTTAGAATGATTAAAATTAGATTAAAATATTTTTAACCAAATGATAAAATCTTTTAAATCTAATCTAAAATTTTATGATCAATATTTTAAATCAGCACGTACTAAGATAACTACTCCACTGTAAAAAATAAATCTTACAATAGGACAACCTTATAATCAGTTCGTGCAATCTAAAACTTTTATTTTCAGATCTAAAATTCTTTTAAATTTAATAAATTTATGATAAGAAATAGATCTACACGAACTAAGACATCCTCTCCACTGTAAGACGTAAACCTTACAATAGGACAACCTTATATCAGTTCGTGTGATCATAATTTTAAATTTTAAATTTAATAATTTGATTATAAATTAGATCTAATTTAAGAAATAATTTAAATATGTACATATAATTATGTAATAATCAACCTAGGCTCTAATACCAATTGAAGGAATCAGATCTAGGATTTCAGGACTAGATCTTGAAACTTTTTCAGATCTAGACAGCGAAAGATAGAAATTAATCAAAATTAATTTATAAAAACTAAAGAATTTCTAAATCTAAGATTCTATTACATGATTATAGTATGAGATTAAATCAAAAATTAAAAATTATTAGAAGAGAAAGACATGTTGATCACATCAATATGGATCTATGCTAGTCTATTGCAGGTATGTAACAAAGGATTAGATCCATATTACCTATGTAAGTTAGACATTCTAACTTGTTAATCTAGACTTGAGGATGTAGCTCTGAGTTGCACATGCATCTAGCCTTTAAGAGATAGTCACATGAGTTCACGAATTCCGATCAAAAGTTTGATGCTCGAAAATCAGCATAGTATGCTAATACTATGATGATCCTTCTTCGACGGTCGATCTGGTGCATTTTTCTTTAAGATTTGGATACTCCAAAAAATTAAAAGAAAAGGAAGAGACTTTCATTCTGAAACAACACTCGAAAATCTCTAAGAAATGAGGAAATAGGGAAGAACAAAAGTAACTCTAAAAGAAGACCCTCTTCTTCTTCTTTGCTCTCTCACCTAGACACCTAGATTGGTGCCTTTAATATTCTCATGCCCAAAGGATTTCTCTGTCTAGTTTTCATATGCTCAAGAGCCCTCTTTAATATCTAGAATCACACAAAAAATCAGCCAAAAATCTCTTTAAATAGATAGTTAGGACAAACTCCTTGTCTAGGTCAAATACCTAGTAAGGAATGTCCAAAAAGGGCAAGACTTGGAACGCCCAACTCTTAGGCGTTTCCTCCTTTTTTTCAGTCGTGGACCACCTACTTTTGGCACACAAAAATCCCATAAAATTCATGAAAAATATTAGGAAAATATCTAGGTAGTGGGCGGCACAAAGGAAAGGAGTTTTGGTAGCAACAAACTCTATCAAATAAAGTTTGAATTCAAACATTCTAATCATATTTGACTCGGTCCACAACTAAATACCATCTAAGAAATAAGGGAGAGCTATGGGCATGCATGAAGGCCTAGGGAGAGGCTTTTCCATGCACAAAATCAAGGAGAAGAGGGCATGGGGGCGTTGGAGCTAAGATGGCGCAAGGAGGAAAGTCCTAGTCATACTAAGACTTCCAATTTGACTTGATCAAACAAGATCTTTTAACCAAATTTAATTAAGATTTATTTAATCTAATTAGAATAGATCTTAGTCCAACTAATAATCTTATTAAATTAGATTTAATTAGATTTAATTTTAATTTAATTTCTAATTAAATTAAAGATTGGGTTCAATCAAGTACTAATTAAACTAGGACTAATTCATCCTTGCAATTGGTTCATCCAATAAACTAATTAGACTTGATCAAATTAAGCCTAAACTAAATCTAATTAAATCATATTTAATTAACTTAATCTCAATCCTCTGACTTAATCAAATTAAGTCAAGTAGCTATCAAATTGCTAATCGATCATCCTAAAACACTTGTATTAGGTCAAACATCAATCCTATTAATCGCTTAATCCTAGAATAATTCTTAATCATTGATCAACCATCCGATTAGATCGTGAATTCTAATGTATGTGACCCCATAGATCTAAATATAAGATGGTAGCATAGAAATAAATTTGTGTACCAATTAAAATGATCATCTAGCAATAGTATCCGTTGGTCGAATAGGTCGAATGTATAGAACAACATCCTTAGAATCCATGTAGATATAGTTTCCATATAATTCATCTCCTTGACCAAAATACTTATAAGATACCTCAGAGTTCAATTTTCAACTCTTATTAGGCTATCCATATTGTATTTCAAAATATCAAATCTATCTCATGAATTACCCTAGCTAAGATTTTGCTATACTGAAATATAGTGATACATTCTTCTCCAACTCTTGGAGTGGTCAATTCCATCTTGATCACACACCAACTTCGCAAATACTTGACTGTGCCTATAAACTTTTTATTACTAAATCAAAAATTTAGTTAGTCTGATACCAAAGCACAGTGAGTTGCTTGCAAGCCAATGAGGTTATCTTAGGTGTAAAGGATACTTATATCTATATTCCATTAGAGATATTTTCGACAGTAGAATGCTTTAGAATTGGTCACATTCAATAATGATGTATCCTTATATCTCATCTGTATGTCATACCAGTGTCTCCATACGCTTTGATTAAGAGAACAACCAACCTATATGGCACATAGTAACCTATGCTCGATAGATGTTGTCATCCTAATTAACAATCTATCATTTGGTTGTGAACTATTTTAAGGACTAATCGATAAATTCTCTTTTTATCGAAATTAAATAATTCTAAGAACTTCATCACAATAATGAAGTTTGTTAAAAAATGTAAGCTTTGTGATGAAAAATGCCAAAAATATATTTTATTCATTAATAAATTAATTATAATTATAATATAGCTCAACTATCAATAGCTGATGATTGCTTTGAGATACATTTCCCAACACGATCAGGATGAAGGATTGGCCATGCCCAAGGCACCCAGTATATCGGCTCATCCAAGGTAAGATTTTCCTTCCCATATCATGTGTTGCCACTAGATTTCGACTCTTTGCTAGAGAAGCTGGAGTTGAGTTGAAGTCCTTTGAGTGAAGAACCTGCAAAAGAAGTCCTAATCGGTGGTGGCTTCGATGGGGATCCTCCGATGCTCAAGTTAAATTTAGAGGAATAGAAAGATAGAGCATTGAATATTAGGATTTGGTACCTTTGAGGGTCCCTCTTCTTGGCCTTTTATAGATGTTAGAGATGATCAACTCGATGATGTATTTCTTCTTTTCAATTTAGCTATATCATGGCAAGATTTTAGGCCAAGATTCTTGGGATGCGGTCATTATCCCTTTCTTATTTAGTAGCAATCAGCTAAATAGAATCATGTTGGAATAGGACTTTGGAATCATAGCCTATTTTGAGTAGAACTCTGTTCTGAGAGTTTTATGCATGTGGACAGAGTCAAAGATGATAAAATAGAACTAGATTAGATGCCGAGGTATAGGTCGGCTAAATTAAGGGTTCAACGAGAGAAGAACTTCAATAAGAATAGTAGCTCGGCAAAAATAGGAGCTCGATGGGAATAATGGCTCAGTAGGAATAGTGGCTTGGCGATTATAACTTAGTCCTACCCCTTGTGTCAAGCTTGAAGGCCCAATCAACACATGCAAGCCAAATTGCAGTTCAGAGACTTCCCTAACTAATGTGCTAATTAAAGATCATATTAAAGTACTTCAGAAGAATATAGGTCTTTTGGCTGAACTGGGCTTTAGAAAGAACCATATAAATTTCTAGATGAAGTTGATTTCAGAAGGACCCTTATAGGTCTCCTGATAAGGTATATTTTGGAAGGACCCTTATAAGCCTCTTGACGAGGTATACTTTGGAATGATTCTTTCTTTTGGATGGGCTAATAGGTCGAATAAAATAGTGAATCACCTATCTAAAATAGTAGATCTTCAACTAAAGTGGTCCTCATCTAAATTATAAGAATATGTTGTATGACTAGCCAAAGTTATTTCTCCATCGAGGTTGAAATGATCATCGAAGTTGATGTATCGCTAAGATTATCTTTCTTTATCGAGGTTGCCACATAGCAGTTATCTGAGGATCATAATTTTACCCCCCAACATCATGCATGACGGGTGCTGCCACAAGATCCCAACTTTGGTCGAAGCCGCTAGAGGAAGGAGGAGACTAGGGAGGAGGATGGTGACTAAACCTGCAAAACAAGTCCCTTACCAAAGTCAGCTCCGATAAAGATCCTACGACGCTCAAGTCAGGGATCTGTGGAACAAGTGAGAGAGATGGAGCATAATAAAATGTATTGCATACCTTACTGGGGGTCCCTTGATTTCCCGATTTATAAGCTAAAGTTGGAGCCATAAAGGAAAAAAGGTGGTGAGGGATTCTGTCCTCTTTCAGTCACATCATTTTGGGAGTCCCACTTGGATTTTCTGGAGTTTGATGGCTAATACCACTCTGCCATCAGCCACTTTGATTAATAATTTTGGCATGGCCTCCTAGGATTTAATATTTGACATGATCATAGCCAGAGTATGTAGTTAGTAGTCTTCCTAAATGGTGTGATTTGATGGGATCTATCAGTCCTATCGAGGGTGACGAATACAGTAAGGATTGGAGAGGATGAAGCTCAATGGCTCATCGTGTGGGTCAAGGAGATAATTGGTAGTTGATGTCTATGCTTCCGATCCAAAAGTTGGTGTTAAGAATCATGATTGAAGTGCCATGATCCTGTAACAAATGGGAATCCACGACTAAAAGCCTCCAAACCATGTTAAGAGTGTCTTGACTAAAGGAAAAATGGGTTTTCCTATCGCAGGATGCATCTGATTGGATTAGATTTGCAGTAAAATAATTTTTTAAATTTTTTTTATAATCTAATCAAATCTAAGAGTTCTTAGATTTGATTAGATTGATCTAAAATTAGAAGTAAAATAAAAATAAAAAATAGTGATAACAATTATCACCTGATTGAATAAACTATTTACCCGTTGTAATGATCTGATGACTAATCTGAGATTCTAATTAAGCCGCGCATGAGCCCAGCCTCTACCGATATCCACTCGAATTAGATCTAAAAGTCTCCTCCTTTTAGATCTGATCTCCCTAGATCAGATATGATATCTTCGCATAGAACCTTCAAAACAAACTCTGAAGAATGTGCGTTCGTCTCACGAACACCATCATTTCTTGCTGATCTTCGTGCCAATGGGACTTGATCTTTGCTTGCATTTTTTGTCCAACTCTTAGGCATAGAGAAGAGGGAGAGGATCAGATAAGAGAGGTGTGGAGATGAATATTTTGATAGGACTTCTCCGTGGAGAAATTGAGATACACAACAGCTTACGTAGGGCCCTATTTACAGACCTAATCAAAAGTCCCTTCGCATATAACTTTGAACAGGTCAAAGTTTAACATGCAGAAGGACTCCTCCATGATCTCCACGCCCCACATCATCTTTTTTTTAGATTTTTGTCACACAAAAATGAAGGAAAATTGCGTGGAACAATTTGGGATAAGATTAAGTTGGTACATAACTCTTATCTCCCAAGAGTTTGAACTATTCAATCTTTTGACCCATTCAAACTTGATTTGAATGAAAAACCTTCATACATATCCATATGTTAGATATGTATGCCCTAGAAGTCAGAATTGGCTGACACTTATAATACACTTCTAGAGGCAAAATTATAATTTTGACTATAAATAATAAAATGAATTATTTTCTATCAAAAATGTGTATTTAGTGTCTGTGATACATTCCTTGAGTTAATGGTAATGATAATTCTTATTTTCAAGAGTTGAAAATTGAAGACATGAATTTTCATTTATTAACTCATAAAATGCTCCTGACCGTAAGATCATTATGAGGATGGTGATTGATTTAGAAGGTTAGTGTACAATTGCTTCTTCATAGTAGATGAGTCTTGAGTCTACGATGTAGAGACATCGGAATGAGAGTACAGGTACTCATTAGAGAACGAGAGCACTGAGCGTGACCACCTCAAGCAGTCATAAGGAAGTCTACCTTCTCGTCGATGACTGACTCGAAGCTATAGTGGTGTGTCTGGGTCTTTGACCTGAGGTACATCGGTAATTCACCTTGAGGGTGTTATAGTTTGACTACATCATGACTCGATCTCCTAGCCATTCAAAATCCTGAGGTGTATGTTGGCTATAGCATGTTCATTATAGGAATTAAATGCACCAAGAGGGAATCTATCTACCTCGGTGGATGAGGAGCAGTCCCATGATGATCATGAGAATCAAGTCTATAAGCCCATGGCCATGACAGAGTGAAATAATACAAAGAGTTTCTATTAAGGTTTTCACATCGAACTTGAATTGAATGATTAAATCATATGATAGAAATTAGGATTTGACAAGTTCACCTTAACCCTAATCTGATCGGGGCTTAAGATAGAAGAACTTAATCACATAAGTAGCTACACTGAGAGGTTCGTTTTTAATTTTGATGGGTTGCCACCATATACTGCTAGGTGTCATTGATGGATTTTGGGAGTAATTAGAATTATTTAGATGATCGATCATTCTAGTTGTTTGAATCAGAAGAGTTCCGATCCATCGAAAGGAGTTTCGATGATGTCGATGATGGAGATCACGACATATCCCATTACCATACAGAACTGAATCTAACTAGGTCACACAAATAAGGGTTTGGATCTGGATATTATCAATTGGACTAACCTAGTTCAATTAATTTGAATTAGATTCAATTAGGTTCAAGAAAATCGTGCTAGCACACGATTGAACCTAACGTTCTCCTTTTATTATCATTAAAAGTTGTCTCGACTAAGCCAAATGAGTTTGTGCTCACTCAAGTATCTTTACTTGGTCTTACTAAAGCTTGTCCAGATCAGAAAAGGATTGTCTTAATTTATGAGATAAATTTGAGACAACACCTGCCATTTTTCATCACCTGCTAATTCTTGTCCTTTGACTTTGGTCAAACATTGACCTTTGATCCTTGGACATCTGTCCATGTGTCATGCACTTATTGGAGAGTAGATAGGGGCTTGTCCCCTAACTAAAAATTAGAAAGGAGGGGGCACACACCTAGGGAGGCATGCGCCCATGGATAGGGATGCTTGGAGTCCCATACGGATGGGACTCCAGGTTGCTTCTTGGATTCTACTTAGGTGACCCTTACGTATAGACTTTGACCGATCTTAGGTGCCATCTAAGGATGAATTAGTGGGGCTCTCATCTGATTGGATCAGATGATGTCATTCCACCAATCAGATTAAAATCTGATTATACGAAGCAACGCGATTGGCCGGGATGATGTGGCACTGCATGGCGCAGCAGGATCTATAAATAAACCTATCTGCGCCCAACTTTTAGTGAGTTCCTCTTAGCCCATGCCCTAAGGCTACCCCTCTCCCTCCTCCATGCTATCTCCTAATCCTCTCTCTCCTCTCCATGCCCAAGGAAAGTTGGGCTCTAGTTTGGTGCGATCCAGGCAAGAAAAAGCTGACGAGAAAGGAAGAAGACGGTACTATTGCAGAGACGACTGCTGATCTTCAGAAGGAGTTTTGAAGATTCTCCAAATCAGATCCAGATCTAATTTTTTAAAGAGATGATAAACAAAGGAGAGATCTCTAGATTCAGCCCAAGTGGATACCAGTAGAGGCCAGGTGCTTGCATGGCTAGATCCTGAATCTCAGGCAACCAGCAGGATCATCAAAGGATAATCAGATTACCCAACATCAAAGTATAAATTAAATTAAATTAAATTTATTTTTATTTTTATTTATCAAATTTATAAAATTAGATTTGAAATATCTTAGATCTGATGTGAATGCAGAAAAGAAATTTTTGAAATATCTCTCTTGATCCGATCAGATCTGAATGAACCTGATCCGGAAAATCATGATTTTTCCTTCAACTGGTATCAGAGCTAGGTTCTCTAAATTATTTAGATCTAATTTTTATTTATTTTTAATCTAAAAATTAGATGATTTTAGATATCACATGAGATGTGATTAGATCTAAAATTAAAAAAATTAAAATTAAATAATATAGATCTAAGGTCTATAATATGCATGACTAGTTGTAAAATAGAATAGTTCTATACGTAGTCTTGCATGATCATGATTTATTTTGATTAAATTATAATTTTAGATCTATTTATTTTTTATTTTTTGATGATTATAAATATTATAATAATATTTAAAAATAAAAAATAAAATTATTTAATTTTTAGATCATATGAGATATGATGCATGTATGATTGACTAGTTGTAGAATAGTTCTACATAATTGTCTAGATTAGAATTTATTTTGATGTGATTAATTTAAATCTAATTTTTTAGATAATTTAGATCTAAAAAATATGCATGATATGATACATAAGATGTATACAAAATATATATTAAGTTAGATCAATTTTTATATATGAGATATATGATGTAGATCTAACTAGTTTTGTAGATTTATATTTCATAAGAATAAAGTAGAATTTAAATGCCCTCTCCTCCCATTTGATGGGGTATTCTTATGATGTATAGGGATGCTGCGCGTTCGTCTTTAATTAGAAATCAAGAACTTACTTTCTGCAAAATCCTATATCCTGAAACCCTAGGATTTTATTTATATGTTTTGTTTGTGAACCCTAAACTTAATTAAGAATTAAGATTATGAAATATCAATTAAATCTAAAATTGAGAATTTCAGATCTAAGATATATTCAAAATATTGGGTTCGGGCTTGGGTAGCTCAATTAGGTCTAAGCGGTTGATCAAACCGAATTAAGAGTTAGTTAGATGGGATCAACAGTGCTTAAATTGACCAGCCTAATAGAATTAAGTCTGGGTCAAGATCGAGTCACGTAAGTGATCGATCAAGTTAAGACCTAATTAGGCTCAGTGGTTAGAGTTTGGATTGTAGGCTAACCCGATTGGTTCTGGCTCAACAATTTGGTGTCTAAGGTAAGTTTGGTAGATACGATCGACTGATTTTTAATTGGAAGCTACTCAACTCAAATGCATTCTTGTTGAGTTAATGGCATATCCCTTCCATCGGTCTCACTTACCTGGTCATATTTATTGACTCAGTTCTGATCTGAGGTGGTCAATAATCTGAGCTAAACCATGCCACTAGGTTAGTCATAATGGTTATGACTATGTCAAGTCTAGTTTAATAAGACCTAAATCAAATATTTCTAAGAAAAGATTAAGTCTAAGGTCTTCCACCATTGTAAATGTGTGGGCTCTTCTCAGGATTGGTTGTTCTCGGCTGGTTGTAGTGGTTCAGTTGTACCGAAAAGATGCAACCATGTCTATTAGGCATTGGATGCTACGAGCTGGAGGATGGATTGGACTCAATATTCTGGATATGGTGAGAGACTCAATTAGAAATCCAATCTATGCAAATGATGGATCTGACTTAATTAAAAAGTGGATCAATATTTCGGGCATGGTGAGATTCATAAATTAGAGACCAAGTTTGGGCACATCATGATTGGAGAATCATTGAACAAGAGTTGTTCACTCATTGGCTAACCCATCACCGATAACTATTAGGTAAGGTGATGAGTCAGTTAGTGGGACCACACTATCCACTAAAAATTATTAATCATGGAGATTTTTGCATCTCTATAGAAGGAGTGTAGGGATTCGAGAAAATAGTGAGAGCTAATTTATTTAAAAATAAAATTTTTAAATAAATTGGTCAAGTCTTAATTATAAAATCTAACTGAAAACTTTGACTCTCTATAGAAAAATGTCTGCATCCAATCCACTAGCACGAATCTTAGACACTCATAGACTGATCAGATTAAATTACAAGGATTAGCTCCAAAACTTCAAAATTATTTTGGATTTTGAGAAGTTAACTCATATATTGGATCAAGATCCTCCCACCTTACCAGCCCGTCCATCCGCTGAATAGAGAGCATCTCTAGATAAGTGGACGAACAAAGATAACAAGGCCAGATATTACATATTGGGCTCAATGTCTGATGAATTTCAACACCAACATGAAGATATCAGGACTGCTGGCCAAATGTTGGCTCACCTATAAGAGATGTTTGGTGAATAGAGTCATGCAGCCAAGTATCAAGTCACTAAACGATTTTTTAAAGCTAAGATGCATGATGGATGGTCAGTCCAAGATCATTGTCTAATGATGATCAAGGATTTAGAAGAGTTTGAGAAGCTCGAAGTGAAGTTAGACTTGAGTCTGCAGAATGACATAATTCTGCAATCTTTGACTGATGCGTATGGACAGTTCATCATGAACTACCATATGCATAAACTTCAAAATTCTTTGGCCGAACTTATGAATATGCTGGTTATCGTTGAGCTTTCTATGAAAGATTCTAAAAGCTCAGTGCTTTCTATGAAATGGACTTCTTCCAAAAGAAAGTCTTTTGAAAAGAAGTAGAAGTCTGTGGAAAAGCAGAAGGTGAAAGGAGGAAAGAAGAAAAAGACAGAGCTGAAGAAAAAGGCTGCTGACAAAGAAAAATATTTTCATTACAACAATGATGACCACTGAAAGCAGAACTGCCCTACATACCTGACCATCCTGAAGAATAAGAAAGAGTCAGGTCCTTCTGGAGGTATGCTCATTATTGAGTCTAACCTTATGGTTTCTTCTACATCTAGTTGGATGCTTGACTCTAGTTTTAGTGCTCATTTGTGCACTTCCATGCAGGATCTTGAGGATAGTAGAAGGCTGAGGGATGGTAAGATGATCCTATGCATCGAAAATAGAGCAAGAGTTGCTACTATGGCCGTGAAACATATCCTCTTCGACTACCATCTAGTTTAGACTTAGTATTAAAAGACTGTTATTATGTGCCTGCAGCAAGTAGGAATTTGATTTCTGTTTCTTGCCTTACATTAGAAGGCTATGTAATTAGTTTTCTTGAGAACCATTGTAACATTCTTTATGAAAAAAATAAAATTGCAAGTGGTTTTCTTATTAATGGTCTTTATCAGTTACATGTTGATGTATCTATTTTTAATATCGAGCAAAATGTGAATACCATGAAATGACCTAGGGATAGTCCAAATGATAGGTATCTATGGCACCTAAGACTAGGTCATATAGCAGAAGATAGGATTAACAAATTGGAGAAAAATTGGGCTATTGAGTCCATTGACTTTTGAGTCATATCCAATTTGTGAATCTTGTCTTCATGGCAAAATGACTAAAGCTCCCTTTTGTAGGACATGGGGAAAGGGCCACAGATCTTCTTGCCCTTAGTACATACTGATGTGTGCGGCCCATTTGATGTGCCGGCTAGAGGCAACTTTGTCTACTTCATAACCTTTACCGATGATTTATCTAGGTATGGGTATGTGTATCTTATGAGACACAAGTCTGAATCTTTTGAAAAATTCAAAGAATTCAGACATGAAGTAGAAAAGCAAATAGAAAAACCCATTAAGGTTCTTCGATCAGATCGAGGAGGTGAATACCTTAGTCGAAAATTCCTAGACTATCTCAAGAAAAATGGCATAGTCTCTCAATGGACTCCACCTGGAACACCTCAACTCAATGGAGTTTTAGAATGGAGGAACCGGACCCTATTAGATATGGTCCGATCCATGATGAGCTTCACAGACCTTCCTGATTTTCTTTGGGGATACTGTCATTGTTAACTTGCAACATATTTACTGAATAGGGTTTCCTCTAAAACCTGTTCCTACCACACCATATGAGATATGGCATGGTAAGAAACCAAGTCTGAGTCATCTCAGAATTTGGGGTTGTCCGGCTCATGTCAAAAGACAACAAGCGGACAAGTTAGACTTTAGGTCCTTTCAGAGCTCGATTCATAGGATATCCTAAAGAGTCATTAGGATATTATTTCTACATTCCAGAAGATCACAATGTGATTGTGAGTCGACATGCCATCTTTCTTGAAAAATAGTTTATTCAAGATAGCGGCATTGGAAAGCAGATTCAAGCTTGATGAGAAAGTCTCACAAGAGCAATGAGCTAAGGACCAAATGGAACCAAATCAGGTTGAGCCAATAAGAACACTACCTCCTCCACCTCGTAGATCGGAAAGAGTTTTTCATTCCCCTAAGAGGTACTTAGGTACTATTTCAGAGGAAAGTAGAGAAAATGTTCCTCATAGGTAATGGGTTCATGGTGATGATCCCAAAACCTACAACGAGGCGATATCAGATATTGACTCCTGAGAAATGGTTAGAGGCAATGAAGTCAGAAATTGACTCGATGCACTCAAACCAAGTCTGGACCTTGGTAGATCCACCAGAAGGTATAGTACCTATTGGGTGTAAATGGATCTTCAAGAGAAAGATTGGTGCAGATGGGAATGTGGAGACATTCAAAGGCTAGATTAGTGGCAAAAGGTTATAGTCAATGTGAAGGCATTGACTATCAGGATACCTTTTCCCAGTAGCTATGCTAAAATCCATCCGCACATTGCTTGCTGTTGCAGCCTATTTCGATTATGAAATATGGCAAATGGACGTGAAAACGGCATTCTTAAATGGATATCTTGAGGAAGATATCTATATGGAATAGCCGCTAGGTTTCACATCCAGTGATGACTGATCACAAGGTTTGCAAGCTGCAAGGTCCATATATGGACTTAAGCAAGCATCTCGGAGCTGGAACACTCATTTTAATGATGTGATCAAAATTATTTGGTTTCATCAAAAATGAGGAGGAAGCCATGTGTCTTCAAAAAAGTCAGTGGGAGCGCTGTTGTCTTCCTCGTATTGTACGTGGATGACATCCTCCTTATTGGGAATGATATTCCCATGTTGACCATAGTTAAAATGTGGTTATCTAAAGAATTCTCCATGAAAGACCTAGGAGAAGCATCCTTTATTCTAGGAATTAAGGTCTATAGAGATAGACCGAATAGGATGCTAGGACTTTCACAGAAGATGTACATAGAGGAAAGTACTAAAGAGGTTTAGTATGGAAAACTCTAAGAGGGGATTTAAGTACCCTTCAGACATGGCATTCATCTTTCCAAAAGAAGATGTGCCCTAGCACACCTGAGGAAATAGAACGCATGAGCAAGATCCCTTATGCTTCAGCAATAGGGAGCCTCATGTATGCCATGTTATGTACACGACCTGATATAGCCCATGCTGTGAGTGTCACAAGCAGATATCAGTCGAATCCTAGGTGAAGAACACTGGACTTCTATGAAATGTATCCTTAAGTACTTGAGAAGAACTAAGGATATGTTGTTGGTCTTTGGTAATGGAGAACTCCAAGTCCAAGGGTATACAGACTCGGATTTTATGTCCGATATAGATGATCGAAAGTCGACATCTGGAAGTCTGTTTGTGTGCAATGGTGGAGCTGTCAGTTGGAAAAGTTTCAAACAGACAGTGATAGCAGATTCCACCATGGAAGCAGAATATATCGCTGCATCAGAAGCTGCGAAGGAAGCATTCTGGTATAAGAAGTTTATGCACGGAGATCGGAGTAATGCCATCAGATGCCATTCCTCTGTATACTGCGACAACAATGGCATGCCATAGCCCTTGCTAAGGAGTCGAGGTCTCACCTAGAAAATCCAAGCACATCGAGCGGCGATATCACCTCATCCACGTGATTACCTCGAGAAGGGTTACGTCGAGGTCAAGAGAGTCGACTCCACAGATAATGTGGCGGACCCACTTACAAAGCCATTGGGCCAGCAGAAGATCGAAGCCCACCTTGAGAAGATGGGACTTAGATTTGTAGCCAATTGGCTTTAGGTCAAGTGGGAGTTTGTTAGATATGTGTGCCCTAGAAGCCAGAATTGGCTGAACACTTGTAATACACTTCTAAGGGCAAAATTATAATTTTGACTATAAATAATAAAATGGATTATTTTCTATCACATAATGTGTATTTAGTGTCTGTGATACATCCCTTGAGTTAATGGTAATGATAATTCATATTTTCAAGAGTTGAAAATTTAAGACATGAATTTTCATTTATTAACTCATAAAATGCTCCTGACCGTAGGATCATCATGAGGATGGTGATTGATCCTGGAAAGGTTAGTGTACAATCGCTTCTTTATAGTAGATGAGTCTTGAGTCTACGGTGTAGAGACACCGGAGCGAGAGTATAGGTACTCGTTAGAGAATGAGGGCACTGAGCGTGACCACCTCGAGTAGTCATAAGGAAGTCTACCTTCTCGTCGATGACTGACTCGATGCTGCAGTGGTGTGTCTGGTTCTTTGACCTGAGGTGCATCGGTAGTTCACCTTGAGGGTGTTATAGTTTGACTACACCATGACTCGGTCTCCTAGCCATTCGGAATCCTGAGGTGTATGTTGGCTATAGCATGTTCATTGTAGGAATTGGATTGCACCAAGATGGAATCTATCTACCTCGGTGGATGAGGAGCAGCCCTATGATGATCATGAGAATCAAGTCCATAAGCCCATGGCCATGGCAGAGAGTGAAATAATAGAAAGAGTTTCTATTAAGGTTTTCACATCGGACTTGAATCGAATGATTAAATCATATGATAGAAATTAGGGTTTGACGAGTTCACCTTAACCCTAATCTGATCAGGGCTCAAGATAGAAGAACTTAATCACACAAGTAGCTGCACCGAGAGGTTCATTTTCAGTTTTGATGGGTTGCCACCATATACTGCTAGGTGTCACTGGTGGATTTTGGGAGCAATTAGAATGATTTAGATGATCGATCATTCTAAGTTGTCTGAATCAGAAGAGTTCTGATCCATCGAAAGGAGTTTCGATGATGTCGATGATGGAGATCATGACATATCCCATTACCATACAGAACTGAACCTAACTGGATCACACAAACAAGGGTTTGGATCTGGATATCATCAATTGGACTAACCCAGTTCAATTGATTTGAATTAGATTCAATTAGGTTCAAGGAAAATCGTGCTAGCACACGATTGAAGCCTAATGTTCTCCTTTTATCTATCATTAAAAGTTGTCTCGACTGAGCCAAATGAGTTTGTGCTCACTCAGGTACCTTTACTTGGTCTGACTGGAGCTTGTCCAGATCAGAAAATGGTTGTCTTAATTTATGAGATAAATTTGAGACAACACCTACCATTTTTCATCACCTGCTAATTCTTGTCCTTTAACTTTGGTCAAACATTGACCTTTGACCCTTGGACATCTGCCCATGTATCATGCACTTATTGGAGAGTAGATAGGGGTGTGTACCCTTACTGGAAATTGGAAAGGAGGGGGCACATAACTAGGAAGGCATGTGCCCATGGATAGGGATGCCTGGAGTCCCATACGAATGGGACTCCAGGTTGCTTCTTGGATTCTACTTAGGTGACCCTTACCTATAGACTTTGACCAGTCTTAGGCGCCATTTAAGGATGAATTAGTGGGACTCTCATTTGATTGGATCAGATGATATCATCCCATCAATCAGATTTAGATCTGATTGCATAAAGCAACGCGATTGGCCGGGATGATGTGGCACTGCATGGCGCAGCAGGGTCTATAAATAAACCCTGTCTGTGCCCAACTTTTAGTGAGTTTCTCTTAGCCCATGCCCCAAGGCTGCCCCTCTCCCTTCTCCATGTCATCTTCTGATCCTCTCTCTTCTCTCCATGCTCAAGGAAAGTTGGGCTCCAGTTTGGTGTGATCCAGGCAAGAAAAAGCTGACAAGAAAGGAAGAAGGCAGCACTGCTGCAAAGATGACTACTGATCTTCAGAAGGAGTTTTGAAGATCCTCCAAATTAGATCTAGATCTAATTTTTTAGAGAGATGATAAAATAGGAGAAGATCTCTAGATCTAGCTTGAGTGGATATCGATAGAGGCCAAGTGCTTATGCGGCTAGATCCAAAATCTCGGGCAATCAGCAGGATCATCAAAGGTTAATCAGATTACCCAACATCAAGGTATAAATTAAATTAGATTTAATTTATTTTTATTTTATTCATCAGATCTATAAAATTAGATCTGAAACATCTCAGATCTGATCTGAATGCATGAGAAAAATTTTTGAAATATCTCTCTTGATCCGATTAGATCTGAACGAACATGATCTGGGAAATCAGGATTTCCCGTTCACCATATGGGGTGCATGGTCAAAATGGGAGTGCGCCACTTATTCCTCATGTAAATCCCATATGGACGTGTACCCTTAGATAAATTCTAGGGGGTGCATGCTATATCTCTTCTTTCCTGCATAGGATCAAACTTTGACCCTTATCCTTTTTCCATCTTATAGGATTAAGACAAAACCTTTTCAAGTCCCATCCAATGGATTTATGTCAAGTCCTAATCAAGTTAGAATAAGCCTTGATCAGGCCAGAACTCGGTCTAGTTAGATCAAGAAAAATCCATCTAGAATTTTTAGGAGAGGCTTGTCCAAATTTCATCTCATGATTTTAGGACAAGTCCTAATATGGCAAAGACAACCCTTGTCTTGCTCCCATCTTATAGGATTTAGGACAGGTCTTGATCAAGTCAGGACAAGGTCTAGTCAGATCAAGACATATTCCTATAGAGTTTTTAGATAAGCCTTGTCCAAATAGTTCCACAAATTAGCAGGTCTTGTCCTATTTCCATCCAATGGATTAGGACAAGCCTAGATCAGGTTAAGACAAGACTTTTCTAACCTGAAAAAGTTTCAATCAGACTAGAACAAACCTATACAAGGTTCCTAGATGAGCCAAATTCAATTTGGCTCAGTCAAGACGATCCAGAAAGACTACATAAGAAAAATATTAGGCTTAATCGTATGCTAGTACAATTTTCTTGAACCTAATTGGATCTAATCTAAATCAATCAAATTGGATTAGCTTAATTGATGACATCCAAATCCAAATCCGTATTTGTGTGATCCAGTTAGGTTCAGTTCTATATGGTAATAAAATATGTTATGATCTCCATCATTGATATCATCAAAACACCTTTCGATGGATCAGAACTCTTTCGATTCATCCAATTAGAATCGTCGATCATCAAATCAATTCTAATTGATTCCAAAATCCACCAGTGACATCTAGTAGTATATGGTGGTAACCCAATAGAACCGAATAGCAAACCTCTCGGTGCAGCTACCTATATGATTGGTTCTTCTATTATGAGCCCTGACGGAATTAGGGTTAAGGTGAACTCGTCAAATCCAACATCCATCATATGAATGAATCATTCGATTTGAGTCCGATGTGAATCCCTAATAGAAACTCCTTTCTATTATTTCACACTACCATGGCCATAAGTTTTAGGACTCAATTTTATGATCATCATAGGACTACTCCTCCTCTACCGAGGTTGATAGATCCCATCTTGGTGCAATCTAATTTTTACAATGAACATGCTATAGTGAACATACACCTCAGGATTCCGAATGGCTAGGAGACCAAGTTATGGTGTAGTCAAACTATAACACCTTCAAGATGAACTATCGATGCACCTCAGATCAAAAAACTAGACACATGCTGCAGCATCGAGCTAGTCATCGACAAGAAGGTAGGCTTCCTTATGACTGCTCGAGGTGGTCATGCTCAGTACCCTCATTCTCTAACAAGTATTTATACTCTCGCTTCGATGTCTCCACACCGTAGATTCAAGATTCATCTATCCTAAGAAAGCGATCGTACATCGATCTTCTAGATTTATCACTATCCTCACGATGATCCTACGATCAGGAGTAATTTATGAGTTAATTATGATAACACATGCCTTAAATTCTCAACTCTTAAGAATATATGTTATTATGCCTATTAACTTAATAGATGTATCACAGACACTTTAATATACAATATGATAGAATAAATAATTTTTTAATTAATTTTAAATTAAAATTATAAAAATATCCTTAGAAAGTATTTAACAAATGTCAGTCAAATTTGCTTATAGGGCACACATCTAACAAACTTCCACTTGATCTAAAGTCAATTGGCTATAAATCTAAGTTCCATCTTCTCAAGGTGGGCTTGAATCTTCTACGGACCTAAAGGCTTTGTCAATAGATTAACCGCATGATCTGCGGAGTCGACTCCCTTAACCTCGATATATCTTTCTTGAGGTAATCGCGGATTAGATAAAACCATCTTCTTAGAACTCTTCCAACTTACAGTACCACCAATGCATAGGAATAAACTTTTAGACGTCGACTTTCGATCATCTTTATCAGACATAAGGTCTGAGTCTGCATACTCCTAGATCTAGAGTTTACCATGTTGAACCTCTTCAGCACCTCTTCTATTAGAGAGACCCAGCATCCTCTTTGGTCTATCCCTATAGACCTAAAATGAAGGATGCCTTACCTAAGTCTGTCATAGAAAATTTCTTAGATAACCATACTTTGACCTATGTCAGCATGAAAATATCATTCCAAATTAGAGGATGTCATCTACATACAATATGAAGAAGACAACAATGCTCCCACTGACCTTCTTGAACATACTTGATTTCTCCTTGTTCTTGATGAAATCAAACAATTTGATTATATCAAGCATTCCTCTCTGAGATGCTTGCTTGAGTCCATAGATGGATCTTTGTGATCACCATCACTGGATATGAAAATAAACGGCTATTTTATATAAATATCTTCCTCAAGATATCTAATTATGAATTCCGTTATCACATTCATCTACCATATTTCGTAATTAAAATATACTGTAATGGCAAGCAATGTGCGGATGGTGGCCACTGATGAGAAGGTAACCTTATATCCTTTTACCACTAGCCTAGCCTTGAATGTCTCTACATTTCCATCTGCACATATCTTTCTCTTGAAGATCTATTTACACTTAATAGGTGCTATACCTTCAGTGGATCTACCAAGATCCAAATTTGATTCGAGTGCATCGAGCCAATTTCTGACTTTATCGCCTCTAACCATTTTTCAAAGTCAATATCTGATATCGCCTCATCATAGGTTCTGGGATCATCATCATGAACCCATTTTTTATGAAAAATATTTTCTCTACTTCCTCTAAAATAGTACCTAAGTACCTTCAGGAGGATAGAAAATCCTATTTGACCTATAAGGTGGAGGAGGTAGTGAACTATGGATCGGCTCAGACTAACTGGGTTTCTGAGGTTCTTTGGCTCGTTGCTCTTTAGAGATTTTTTCCTCGAGTCTAATCTATCTCTCGAAACCATCATCTTGAATAAACTATTTTTCAAGTAAAATGATGTGTCAACCTACAACCATCTTATGGTTTTCCGGAAGATAGAAGTAATATCCTAATAACTCTTTAGAATATCCAATAAATCGAGCTTTAAGAGACCTAGACTCTAACTTGTCTGCCATTAGATAACCCCAATTCTAAGATGACTCAGACTTGGCTTCTTACCATGTCATATCTCATATGATGTGGTAGGAATGGTTTTGGATAGAACCCTATTAAACTATGTTCCTAAAGAAACTCTGGAAGATCCGTGAAGCTCATCATGGACAGATCATATCTAATAGGGTTCGTTTTCTTCGTTTTGAAATCTCATTAAGTTGAGACATTTTAGGCGAAGTCTATTATGAGACTATACTATTGTTCTTAAGATAGTTCAGAAATTTTTAACTAAAGTATTCACCTCCTCGATCTGATCGAAGAACCTCAATGGACTTTCTGATTTGCTTTTCTACTTCGTGTCTAAATTTCTTGAACTTTTTAATGGCTTCAGACTTATGTCGTATCAAGTACACATACCCATACTAAGATAGATTATCGATAAAGATAATAAAGTAGATATAATTATCTCTGGCCGGCACATCGAATGGGCGGCACACAAATATATGTATCAGGACAAGTAGGTTTGTGGCTCTTTTCCATATCCCACAAAGGAAAGCTTGGTCATTTTGCCTTAAAGGCATGATTCACAAATCGAATATGACTCAAAAGTCAATAGACCCATTAGTCTGAATTTCTCCAATTTGTTAATCCTGTCTTCAGCTATATGATCTAGTCTAAGGTGCCACACTATCTCTAAATCATTTTGATGCTATGGCATTCACGTTTTGCTCGACAGACTCAATGACGAGTATTCCTTCAGAAGGTCCTTCTTCCTACTTATTCTTTAGGTATGTAGGATAGTTCCGCTTCCAATGGCCATCGGAGTTGCAGTGAAAATACTTTTCCTTCTTCATGGTCTTCTTCTTTGGCTCGCCCTTTTTTTCTCCTTCTGTTTTCTGCTTCTTCGCAGACTTCTTCTTCTTTCCAAAAGACTTTTTCTTAGAAGAAGTCTACTCCATAGTCAGAACTGAGCCCTTTGAACCCTTCAAAGTTTGCTCAGTAGTAACCAACATATTTATTAACTCGGCCAAGGTGCACTGGAGCTTATTCATATGGAAGTTCATAATAAACTACCCAAACAAATCAATCAAGAACTGCAGGATCACATCAATCTGTAGTTCCTTATCCATTAAGACTCTGAGCTTCTTAAGCTCTTTAGGTCCTTGAGCATTGCCAAGCAATAATCTTGGACCAACTATCCATCATGCATTTGCATCTTAAAAAGTCTCTTCGAGACTTGATAACATGCTGTGTGACTCTATTCATCGAACAACTTTTGTAGGTGCACTAATGTTTGGCGAGCAGTCTTGATGTCTTCATGTTGATGCTGCAATTCATCTAATATTGAGCCCAACATGTGGCACCTTATTTTGTTATGATCGTCAGACCACTTCTCATGAGACGTTCTCCGATCAGCAGTCGGATGGGTTGGTAAACAAGAGGTCCTAGTCCAATACATAGGTCAACTTTTTCGAACCCAAAATATTTTTGAAGTTCTTTAGCCAATCCTTGTAAATTGATCTGGTCAACTTGTGGGTATCTAGAATTTGGGCTAGGAATTTTGATACAAATATTTTTCTGTAGAAAGTCAAAGTTTCTAGTTAGATTTATAATTTGACTCAACCAATTTGTTTAAGGGTTTTATTTTTAAATAAATTAGGCTTCCACTATTTTCTCGGATCCCTACACTTCCTTGGCAGAGATGTGAAAATCTCCACGATCGTTGATTTCTAGTAGATGGTGTGGTTACATTGACTAGCTCACCACCTCACCTAACAGTTATTGGTGATAGGTCAATCGATGAGTGGACAACTCTTATCCAATGTTTCTCTAAATATGATGCATTCAAACCTAGTCTCTAATTTATGAAGCTCACTGTGTTTGAAATATTGCTCCACTCCTTAGTTAAGCCAAATCCACCATTTGCACAAATTGGATTCCTGATTTGGTCCCTCATCGTATCCAAAATATTGAGCCTAACTCATCCTCCAACCTGTAGCATCCAATGCTTAATGGACATGGTTGCATCTTTTCGATGCAACTGAACCACTGTATCCAGTCAAGATCAATCAACCTCAAGAAGGGTCCGCACATCTACAATGGTGGAAGATCTAGAACTTAATATTTTTTTAGGAAGATTTGATTTGATCTCTTAGACTCAACTAGACATAACATTTATGACTAACCTAATGGTATAGGCTAGCTCGAATCATTAGCCACCTCAAACCAGAACTGGATCGACTCAATCGGCTAGATAAGTAAGATCAGTGGGAGGAATATGTCATTAACTCGCCGTGAACGCATTCAGATCGAGTAGCTTCCAATTAAAGACCACTAGTTGTATTTATCATACTTACCTTAGACATCGACTTATCTGACCAGAACTGATTGGGTTAGCTTACAACCCAAGCTTGAACCATAGAGCCAAATTAGGTCTTAAATTGATCGACCACATATGATTGTGAGTCGATTTTGATCCAGACTTAATCCTATTAGATTGATCAAATTTATGCACTTTTGATCCCACCAAACTAACTCTTAATTCAGTTTGATCAACCGCTAGACCTAATTGAGCTACCCTCATCCAAACCCATGATTTATAAAGATATCTTAGATCTGAAAATTTATAATTTTTAGACCTAATTAATTTTATAAACTTAATTCTTAATTAAGTTCAAGGGTTCAATAATAAAATATGCATCAAAAAATCCTAGGATTTCAGGATCTAGGGTTTTGTAGAAAAATAAGTTTTCGATTTCTGATTAAGGACAAACGCACGGCACCCCAACACGCCATAAGAGCACTTCATCGAATGGAAAGAGAGGGTCTTTAAATCTTTCTTACTTTTATGACCGGACAGCCAAGGGGAATGACTTAATCAGATATATGAACTATACTACAAAACTATTAGATCTAAAGCATATAACTATTACATGATTTAAGGTTTAATTTATACATATTTTATATACATCTCATGTATCAAATTTAACATTTAAATTTATGTTTCAAATCTGATGACATCTGATGTAATATCTGAAAGTAAAATTTTAAATGATCTCATCTAAAAAATTTTAATATAGACTACTCATGGCATGGATCTATATAACTAGTCTAAATATGCATTGCATATGTCATACATGTAAAAATTTTAAATACATCTTATGCTTTCATATTTAATTATATCACATATAATATCTAAAATTTAACTAATCTAATCACATAATCTTTAAAAAATTAAATGAACATTTCATAAAATTTTTGATCTAGATTATGAGATTAAACTAGAGATCTAGTCTAGACATATGTAGCCTATATCACATATATCAAAATTTTAAATTAGATCTTATATTTCAGATCTGATTACATCTAATGTAATATCTGAAACTTAAATGATTAAATCATAAAAAAAATTAAATCAGATCTAATCTAAAATATATTTGAAAACTATCATGATATAGAATAATAGATCTAAACTAGAGCATGCATTATTTATGTCAAATATATTTATTTAAAACATGCAATTTTTAATTTTAGATCTGATTACATCTTATGTAACATCTTAAAATCAAATAATCAAATCATAAAAAAAAAAATTAGATCAATCTAAAGACAGATCTGGAAGCAGTAACCTAGTTCTGATACCAATTGAAGGAAAATCGGATTTTCCTATCATTCGATGCATCTGATCGGATCAGATTTGCAGCAAAATAATTTTTTAAAAATTTTTATGATCTGATCAAATCTGAGAATTCTCATATCTGATTAGATTGATCTAAAATTAGAAATAAAATAAAAATAAAAAAATAGTGATAATAATTATCATCTGATTGGGTAAACTGTTTATCCATTGTGATGATCTAACGATTGATCCAAGATTCTAATTGAGCTACGCATGTGTCCAACCTCTACCGGTATCCATTTGGGTCAGATCTGAAAGTCTCCTCCTTCTGGATTTGATCTCCAAAGATCAGATCTGATATCTTCCTGTAGAACCTTCAAAACAAACTCCGAAGGCTATGCATTCATCTCATAAACACCGTTGTCTCTCGCTGATCTTCACGCCAACGGGACTTGATCTTTGCTTGCAGTTTTTGCCCAACTCTTAGGCATGGAGAAGAGGGAGAGGATCAGATGAAGAAGGTGTGGAGATGAATATTTCGATAGGGCTTCACCGTAGAG
Organism: Cocos nucifera; assembly: GCA_006176705.1. Classification (NCBI taxonomy): domain Eukaryota; kingdom Viridiplantae; phylum Streptophyta; class Magnoliopsida; order Arecales; family Arecaceae; genus Cocos; species Cocos nucifera. Next base: position 365,103 of record QRFJ01002033.1, on the reverse strand, counting down.
AACTTGGGATACACAATAGTTTGCATAGGGCCCTATTTATAGACTTAGTCAAGAGTCCCTTCACATATAACTTTGAACAGGTCAAAGTTTAACATGCAAAAGGACTCTTCCATGATCTCCACGCCCCACACCATCTTTTTTTCAAATTTTTGTCACACAAAAATAAAGAAAAATTGCGTGAAATAATTTAGGATAAGATTAAGTTGGCGCACAACTCTTATCTCCTAAGAGTTTAAACTATTCAAACTTTTGACCCATTCAAACTTGATTTAAATGGGACACCTCCATACATATCCATATATTAAGGATCTAGCATCAATAGATTGCGATAGAAAGAAAAAAGAAAATAAAATAAGAAAGCAATTAAGTACGTGGATCAACCTAAAGGCTCGCCTCCATGGGGCATGCAAAACTTTACTATGAAAAAGGAAGAGATACAAAAGAAGATCTCAACTCACGTATATAATCCTCTCAACAAGAAGTTACCCTAAACAAACTCTTTTTTGGAGATCCCCTGAAATAATCGTAATCCGTTGCCTAGCTATCTGCCCAAAGCCCCTGCTCCTATTGTCTCTAGCACCCTTCTCTATGCTCTCTATGTCTCGGGCTCTCTCAAAAATACTAAGCCACAGCCCAACTACACTCAAGCTCTCGGTCTGCCATGCCTTTTAAAGGCCTCTATCTAACTCAGGATCAGAGTCTGTAGTCCCAAACAAACTCAAACAAGTCTCTCAGTCCGTTAGATTGCGATCGCAGCCCTCCGTGGCCATTGGATCGCGCAAACCATGTCAAACGCCGCAATAAAAAGCTTGATCCATGCTCTTTGGTGCATGGACCGCGTAAAAATGCCCCACACCCGCACCCTATTCGTAAGGCCGCCCGGGTTGCACCTACGCACCAGCCTGGGCTGTGCATGGTGTTGGGCCGCATGCCCACCTACGCATGGCATTGGAACGTGCGCCTACCCGCATGTGGCGCTGGCCTGTGCTGCCTGGGTGCGCCTGGGCCAGCTCGCGCATGGCTGGCCCATGCACCTGGGCCGGCACACCTATGGGCCTATGACGGTGTGCCCCGCTACCGACATCTTATCTGATGCTTTGCGTGCTCCTTCATACGTATCTTTGTCGTCTGATCTTCAATTGAGATGTTCTTGGGCTCGTTGGACTCCATTCATCATCTTGGATCTCACTATGGGCTTAATATGAAAGAATCCGAGGCACTTTTCTCAATAATCTCTACCTTAACTCAATATTCGATCTCCACCAATTCAAGAATTTGTCTAGTACCCCCATGCCCTTGGGCAATCGCCTGCTGATCATGGATGGGCAAATATGAGAGTCGAGCCAGGCCACTCAATCCCATCTTCGTCAACTACTGTGATCCACCTTACCTGAGACCTGTCCGGGGAAGCCTCCTATGGCAATAGGAACTTCACCTTGCGACATTGCATGTCGTCCTTCCGAGTCTCTCATCCCGTGCTTGATCCTTTTCTACCTGGAGCTCCACCTCGCACCAAACTCTCTAACATGAGGTAATGTCCTCCATACTTTCTTTCTCTAAGCACCACCCTATTGCTGTGCATGACTTTCAGGATTTCTTCATCAGCTTTTCATCTGAAGTCGGTCGAATTCAGTCTACTCAATGAGATTAGATTCTTCTTAAAGTTGGATATGTATCGAACCTCACCCAACTTCTTCATTGTTCCATCATGGAGCTTTATGCTGACCATCCTGCTGTCCTTGATCTCACAGCTTGATACATCTGCAGGAACATAGTGCCATCACCGATCTTCAGAGAGTCAAATAGCTCTTTTCTACAACATACATGATGGGAATAAGCAGAATCCATAAATTACTGGGAGAAAGAAGTAGATACTTCATCAGAAATCAGAAGGATATCATCACTATTTTCTGTATCGCTACTGGCCACCGCCATAGTAGCCCTTGTTCGGTCCTTGAGTTATGAGTAATCCTTGACTCGATGCCCCAACTCGTCGCACTTGTAGCATCTGATCATGCTTTAGTCCCTCGTTTTGGACTTGGATCATCCTCCTCACAATCCTCTGCCGCTCCATCTACTGTCTTCTGCTCCTCCAAAAACCATCAAAGCTGAGCTACTACCATCTAAGCTCAAAGCTAGGTTCTCCCTCCTAAGAACTTCATTCTAGAGTATCGTTACAGTGACCTCATCCATCTTGATGATGCTCTCCCTACTAAAAAAGCAGTCACCAAGGACTCATACAAAGGAGGAAGCGATGCTAGCAAGACCAACGTCCTGGTCTTTTTTTTAACTTTTTTGCTAATGTTGAGGAGGTCGGTGAGGATCTTTTGGAAGTTGAATAGTTCCTCCTGCACGCTCTGACCTTCATCCATCCATAGTTGATAGAACTGCCTCCAAAGAAAGAGGGTGTTAGTGAGCGATTTTGCCATGTACAACTCCTCGAGTTTTGACCATGATGCCATCGGAGAAGTCTCACCAAGTACATAGATCACCACATCATCCGCTAGGTACAAACGGATCGTGCTCACTGCTTGCATCTAGATCCGCTTTCAATCTTTCACCTCTGTAGTGGCTGGCATCTCATACAAGAGAGTGTCAATCAAACCATGTTGGATGAGGACATCCTTTACCCTTACTTGCCATAAGGAGAAATTGCCCTTCTTATCAAACCTGTTGATCTCCACCTTGATTGTGCTTGTTTTCTCCATGTTCTCCAATCTCTAGCACAATTGCTGTAATCTACTCTCCGATACTATCTGGCTTTGATACTACTTATTAAGGATCTAGTACCAGTAGATTATGATAGAAAGAAAGAAGAAAATAAAATAAAAAAGCAATCAAGTACGTGGATCAGCCTAAAGGCTCACCTCCACGGGGTATGCAAAACTTCACTATGAAAAAGAAAGAGATACAAGAGGAGATTATCCACTCTCAACTCATGTATACAATCCTCTCAACAAGAAGTTATCCTGAATAAACTCTCTTTTGAAGACCCCCTGAAACGATCACAGTCTGTTGCCTAGCTATCTGCCCGAAGTCCCTGCTCCTGCTGTCACTAGCGCCCTTCTCTATGCTCTCGCATCTCAAGCTCTCTCAAAAATACTAAGCCACAGCCCAGCCATACTCAAGCTTTCGGTCTGCCATGCCTTTTAAAGGCCTCTATCCAACTCAGAATTGGAGTCTACAGTCCCAAACGAACTCAAACAAGTCCCTTGGTCTGTTAGATTACGACTATGGCCCTCCGTGGCCATTGGATCGTGCAAACCGCATCAAACATCGTGATAAAAAGCTTGGTCCATGCTCTTTGGCGCGTGGACTGCGTAAAAATGCCCCGCGCCCGTGCCCTATTCACAAGGCTACCTAGGCCTGGGCTGCGCCCGCCCGCCTGGGCCTGGGCTGCGCCAGTGTGCCAATGCTAGCCCATGCTGCCTGAGCGTGCCTAGGTCGACCCATGCATGGCTAGCCCATGCACCTGGGCTGGCACACTTATGGGCCTACGATGGTGTGCCCCGCTACTGACATCCTATCCAATGCTCTGCATGTTCCTTCATGCATATCTTCACCATTTGATCTTCAATTAAGGTGTTTTTGGGCTCGTTGGACTTCATTCATCGTCTTAAATCTCGCTATGGACTTAATATGAAAGAATTTGAGATGCTTTTCTCAACACCATATGGGGCGCATGGTCAAAAGAAAAGTGCAACCCTTATTCCTCACGTAAATCCCATATGGACGTGCACCCTCAGATAAATTCTAGAGGGCGCATGCCATATCTCTTCTTTCCTACATACGGGTCAATATTTGACCTTTGTCCTTTTTCGACCTTATGGGATTAAGACAAAATCTTTTCAAGTCCTATCCAATGAATTTATGTCAAGTCCTAATCAAGTTAGAACAAGCCTTGATTAGGGCAAGACTCGGTCTAGTCAGATTAAGAAAAATTCATCTAGAATATCTAGGAGAGGTTTGTCTAAATTTCATCTCATGATTTTAGGACAAGCCCTAATATGGCAAAGACAACCCTTATCTTGTTCCCATCTTATGGGATTTAGGACAAGTCTTGATCAAGCCAGGACAAGATTCAGTCAGATCAAGACAAATTCCTATAGAGTTCTCGGATAAGTCTTGTCCAAGTAGTTCCACAAATTAGCAAGTTTTGTCCTGTTTCCATCCAATGGATTAGGACAAGCCTAGATCAAGTTGAAACAAAACTTTTCTGACCTGAATAAATTTCAGTCAGACTGAAACAAACCTATACAAGGTTTCTAAGTAAGCCAAATCTAATTTGGCTCAGTCGAAATGATCCAGAAAGACTATAAAAGAAGAATGTTAGGCTTAATCATGTGCTAGCATGATTTTCTTAAACCTAATTGGATCTAATCCAAATCAATCGAACTGGATTAGCTCAATTGATGATATCCAGATTCAAATCCTTGTTTGTGTGATCTAGTTAGGTTCAGTTCTGTATGGTAATGTGACATGCCATGATCTTTGTTGATGCAGAATCTGGTTGATGCCGGATCGAGCTGGAGTCGAGGAAGAAGAGGTCACCATCGGTAATGGGCTGTGAGAGCACATAAGGACCGTTGTCAGGGCCTCTCCCCCATCCCATCTAAAATGAATGAGGCCTTCGACTTTGCTCGCATTAGGACGAGGTTCTCCTCTTATTCATAACAAGCTGTGGGGGCACATAAGGGTCATTATCAGAGCCTCTCCCTCCATCTCGTCTAAAATGAATGAGGCATTCGACTTTGCTCATGTTAGAATGAGGTTCTCCTTCTGTTCCTAACGGGTTACGGGGGCACATATGGGCCATTATCAGGGCCTCTTCCCCGATCTCATCTAAAATGAACGAGGCCTTCGACTTGCTCATGTTAGGATGAGGTTCTCCTCTTGTTCCTAATATGGCCACTATTGATTGCTTCTTCCCTGTCATCAGGTAGTTTTTGCACCGAGAAGCAATAATGTTGAAATGAAAGAGTTTTATTGAAGGAAAATTACTGGCAGTACATTCTCAGATTCTCTAAATCTTAAGTTCGTGGGAGCATTGTTCCTCCATGCTTCTTCAGATGGTAAGTCTCGAATCGGACGACCTCCTCTATTTCATATGGGCCTTTATAATTTGGAGCAAGCTTTTCCTGACTCTGAAGCTGAGAGATGGCGACTCGTCGAAGTATTAGGCCCCCTAAAGATAGCGTCGATGATGTCGGAAGGCGGTCGATCTTCTCGTTGTTCCTCTCTCATTGGTGGTTCTAGCTACGGTAGCGCTATTAGCTTGCTTTAGACCGACGTCTGTGGAGCATTAAGGGGGGCATAGTTGTGAAATCTTTTGGGGGAAACTTCTTCGCGCCCTTTCGTCGAGGCTCCTTTGACGATGAGCTCGAGGAGGAGTTCAGTCTCGCTTGCACTTGGAGGGAGTCTGTGAGCATGGCCGAGCTTCATTCGGCCCTCCCATGAAATCTTCTAGGGGGAGAACTTCGTACCCTTTTGTCGGGGCTCCTTTGATGACGAGCTTACGAAGGAATTCGGGCTCACTTACGCTCGGAGGGTCCGTGAGTGTAGCTGAGTTCATTCAGCCCTCCTGTGAAACCTCCTGGGGGAGAACTTCCTGCCATTTTTCTCAAGGTTTCTTTGATGATGAGCTCGAGGGAGAGTTCGGTCTTATTTGCACTCGAGGGAGTCCGTGAGCATGGTCGAACTTCATTCGGCCCTCCATCAGCTGTGGATTTGCTAGACTCGCTTGCTTGCCGCTCTCCTACGGCTTCTTCATCCTTCAACTTGAAGGCTTCTTTCGCACGGGCATTTCCCTTGGCCCGAGCTAGCAGATCGACAAAGTTTCTGAGGTACTTTTTCTCCAAGGAGAATAGCAAATCGTTCTTCTGAAGATCGTTCTTGAGTGCGGCCATCATAACTAACTGGTCTAGGTTTCGGACCTCCAACGCAGCAGCATTAAATCGGTTGACATAAGCCTGGATAGATTCCTTCTCCTTCTGCTTGATGTTCATCAAAAAATCCGAACCTCGATGCGGACATCGACTGTTGACGAAGTAAGCCGTAAACTGATGGCTCATCTGGTTAAAGGAGAAGATCGTATCCGACTTCAACATCGAGTACCAGTTTCTTACTGCTCCTTTTAAAGTAGATGGAAAAGCTTGGCATAATATGGCGTCTGATGCACCATGGAGCAGCATCATGGTCCAAAAGGCTTCTAAGTGATCGACCGGATCAGAGGTTCCATTGTAGCTTTCAAATTAGGAGAGCTTGAAGTTTAGTGGATTGGACTCTTGCATAATTCGCGGAGAGAAAGATTGGTACAGATGGGAATGTGGAGACATTCAAGGCTAAACTGGTGGCAAAAGGTTATAGTCAACGCGAAGGCATTGACTATCAGGATACCTTTTCTCCGATAGCTATGCTAAAATCCATCCGCACATTGCTTGCCTGTTGCAGCCTATTTCGATTATGAAATATGGCAAATGGACGTGAAAACGACATTCCTAAATGGATATCTTGAGGAAGATATCTATATGGAACAGCCGCTAGGTTTCACATCCAGTGATACTGATCACAAAGTTTGCAAGCTGCAAAGATCCATATATGGACTTAAGCAAGCATCTCGGAGCTGGAACACTCGTTTCAATGATGTGATCAAAAAGTTTGGTTTCATCAAAAATGAAGAGGAACCATGTGTTTTCAAAAAGGGTCAGTGGGAGCGCTGTTGTCTTCCTCGTATTGTACGTGGATGACATCCTCCTTATTGGGAATGATATTCCCATGTTGACATCAGTCAAGATGTGGTTGTCCAAGGAATTCTCCATGAAAGACCTAGGTGAAGCATCCTTTATTCTAGGAATTAAGGTCTATAGGGATAGACCGAAATAGGATGCTAGGACTTTCACAGAAGATGTACATAGAGGAAGTACTAAAGAGGTTTAGTATGGAAAACTCTAAGAGGGGATTAATACCCTTCAGACATGGTATTCATCTTTCCAAGAAGATGTGCCCAGCACACCTGAGGAAATAGAACGCATGAGCAAGATCCCTTATGCTTCTGCAATAGGGAGCCTCATGTATGCCATGCTATGTACACGACCTGATATAGCCCATGCTGTGAGTGTCACAAGCAGATATCAGTCAAATCCAGGTGAAGAACACTGGACTTCTGTGAAATGTATCCTTAAGTACTTGAGAAGAACTAAGGATATGATGTTGGTCTTTGGTAATGGAGAACTCCAAGTTCAGGGATACACAGACTCGGACTTCATGTCCGATATAGATGATCGAAAGTCGACATCTGGAAGTCTGTTTGTGTGCAATGGTGGAGCTGTCAGCTGGAAGAGTTCCAAGCAAACTGTGATAGCAGATTCCACCATGGAAGCAGAATATATAGCTGCATCAGAGGCTGCAAAGGAAGCATTCTGGTACAAGAAGTTTGCTGCAGAAATTGGAGTAATGCCATCAGATGCCATTCCTCTTTACTGCGACAACAATGGCGCCATAGCCCTTGCTAAGGAGCCGAGGTCTCACCAGAAGTCCAAGCACATTGAGCGGCGATATCATCTCATCCGCGATTACCTTGAGAAAGGTTACGTTGAGGTCAAGAGAGTCAACTCCACAGATAATGTGGCAGACCCACTTACAAAGCCGTTGGGCCAGCAGAAGATCGAAGCCCACCTTGAGAAGATGGGACTTAGACTTGTAGCCAATTGGCTTTAGGACAAGTGGGAGATTGTTAGATATATGTGCCCTAGAAGCCAGAATTGGCTGAACACTTGTAATACACTTCTAGGGGCAAAATTATAATTTTGACTATAATTAATAAAATGGGTTATTTTCTATCACATATGTGTATTTAGTGTCTGTGATACATCCTTTGAGTTAATGGTAATGATAATTCATATTTTCAAGAGTTGAAAATTTAAGACATGAATAATCATTATTAACTCATAAACAGCTCCCGACCATAGGATCATCACGAGGATGGTGATTGATCCGGAAGGTTGGTGTACAATCGCTTCTCTTTAGTAGATGAGTCTTGAGTCTACGGTGTGGAGACACCGGAGCGAGAGTACAGGTACTCGTTAGAGAACGAGGGCACTGAGCGTGACCACCTCGAGTAGTCATTAGGGAGTCTACCTTCTCGTCAATGACTGACTCGATGCTGCAGTAGTGTGTCTGGTTCTTTGACCTGAGATGCATCGGCAGTTCACCTTGAGGGTGTTATAGTTTGACTACACCATTACTCGGTCTCCTAGCCATATGGAACCCTGAGGTGTATGTTGGCTATAGCATGTTCATTGTAGGAACTGGATTGCATCAAGATGGAATCTATCTACCTCGGTGGTAGAGGAGCAGCCCTATGATGATCATGAGAATCAAGTCCAGAAGCCCATGGCCATGGCAGAGTGAAATAATAGAAAGAGTTTCTATTTAGATTTTCACATTGGACTCGAATCGAATGATTACATCATATGACAGAGACTAGGGTTTGACGAGTTCACCTTAACCCTAATCTGATCGGGGCTCAAGATAGAAGAACTTGAATCACACAGGTAGCTGCACCAAGAGGTTCGCATTCAGCTCTGATGGGTTGCCACCATATACTGCTAGGTGTCACTGGTGGATTTTGGGAGCAATTAGAATGATTTAGATGATCGATCATTCTAGCTGTTCGAATCAGAAGAGTTCTGATCCATCGAAAGGAGTTTCGATGATGTCGATGATAGAGATCATGACATATCCCATTACCATACAGAACTGAACCTAACTGGGTCACACAAACAAGGGTTTGAATCTGGTGATCATCAATTGAACTGATCTAGTTCAATTGATCTGAATGAGATTCAATTAGGTTCAAGGAAATCGTGCTAGCACTCGATTGAACCTAACGTTCTTCTTTTACTATCATAAATAAGTTGTCCTGACTGAGCCAAAGGAGTTTGTGCTCAATCAGAGGCCTTCATATGGTCTGACTGGAGGTTGTCCAAGTCAGAATAGGTTGTCTTATTTTGTAAGACATTACCTGCCATTTTTGGTCACCTGCCATTTCTTGTTCTTTGACTTTGGTCAAAAGTCTACCTTTGACTGGTCAAACGTTGACCATTGACCCTTTGACTTTTGACCACATGTCATGCACCTATTGGAGAGCTGGTGGGGGCCTGTCCCCCTGCCAGAACCTGGCAAGGAGAAGGGCGCACGCCAAGGGTGGCGTGAGCCCAAGTAGGAGGCGCCTAGGAGTCCTTGTTGGACAAGGACTCCACCTCCCTTTTGGATTCCAATTCAGAGTTCTACTAAGAATCCAGTTTGACTGGTCTTAGGCGCCCTCTAAGGAGGAATCCAGGGGTCTCTATTCCAACCAATCAGATTTAGATCTGATTTCACAAAGGGTTGTGATTGGTTGAGAGGAAGAGGAGTTGGATCACAAGAGGTCTATAAATAAGACCCTGCGCCCAACCCTAATTCTAAGTGAATGCAAATTAGATTTCCCACGCCCCAAGGCTGCCTCTCCCCTCCTTCTCCATGCCATAGTCTCTTCTCCCCTTGCTCTCCACGTCCAAAAAAGAGTTTTGGACTTAGGTTGGTGCGATTCAGATCAAGGAAAGGCGATCAAAAGCAAGAAGGCTGCGCTGCTGCAAAAGGACGACTGCAGATCTTCAAAAGAGTTTTGAAGATCCTCCAGATCAGATCCAGATCTGATTTTTGGAGGTGTGATAGAGAAGAAGAGGATCTCCAGATCCAACTCGAGTGGATATCGGTAGAGGCCAGGCGCTTGCGTGGCTAGATCCAGAACCTTTCGCTGCAAACAGGATCATCAACAGGATAATAGGATTACCCAGATCAGGTAAATTAAATTTGATTTAATTTATCTTATTTTATTTTATTTATTAAAATAATAAGAATCAGATCTGAAATATATCAAGATCTGATTGAGATCAAGAGAAAATTTTTGAAATATATCTCTTGATCTGATCAGATCTGGACGAACCTGGACCGGAAAATCAGGATTTTCCTTCAGCACCATCTCGGTGAGGTCTTGAACCTGTTGTATTAGTAGGTTGAACTACTCTGAATCTACCATGACCGTCGGTGGAGGAGAAGATTGAAGTACCGATGATGGAGCAGGGACCGACGAATCTGGCCCAGATCTAGTGGTAGAAGCAGTAGATCTCCAGGTAGTCGTCCTCTTTGGAGGCATTTCTTGGGGTTGAGAGAGAGGATGGAGATGAACCTTGAAGAAGAAGGTCGGTACGGTCGACTGAGCACTCCTTTAAGATTAAGGATACCTCAGGAACAGATATGCCCTTCCTCTAGCATCAATTCTATTAGTGCAGAATCTGGTTGATGCCGGATCAAGCTGGAGTCGACGAAGAAGAGGTCGCTGCCGCCGGTGACCTACAAAATAAAGTTCCGCTCGGAGTTGGTGGTGGTGGCTCCAACAGGATCCTCCGATGATCAAGTCAGCTCTTCTGGCCAATAGAAATGGAGTGCTCAGGCAAGAATTCAGCAGAGTTTCGGAAAGAAGAAGAGAGCTTAGAGAAAACATATTTGAAGAGTTTCTTTTTATAGACGGAGCCTATAGCAGACTGATAGTGACGGTTGTAACCATCCGATAGTGGGCCACTCGGGGCCATGTGGAGTTTGTTATGGAGAGAGGCATCCGTTGCCATGAAGTGGCCGTTCGTTGAGATTTAATAGTCAAAGTTCGGAGGAAGTAGGTGTTGGTTGGTGAAGAGCTTTGATCAATTCTAGAAAAGTTCAGACTCCTAAAGGGAACACGGCTAGAAAGGATCATCTAGGAGGAATGCTAGTTGAAATCTAGAAAAAATCCACTGGAGGAATTCGGATGTAGTCGACTGATGGAGAAGTCCAGGAGGAGTCAGACTAGTGGAGAAGTTCGGTCAGAGGAGAAGTCCAGAAGGAGTTCAACTTCGGATGGGATTCGGAAGGAGTTCGGCTTTTGGAGTTAATCGATCGAAGGAGAGATTCGAAAAAAGTTCGGCTTCTAGAGGAACTTGATTGAAGGAGAGATCTGGAAAGAGTTCAACTCCTATAGAAATTCGACCGAAGGAGGAATTCGGAGGGAGTTCGGCTCTTAGAGGAACTTGATTGAAGAAGAGATCCGGAAGGAGTTCGGCTCTTGGAGGAATCTAACTGAAGGAGAGATCCGAAAGGAGTTTGGCTCCTGTAGAAATTCGACTAAAGGAGGAGTCCGGAAGGAGTTTAGCTCCTGAAAGTATCTGATTGAAGGAAAGATCCGAAAGAAGTTCGATTCCTGGAGGAACCCGACTAAAGAAAAGATCCGAAAGAAGTTCGACCGCTGGGGAGTTCGACTGGGGATCGACCGCTGAGGAGTTCGATTGGGTTCGACCGCTGAAGAAGTTCGGCTACTGAATGAGTTCGGCCGCTGGAGGAGTTCGGCTACTGAATGAGTTTGGCCGTTGGAGGAGATCAGGTGGGGCTCAACCACTGGAGGAAGAATTTTTAATTGAAGCTCTTCCGTGATTATCGGTTGTGTTAGGCTAAGCATCAGACTGGACTTCGACAGGAGCGGAATTTATCTCCATCATCGACATCATCAAAACATCTTTGAATGGATCAGAACTCTTCCGATTCATCCAATTAGAATCGTCGATCATCAAGTCAATTCTAATTGGTCCCAAAATCCACCAATGACACCTAGCAGTATATGATGACAATCCAACAGAACCGAATAGCGAATCTCTCGATGTAGCTACCTATGTAATTGTGTTCTTCTATCATGAGCCCCGACGGGATTAGCGTTAAGGTGAACTCGTCAAACCCAACACCCATCATATGAATGAATAATTCGATTCGAGTCTGATGTGAATCCTAATAGAAACTCCTTTCTATTATTTCACACTACCATGGCTATAAGTTTTAGGACTCAATCTTATGATCATCATTGGACTACTCCTTCTCTACCGAGGTTGATAGATCTCATCTTCATACGATCCAATTTCTACAATGAACATGCTATAGCCAACATACACCTCAGGATTTCAAATGGCTAGGAGACCGAGTTATGGTGTAGTTAAACTATAATACCTTTAAGGTGAATTGTCGATGCACCTTAGGTCAAAGAATCAGACACACGCTGCACCATCGAGCTAGTCATTGATAAGAAGATAGGCTTTCTTATGACTACTCGAGGTGGTCATGCTCAGTGCCCTCATTTTCTAACAAGTACATGTATGATAATACATACCTTAAATTCTCAACTCTTGAAAATATGTTATCATGCCTGTTGACGCAGAATCTGGTCGTCGTCGGAATCCGTTGGAGTGGAGGTTGATGAGGTCGCCGATCGTCGGAGACCTGCAAAACAAAGTCCCATCCAAAGCTGGTGGGGGGTGGCTCCGGAAGGACCCTCCGATGATCAAGTCAGCTCCAATCAATAGGAATGGAGTGCTTAGTGTGGAGTTCGGTAGAGTTTAAAGCAGGAAAGAAGGGTTTTTTTAGAATCTGGCTTAAGCATATCTGGAGGGTCCTTTTTATAGAGGGAGCTTGTTGTAACTACCTTGATTAATGATTGTCGTAACTGTCCTGATCAATGCCGATCGTTATTGACTTGATAAATGTCGATCGTTATTGTCGTGTAACCATTTAGTAGTGGGATCACTTGCAGGAATCCGTCAACAGTCTGTAAGAAGTTTGGCTTTCATAGAAGTTCGGCCACTGGAAGTTCGACCGCTGGGAGTTCGAAGGAGCTCGACCGCTGAGGAGTTCGGCTAGCTGAAGGGGATGTCTGGAAGGAGTCCGGCTTCCGAAGAAGTTCGGTCGAGGAGTAAGTTGAGAAGTTCGATCGAGGGACTACTGCTGCGGAGTTCGGCCGGCTGAAGGGACGGCCGCTTGAGGAGTTCGATCGTTGGGAGTCTAAAGGAGCTCGGCCGCTTAGCAGTTCGGTCGGCTGTAATAGTTCGGCCAAGATCCATCCGTCGAAGTTCTTTCGTGGCTACTGGCCGCATCAGGCTGGGCGCTGAACTTGACTTCGGCAGGAGCGGGGTTTATCCCCAACACTAGCCCCCCACTTCTGAGTTCGAAACTCGAAGGAAGGGAGTGCAGAAAAGGCAACTATCGAAGTCTTCTTCCGAGCTCCCAGTGGTCGAACTTCCAATGGCCGAACTTCTATGGAAGCCTTCTTACAGACTGTTGACGGATTCCTGCAGGCGATCCCATTACTAAACGGTTACACGACAATAACGATCGGCGTTTATTAAGTCAATAACGATCGGCATTTATCAAGTCAATAATGATCGGCATTGATTAGGATAGTTACGACAATCATTAATCAAGGCAGTTACAATAAGCTACCTCTATAAAAAGGACCCTCCAGATACGCTTAGGCCAGGTTCTAAAAAGACCCTTCTCTCCTCCTTTAAACTCTACCGAACTCCACACTGAGCACTCCATTCCTATTAATTGGAGCTGACATGATCGTCGGAGAGTCCTTCCGAAGCCACCTCCTACCAGTTCCGGACGAAACTTTGTTTTGCAGATCCCAGCGATCAACGACCTCATCGACCTCCACTCCAACGGATTCCGGCGACGATCAGATTCTGTGTCAACAATGCTTATTAACTTAATGATTGTATCACAGACACTTTAATATATAGTATAATAAAATAAATATTTTTTTAATTAATTTTTAATTAAAATTATAAAAATATTTTTAAAAAATATTTAATAAATATTAATTAATCTATCTTTTAGGCACACATTTAACATTGACTTCGAGCCCAATGCATACAAATCCAACGAACCATTCGAAGGACGGGCTCAAATTTCCGACTCGGTTCGATCCTGCACCGGCTCAGGCGGGCCGCCGGTTTTTGATCAAAGCTACATCGGACGCTCCAGGTGTCCGCCGAGGCCATGAAATTTCTCAAATACCCCTACTCGGAATGACACCCCGGGCGCTTTCTGTTCCCTTCGGTGGCGTCGCTCGCTGCTGAGAGTCTTCGCTCTCCCCTCCCCCGCCCTCGCTCTGTGTCTCGTTTCTCGTCCTCCGCCGCCGGTCTCCGCCCCACCCACCCCCCCGCGTCGCCGCCTCCATCGCTTCAGATCGGGTTCTCTGCCACCCCCTCCGCCCGCCCATCCATGACTATGATGACTCCTCCTCCCCTCGATGTACGTACTCCCAAACTTTCTCTCCTGTTTCTGTCGCTTTTTCTCGATTTCGTACTTCGACTGACCTTGCCTCTCTCCCGGTGATTCCCTGATCGCGCTCTCTGTTCGATTCTTCTCCCTTGTTTTGAACGATCGCCATCGTTTTCTAGGGTTTCGTGCCGGGTCGGGGCGGGTGTACCGGGCTCGATCGGTATCCATTGTCCCCGGGCTCGATTCTAGGGTGTCGATTAGGTTCTCTGTGGGTGGTTTTACTGGATCTGAGCTATGATTGTGTGCTTTGGGTTTTGCAGCAGGAGGACGACGAGATGCTGGTTCCTCACCCGGAGTTTGCTGGCGGTCCCCAGCCAATGGAAGGTAAGCCCTAATCACGGTTTTCTGCGAGTGGAGCTCTTGTTGGATCTGTATTGATTCTTAGTTCTGCACGGTTTTGATGCAAAATCAATTTTTTTGTACCATTTTATTTGATTTTGACAAGTTCTGGTTTTAGGGTTTTAATTTATTATATATGTTTTGCTGTTTGCTTCTCTTTTGCATTAGCAGTAGCTCCAACCGAAACTGCTACTACCGCCGAGAACCAGCAAGTGGAGGACCCTCCATCGTCCAGGTTCACTTGGACGATCGAGAATTTCTCGAGGCTGAACACCAAGAAGCACTACTCAGACATCTTTATCGTGGGGGGCTACAAATGGTATGTAGAACTTTCTCCTGGCCTTCCCTGTGCTTAATTTATCATGGGGGCTAATAAAAATCTGAACTTTTTTTTTTCGTCTATGACAGGCGGGTGCTGATTTTCCCGAAGGGAAACAATGTAGACCATTTGTCTATGTACCTGGATGTTGCGGATTCAGCAACCCTGCCGTATGGCTGGAGCAGATATGCACAGTTCAGCCTGGCTATGATCAATCAAATTCACAACAAGTATACAATAAGAAAAGGTGTTTTTCTGAAACTCAGTGACTCTGTTGAGATATGTTTTCCTTTAAATTCACATTGGCTACTAGTTTACTCTGAAATTTTCCATCTGCTAAATCATAGAATTGCACACACTTTTACTGTTCTGACATGACTATATGAATTGTTACATTTTGCTGTCTGACCACTACACTGCTCAATTGCATCAGTCCTTTTGGCTCTTCAATGAAATGTGCAGTGACAAAAGCTGTTTTAGAACTGTGCCTTATTTAACCATTATTCTCCACAATTTTTTTTTTGAGCTCATTGTTTGCCAACTTAGAGCCCAAGGAAAGAAAGCAAGTAGGGGCAAGGGAAATCTTTTTTGAATAGACATGTAGCTATTTGAAGACTTACAAGTGATCTTGTTGGTTAGTTGCACTGGACAGCATTGTGTTTAATTCTAGTCTTCTTTTTTGCACATAGGGTACGCTGTTGAGCTGTAAATGAAAACTAGAGTATGGACATGTGATGAGTGTGCTAAGATGCTGCAATCCTGCGGAGAGTTGCGGAAATGTGGGGACCCAGTGCTGCACCTTTCAGTTAAATAGTAGAATCCATGTTACTTCCATGTGTGGTCTCTTTATTCTAACATGAACTGGAATCTGACCCTAATAGGTTATCCAATTTTCTCATCCGCTACTTGAAGAGGCATGCTTGTGTGTATGAAATTCCAAGCTACACTGCGTGTAGATTGATTTTTCTTTTGCCTTGTCTTATGGTTGCAATGCCTTTAATGCTCTTACCTATTGGATGTTCATGATGTGGCATGCCTTTTTTAAGTTCTCTAATAGGGGTTTGGATGTTGCATATGTGCCATTATTGTACTCCAATTGGAAACATCTCATAGAAATGATGCTTCTCTGCTGGATAAGCTTATTTATTTGATCAATGGAGATGATGTGGCCTTTTTTTTGCAGACACCCATCACCAATTTAATGCCCGGGAAAGTGATTGGGGTTTCACGTCTTTCATGCCGCTAAGTGAACTTTATGACCCAACTAGAGGATATCTCATGAATGATGCTCTTGTTGTTGAAGCCGAGGTTGCGGTTCGCAAGGTGGTTGATTACTGGACTTATGACTCCAAAAAAGAAACAGGTTATGTTGGTCTTAAGAATCAAGGAGCTACGTGTTACATGAACTCTCTTCTCCAAACTTTGTACCATATTCCGTACTTTAGAAAGGTACAAATTCTAACCTCATGCTTTATGATTAGCTTGCAGTATGATTTTTCTTATTAAGAAAAAAAAATCTGTTTCCGAGATGTGTTCTTCAGGCTGTATACCATATGCCTACAACTGAAAATGATATGCCATCAGGAAGCATTCCTTTGGCTCTGCAGAGTCTTTTTTATAAGCTTCAGTACAGTGACAGCAGCGTTGCTACAAAAGAGCTGACCAAGTCTTTTGGATGGGATACATATGATTCTTTCATGCAGCATGATGTGCAAGAACTCAATCGAGTTCTTTGTGAGAAATTAGAAGATAAAATGAAGGTTTGGCTTTTGCACTAGACTATTGCACATCAATACTGGTGTGTACTTGCTAATTAATTGTCCGTCCCAGGGAACTGTTGTGGAGGGCACAATACAACAGTTATTTGAAGGCCACCATATGAATTATATTGAGTGCATTAATGTTGACTACAAATCTAGCAGGAAGGAGTCTTTTTATGGTAAATAAATATTGAATAAATGGATATCCTCAACTTTTAAACTGCATGTTGTGCTAGATATATGTGAATGATGGACTACATCTTTTGTAGATCTTCAGCTTGATGTCAAAGGTTGTCGGGATGTTTATGCTTCTTTTGATAAATATGTTGAAGTTGAGCGTCTTGAAGGAGATAATAAGTATCATGCAGAACAATATGGCTTGCAGGTTAGTTGGTTTGTGTCTATTTATTTTGGATCTGCGGTTGGGATAAGAGGTCTCAATATCCACTTTTCCCAGTTTTAGTTTTAAAGCACGCATCCTTGCTGTACTTTGGAGTTTGGATCCTTTGGAGTGGATAGACTCATAAGATTTATAAAAATAAAGACATGCACACGCCCGTGCCCCCACACACATGTATATATACATATGTATATATGTGTGTGTGTGTGTATATATACATACACATGTACATACATATATACAAGCATGTCCATGCATGCATGGACATGCTTACATATAGCATGGACATGCTTGCATATATGTATGTACATGTGTATACACACACACACACACATATGTATACACACACATGTGTGTGTGTATATATATATATCTACATATATGTCTATACATAGATGCATATACAAATATGTATACGTACATCTACATATATACACATATACATACATCTACACACATACATGCATATATATATATATATATATATATATATACACACACACACACACATACATACATACATACACACACACACACACACATATATATACACACACACATATATACATATACACATATGTATATATGTATATACATATATACATAT
>QRFJ01002033.1:0-345000 GCA_006176705.1 Cocos nucifera | reverse complement strand
ATATATATATTCTATATATATATATACATATATACATACATATATATCTATATATATCTACATATATATATATACATATATATCTATATATATCTACATACATATATATCTATACATACATACATATATATATATACATACATATATATATGTACGTATATATACATATATATATGTATGTATATGTAATTATATGTATTATGTATGTATATTATATATATATGTATATATATATATATATGTATGTATGTATATATATGTATGTATGTTATAGATATATATGTATGTAGATATATATAGATATATATGTATATATATATATGTAGATATATATAGATATATATGTATGTATATATGTATATATATATAGAAATATATATATATATATGTATAGTATATATATATATATAGATATAGATATATATGTATGTGTACGTATGTATGTATACATGTATGTATGTATATGTATGTGTACATATATGTATTTATATGTATATATATATATGTATGTATATGTATGTATGTATGTATGTATACATATATACATATATACATACATACATGTATATACATATATACATATATACATATATGTATATACATACATGTATATATGTATATACATGTATGTGTACATATATGTATACATATATGTATATACATATATGTATATACATGTATGTATATATGTACATATATGTATATACATATATGTATATACATGTATGTGTACATATATGTATATACATATATGTATATACATATATGTATATATGTACATATATGTATATACATATATGTATATACATGTATGTGTACATATATGTATACATATATGTATATATATGAATGTATGTATATATATGTATATTTCTATCAAGGTGTACATATATGTATGTGTACATATATGTATATACATATATGTATATACATATATGTATATATGTACATATATGTATATACATATATGTATATACATATATGTATATACATGTATGTATATATGTACATATATGTATATACATATATGTATATACATGTATGTGTACATATATGTATATACATATATGTATATACATATATGTATATATGTACATATATGTATATACATATATGTATATACATGTATGTGTACATATATGTATACATATATGTATATATATGAATGTATGTATATATATGTATATTTCTATCAAGGTTTTACATACCCGTGCCGGTTGTTGATCGGTGCGGTATCGTTCCGTACCATACCAGTCTGTACTGATAATAAAAAATTCAAAAAAAATGCATCCAACAACTAAAAAGAAAAAACAGACTGAACCGGACTGAATCGGACTGTACCGGTCCGTACCATACTGTACGAAATCGGGCGATTTTCTATTTTTTTTATTTTTTTCTGTTGGTCCCGATTTCCACGTGTGAACCAGGTCGGTTTGGCGTTGGTTCGGTTTGGAACGCCACGAACCGGATGGTTCGGGTCGGTTCCGTAAACTGTGTATATATGAATATATTTATATATATGTATATGTGTATATGTTTATATCTATATGTGTATACGTATATATGTATATACATATATATGTGTATATTTATATGCATATATGCGTATATGTATGTATGTATGTGTATCTATATATATGTGTGTGTGTGTGTGTGTACAAATATATATATGTGTGTGTGTATGTATATTTGTACATATGTACATATACATATATGTGTACATATGTACATATACATATATGTGTACATACATATGTATGTATGTACACGTATGCATATACATATGTATGTACGTACGTGTATGCATATACATATGTATGTATGTACATGTATGCATATACATATGTATGTATGTACACACACACACACACACACACACACACACACACATATGTATGTGTGTGTGTGTGTACATATATATATGTATATACATATATATATATATGTAGACACACACACATATGTATGTATATACATGTATAGATATATGCCTGTATATGTATGTATTTGTATGTATATGTGTGTGTGTGTGTGTGTATTTCTAGTAAAATGGGATATGCAAATGATGTAGTTGAGCTTCATATGATGATCTTGTTTGAAAGATGGTGCATCTCTTGCAGTTGTTTCCTAGCTTCTGGGATTTCTTGGTTGAAATTTAAATTATGTTGGAGCTTTCATCATAGATTCTTGATTTGTGTTAGGCTTTATTATATTTATCATTAATGAATAAAGAACTTAAAACAAAACTTTCTAAATTTGGACCTGCTTGGTTGTCGTTGCTAAAGAACTAAGGTAATGCTCATTTTAATTTTTTTTTAAAAAAAATCAAGTCTTCTCTTTGAGTTGTAGAGTATCTTTTTCTGTCATGATATATTTATGGTGATGTTTTTGCTGCAATGAACTTGTATTTTCTAGGACCTCTTTAACTTTTTATTTTTTCAAGCTTATGGCCTTGGTTTTTGATTCTTACTTTCATACATATTCTCACTAATGATCAAGTGATGTCTTTGTTATGAATACTTGCTGAATTTTGTTGGTAGGGACAAAGTGGTGGGCTAGCCTTTCTAAGATATAATTGAACTTGATGTTAGGTTTATAACAACATCCTCTAACACTGTAGTGCTTGGTGCGAACCAAGGTTTCTAAATTTGGGTATCTCAACTGTCTTGTTTGATGACAGATTTTGAGATGAGGTAGGGTATTGGCTTCTTCTGATTAAAAGGGAAGCTGAAGAGTTTTGAGTATGGTGCATACCTCTGCTGTATATGATGACCAACAAGGTTCGCCATACTGGTGCTTACACTCCTTTTTGGGTATGCTATTCCTAATTTCCTACCAATACTGAATTGAGACTTGATACAAGAGGTGTATCGTGTCTTTATATGCCGAATCAACCCATATTGATGCTATACTAGCATGGTGCTGGTATGGATCTGGTACTGAGATGGCGAGCTTTGATGACCAAGTTATCAGTGAGCTTTGATGACTGGGTTACGGAAATAGCAACCAACATGGTAAAAACAAGATCAACTGATGTTTTATGTATGAATTTTATTCATTAGTAATTAAGAGTCCATTAATGTAGTAAAATGAAGAATTATCTCACTGGATATTGATATCACTTTCTGCTGATATTCTGGGATATGACAATGGATATCTGGTGAATTATTGGAGGCAAACATTTTATCTGTATCATGTGAATGAGTGCTTTATGCTGATATAAACAGATCTTGGCTGAGATGAAACCATGGCATAGGCATATATAGATACAAGTCATACTACATTATTGATGTGAACTAGATTGCATGACCTCAAAATTTGTCAATGTACAAGCACTTGCAGTCCAATAATTTCAACTATTTGCTCTATATTCATGCATGGAGAAGAAAGGGATACTTATAAATGGTATGAAATCCAATGCATTTTCTCCTACAGTTAAATATGGTCATTGCCTTCTTTTTTTTTTTTTTTAAATAAATTCAACTGCTTTGCTTATTTATATCCTCCTTGTGTAATATGTTGAAGCAGTATTGTTTATATTAAATTCTTATTTTGCAATCGAATATCTTAAGATCTTGAAGAACATTGCTTGAAGTTGAATCTTTGTTCATCAATTTCAGGATGCTAAGAAAGGTGCCCTTTTCATTGATTTTCCCCCTGTTTTGCAACTTCAGCTGAAACGCTTTGAATATGATTTCATGCGAGACACCATGGTCAAGGTTGGTATTATTAAAATTCTCATGATTGTCTTCTTTTGGTCACCTTTGCACTTGGTTATGATGCATCTCTTGAACTACGTGTTTCATATTAGTTGGTATTCTTCATGATTTTCTCACAATGTTAATTAACACCGAGTACTTTGTCAAAGAGAAAGGGGAGTGGGAAGATTTGTAATCTTGTTGGTCACAGTTATTTCTTATTTACCTGCTTCTGTAATATTTGCATCACTAGTCATCTTTTGCCAAATTGTGCACCATGCAAGTCTTAGGTCATATGAAGATTGGCATTGGAGTTTAAACAGAACATTTGAACAAATGTAATCAAGTCCATTACCTCTTTATTGCTAGCAGAAACAATGAAAAACCTCATATGCATCTTTCAAGACAAGCAAAAATAACTAACACGAGGCATGCATGTAGCATAAGCATCTTGATACAATGTATATGCCGCACTTTATATACCTCACTTTATTTCACCTCACCCATGAGTTGCAGAGTGTTCTTGGAGAGCTTTGCCTTGAGGCGTTGATCCTCCATTGAACCTTCTTGATAGTTTCACTTGAGGTTCTTGCATTATTTTAGTTGAGATTGTGATGAGGATTAACATGGAATTTTTGCAAGGCAAGAATCTGTTTTCCCCAAGCATAGATCATAGTTCTTGATATGTGGAAGTTTAGACGTTGAATTTGTGAAGGATTGTTTGACAAGTTTAGTTTATTAGATGAAGTGTTGGTTAGAAGGGTAATGGAATTAGAAGCATTATCAACCATGGTTTCCATTATTTTTTTAAAAAATAAAGAAAATCATCTTAGTGCTCAGGAACCGATATTGTTTGTTCCTGAGGTGCTAATGATATGAATGAAAGCCTTTGTACAGTGTCTGTTTTGGACATCAGCTACATGTGGGGTCCAGATTGTTTTGATCTCTCTGGTACATTCTTATTGTGAAAGTTTCCCGATTTGCTTTGTCGGAGGAATAATTATATTTTTCTTACAAAAAATGTAATCTGAGTATGAAATGCTTGCCACCTTCCATTCTCATTGCCATTGTAATATTTTCTAAAGCTGAATGGTAATTATATAATAGTTCTGCTGGTGGGTCAAACTGCTGGGTGGTTGGTTCACTGGTTACACACCTTACTATGATGTTGAGCCGGCCTGAGATATGAAAGATTCATGGATAGAAAAGAGTATTTGGTCCTTAGAATTGTCCTTATTTCGTCCTTTTGGTTGTGTGAAGTTAATCCTTTCCCTTAAAGGCTTGGCTTGCTTATCTTCTCTAGATCTTTTGCCCACTGATTGACTACTGAACTGCCATATGTATGTTGATGCAGATAAATGACCGATATGAGTTTCCACTGCAACTAGACCTTGATAGGGATAATGGCAAATATCTTTCTCCGGAAGCGGACAGAGGTGTCCGCAATCTTTATACTCTACACAGGTAAACTTTATTGGAAATTGATATCTGTTAGACGTATTCATGAAAATTGTGCATCCTTCTCTCTCTACTATTAATGCTTTAAGTATTCATCGAATTACCACAACCATAACCAACATGCCCAGTCCCATCGGTGATTTTGGCTCTCCATATTATATCCAAACTTATATATGAAGGCATACCCAGATGTAAATACATTATCTTATTTGCTTTGCATATGAAATAGATGTTGCAACATAGACAAGCTGCTGTGGTATACAGTATTCAACTCATGTATTACAGGAATGCTTATATTGCAGTAATATGTAAAAGATACTCTCATTGCATTCAATTCATACTACTTTCTTCCTAAAAAATATAAGATGTTAAACAAGGACCAATGAACTGAGTGCAGAATGGAGCCATGATCAGTAGCAGTACTCTTTTTAGTTTGTTCTGACCATTAAAGGATACTTACCTACATGGTTATAAAAAGGACCTATTTAGACATCTAAACCACTGTTTGAACATTTTAGCTGCAGTATGCTAATGGCTTTTGCCAAATGAACTGTCGTTACATGTTGTGTTCTTGTGCTTTTCACGAATATATTTGTGTTAGTTAAGGAATTCTGGTGGGAACCATATGGTTGCAGGACCTTATGTGGAAATTTCATCAGAATAAGAAATTTGGCTATAAAGGATTTTATCTAGGTTTGCATAGCACTGAAATAAACAAGCAACATGCTTAGTTAAATATTGTGAAAGGAGCCACTCTATCATTTCATACAAGTATTTTCAAGGTGCCTTTATCTATTATTGACATTGGGTGCCCATTATTTCTTTTTTATGTGAAAGGAGCCACTCTGTCATTTCATATAAGTTTTTTCAAGGTGCCTATATCTATTATTGACATTGGGTGCCCATTATTTCTTTTTTATGGGAAGAGCATTATATCACAGCATAACAACCTTAGATGTGGGGATGTCCTATCTAGACGCCTCTTGCATGTAAACACTATGCTCCTTGGGTGCTTTGGATCACAGGTATTTTGTCAGTTCATGTGGGAGGCCATGTGATGTGCATTTGTCATGCATCCATGGTCGCTATTGTTGTTGCCATGTGCTATATGATATTTGACCTTTTTTAGGCCTATATTTAGTTGATTGTTTAAATAGAACCATTTAAAGTTTAAGGCATTAGTAGTCTAGGTGCCTAGTAGCCATCTTGACAAACTTGGTCACCTTTGTCCATCAAAAATAACAAATCTAGAATGGATTGGTAGTGGTGTTGCTGCATAGATGCATGAATTCATGTCATAACTAATGTAAGAAATTCTTTCATCTATAAATTTTACATAGAGGATATAGAAGAATACATGGGAGCAATGTTGCGGAAATATCTTGAATTGCCCGATTTGGCGCATATCGAACTGCATTAGCAACGGACTAAGACAGTTCCAGCCTCCGGATTGCAAAATTGGCGGCATGGGATTGAGAAATTGGCATCATGGGAGAAGGAGAAAGAGTGTGTGAGAGAGAGAGAGATGGTGGCAGCTGGAATAGGGGTGAGGGAGGAGGGGAGGGAGAGAGGGCTTTCATCCGTGCATTGGAATAGAGACAGAAAGCCCTCTCTCCTCTATGCATTGGAACAGAGATAGAGCTCTTGTTTCAAAACGAAACAAGGGCTTCCACCCCATTTTATCTTTTTATTGAATTTAAGTGAAGTCGGTAGCCATTGGTGACTTCACTTATTATTTATTTTTTTTGAAATATTTTTAAGTGAAGTGGCTGCAGACTTCACTTAAAAAGTTAAAAAAGAAAACAATAAAGAGGGGCAGAAGCCCCTGTTTTGATGCATAGAGGAGAGAGGGCTCTCCTCCCCAAAGCCCTCTCTCCTCCCGTCTTACACCCTTGTTCCGACCCCCCCCCCTCTCTCTCTCTCTCTCTCTTCCTCTCTCTCCTTCTCCCTCTCCCTCTCCCCCTCCCTTTTTGTTTTGCCTGTCGGTTCATTTTGGGACAGCATGGCATGGGGGCGTACCACACCATCCCGCCAGCCAAGTGGCATGGATGCTGGTTTTGGTATATTGCCTTTCTTGCATCGGAGAATATGCTGACAAAAATAATTAAGAACTGTTAAAAAATTGTGAATGCTATATTATGTCATGGATTGCATTTAATGTATTTGTATATTTTTGGTAAGTCTTACATTTGGCTATTCTGATCATTTTGTGCATTGTTAAACTTAATACATCCAATATATTATTTGTAGACAAATATTTGCTTTCTTTATTGTTGTCGATCAGCATGAGTTATTTTGGTCTGTACTCGATAGCATTCAGGGCATCTGTGTATGCCATGTTTATGCATCCTTTTCTGTTATTTGACTTTTGACAATGCATGATAACTCTTGTTTCATGTAGTGTTCTCGTTCATAGTGGTGGGGTGCATGGTGGACATTACTATGCTTTTATTCGGCCAACTCTCTCTGATCATTGGTAGGTAGCGTTTCCCTGTCACCTGTGTTTGTTTCTTGTACCTGCAATACTGTAGCTCATAAGCCTTGTGCAAAGCTCCTAAGAGCAGCTTTTACAGACATATTGTTAATTATATTCTCAAATTCTTCAATAGGTCACTTTATGTGGGTCACCGATAAAAGCTTTGATGTGCTCTTTCTTTGTTTCTGTATTAAACATACAACTTGTGGCCACTATGTCACTGTTTTTATTTTTTAAATTTGTGTTTGTTATAGGTAATCTACTTATGTTTTGCTTATGAAATTTGAAAATTTGCTCAATTGGATGTCATCTTTATTATCTGTTTATGTGCTAGCGCAGACAGTATTCTTTGCCTTCTTTTGTTGCTTATAACTTTACAAATTAACGAAAATAGAAAATTTTAGGTACCTTTTTTGATTGATGTGCCCACCTCCAAACACCCCCACTTTTGATATAGACATAAGTTGTGCACCTATGAAAAGAGTGAGTGTATTTATTGGTGGTCTAAAACAGTCTGCATTATATTCAAGGGTGTGGACATGACTTGAAGACGGTAATTGATAATTCTTTTCTCCAGGTTTAAGTTTGATGATGAGCGGGTAACAAAAGAAGATATGAAGAGGGCACTAGAGGAGCAGTATGGTGGTGAGGAAGAGGTGATTAGTTTTTTGCCACTGCAAACTTAAGTGCTGTATTATGCTTCTTGTATCATTCTGACTTTTCTTTTTCCCCTTGCTGCCTAATTGCAGTTGCCACAGACAAATCCTGGCTTCAATAACACTCCATTTAAATTTACAAAATATTCAAATGCATACATGCTGGTTTACATTCGTGAGAGTGACAGGGAGAAAATAATATGTAATGTAGATGAGAAAGACATTGCTGAACACCTCAGAGTAAGACAAATGTAGAGATGATTAATTGTTGAATGGTTTTGTTAAGGATTGCACGTGATATGCAATGTATTTTTCCAGATAAGATTGAAGAAAGAACAAGAAGAGAAAGAACACAAGAAGAAGGAAAAGGCTGAGGCTCACCTTTATACCATCATAAAGGTGTGATATATCTCACCTTACTTTTATGATGAACCCACATTATCATTTATGCTTTTACTGGTTGTCAGTAAGTCATTCTGAATGTGTTTAGGTTGCTCGAGATGAAGATTTAGCTGAACAGATAGGAAGGGATATATATTTTGACCTGGTGGACCATGATAAAGTTCGCAGCTTTCGTATTCAGAAACAATTGCCTTTCAATGCTTTCAAGGTAAAGTTTTCTTGCAATCTACTGCTGCAAATTTAATAAGTTGCTGATGCTGGTTTATCACAATCTTTCACTACTGCATGAGCAAAAATTGGTAATAATAATTTCTTATACCTGCATGCAAAGGATCAGTTTATTTTATTGTGATTTGACTACGGCTTTACCTGTTATCTTGGCCTTTTGATTTCAGCTTTTTGACATTTTGCTGCTCTTCCAATATTGGAATTTTCATGGATTCGCTAATTGGATTAGTTTAGACAATGTGGCTGCATTTTAGAGTGAATAATTGACATACAGGACTTCTTTTTCTTTTAAAGATGATAACTACGTTACTTGTTAAGACATTTCAAACCTGCATAGGATGTGGGATTCCTGTTGGATTTGTAACCTTTTGACTGGCTGTTCTAGTGCTTTTAAAATTTCAAGCCGCCAATGTTATGGGATTCTTGTTTTGATTGGTAATTCTCCTTATGAAGGATGATCTACGTTCTCATTGACCAGCTTCAAAATGAATTGCAAAGTTAAATTGATGTTTAGGTATTGATTGCATTGCGGACTAATAATTTTGTGTGCTTTGCTTCCATTTTCTCTAGTTCGGTTTCAAATGGGTGTGGCGAAATGAAGCTAATTTCAGACTTAGTTCATACGCTACAATAAGAATATGATGCATCTGGTCAAAATTAGAAGAAAAGATACATTTTGTGCATGCTCAAATTAATATCGACTAATTGTGCATTTAGGAATGCACTAATTCTAGAAGTACACTATTAATTGCACAGAGAATTTAATGTGCTTCTTGGGATTGATAATGTCATATGCAAAGGAAAGACTCACAAGTCATGAGAAGAATACATGTTTTCTTTGATTTTCAAGAAATGAAACAACTGCTGCTTGATTTAGACAAAACCAAGCATATTTCATATGAGAGTATTTTCAATTGAACCAGTCATGTTTCTCTTGATGGCCATAAAGTTGCTGAACAATTGATGGTGACATCTCAATCTTCTTGGGTATGGTGGGGCAAATCAGACATTCTAGATACAGCACATTGTTGACGAGAGTATAACCCACGTCATTATAAAAGCAATTATTTTTTTGTTTATATTGTAGAACAATGCACATTGTTGAGTCAATGGTTCAACCTTTTCTAACCGGAGATCTGGTGTTTCATTCTTTCTGCAAGCATTCAGAAGACTTTGATATGTATGATAAAGTTCCTGGCTCTTGCCTGGTGAACTCTTGGACCTGTAGATTCTGTGGTGTGTGTGTGTATGTGTGTGTTATTTTAAGGCAACTGATTTGTTTTTGTTGGAACATTGTTGCTCAGTCTTCGGTCTTCATTGTGTTGTAGTTTGTGTTCTCATACTATTTGGTAGAATTTTTACTTTATCATCTAAATGGTGCACAGGAGGAGGTGGTGAAAGAATTCGGTATCCCAGTTCAATTTCAGCGTTTTTGGTTGTGGGCTAAGCGGCAGAACCATACATACCGTCCCAACAGGCCATTGAGTCCTCAAGAAGAAGCACAATCTGTAAGTAATTTCTTACTGTTTTCTTTTGTTTTACTGGTATAGTGGGACGTGCAATGCACGTGTAAAGACAAAAAATAATCACTTATTTAAAAATAATAATCTACCTTTGTTTAGAGAGCAGATCTACATCAAAATGAGTCATTTCATAATTGAATAAAGGTGAGCAGCCGAAGATGTTAGCGGCTACAGCAATGCTTTTGCATTTGCAAACTAGTTTATGTTATGCATCTTTTACATAATTTATGATACCAAGTGAATGTAAAAGAATACAATGGATGGGAATAAACTTGATTAATTTGATAAGCTTTTTGATGCATGATTAGGCATTTGTATGTAAACTTGTAGAATACACCTTCATATAAGCAATAATATTTTTATTAATTTTGCTTGCATTTTATATTGTCCTGTGATCATAGCAGGTTATTTTGCACATGGTAAAAAAATACTGTTAGTGATAAAGTAATGATGTGAGTAAATTACTATTGATGAAACTAATATTAAAAGTTGAATTGAAAAAAACTTGTTCAATGCATGCATATCATGGCTCCACATAGCTTATGAATTCTTGTATAAAATCCAAACTTTATACTATGTTCTTGAAGCTTTTTGTGAAGTGTTGTTGATCTGACCTGGCTACCCACTTATCAGTTTCTTTTCCAAGAGACGAAGAAATAATAGAGGTGTGCATCATGTAATTTGATGCATGTTTATCAAAAGCAATAAAATAATATATATTGGATTAGAAGATCATGAATCACAATTGTTCTTAGTAGCTGGAATATGCATCCTACATGCCAACCTCTGGTGTTAATGAAATGTGAGGTTATAAAATGAGTCTATATTTACTCGTAAATTAATGATCAGAAAAAGATAAAAGTAGGAAAGAAAAATAAAGTGTATGTTCACTGGATTCACTGAAAAATGTCATCATGGAATCATTTAATTCCACTGCTTGATAGGTGTAAGATAATGGCCATTATAATTGTTCAAGAGGCCTCTTAATATGACAAAGTGAATTTTAGTAACTATTGCAATTCACCTACAATTTTATTATAGTAGCCAACAAGCCATTATATAAAACAAAAATATAGCCATTTAAAAATAATAATTTTCACTTTTATAAATAAAACAATATTTTAAAACTAAAAATAATTATAGAATTTCTTTTATTTTGGGATGGATGACATTATCATGTAGATTGTTAACCACTATTTTCTAGTATAACGTTTATATGCTTTCTTTTTTTTTAATATTATTATTTGGGATTGGTGACAATCATGTAATTATTTATTAGCCACTATTTTTTAGTTTAACATTTTGTATGCCTGTTTATTATAATATTATCATATATGTTGAAAATTTCTTCCAGAGGTGATAATTAACTAACAATCAACTATACCCCGACATTTACATCATAATAGAATAACCAACTACAGCTGAAACCAAACCAACCCCTGCTCCCCACCTCCCTGGGTGCACCAAGCTGAGCCCAAAAAATTAAAAAAAAAATACCTCACTCAAACCAGACCGAAATCCTAATGCTAGGATTAAGGATTGGGAAGGAATATTCTCTTCCTGTTTTTAGGTTCAGATTTTTGCCAGAGAAATACTTTGTCTCTGGGTGATGTTCCCAAATGCATGCTGATTTTTGTTGCTGCTGCTGCTGGTGTTATGAGCCCATTAGATGCAGGTAATTCATAGTGGCATGCAGTATATAAGTTGTTTGGGACCTATATAGTTTTTGTTCCATAAATCTTGTTGCCAGTGCAGATTGTTTGCATATAATTTCTTCTTAAACGTTACTGTATATTTGTGACTCTAAACTGCATTCTCTGGTGGTTAATTCTTCTGTTTGTTGGTCAGAATTTGGTTGGTATCCTTAGCATGCTTGCATTTCAAGATTTGAATGGCTTTGGAAACCCACATGTACGATGAATGTGCTATGATGCTCTGTAGTCTTGTGCACCAAAAACTCAGATCATTTTGTGGATGTTGACCAATCTTACACATCTATCTAATTTAACAATAATGCATTTGGTCATTTTAGTTTGTAATGATCCCTGGCACTAGGATTTGCATTTTGAAGGTGTATCACGACGTTGTAGGCATCAAGGGCAATTTGTTTATTCAAGTAGTTCTTATCTCTTTTCCTACCTTGCTCTCTCTTCTGTAAGTAATATAATATCATGGTGCATTTTGTTTATACAAGCCATTTTCTGTTTTTCCTCCCTTGTTCTGCACTCTTTTAATGTGATATCTAGTAACCTCTTTCTTCCTTTTGTTTTCTTCATTCTTGATTTTTTCATATGCCTTTTTTTGGTTCGTTAATTGGCAATTTGGCATCTTACAACTCTACATTTCTTTGTAGGTTGGACAGTTGAGGGAGGTATCCAATAAGGCACATAATGCAGAACTTAAGCTCTTTTTGGAAGTTGAGCTTGGACTGGTAACATTATTTTCTGCTTGTCAATGTTTTCTAAATTTTTATATTTTTCATATAATACATGAGATAATGACACACTTCAACCACCAAACTATTTGCATCCTTTTTCTTTTGATTGTTTAGGATTTGCATCCTCTTCCTCCACCTGATAAGAGCAAGGAAGATATACTACTTTTCTTCAAGCTTTATGACCCTGAGAAAGAACAGCTTCGGTATTCATTTGTTTTTTCTACCATTAGTTTTATAATGTGTTACATTTTTCCTTAACTTTTTCTATTTTATAAAAACAGATATGTGGGGAGACTCTTTGTGAAGGCTTTAGGAAAGCCATCAGAAATACTGACAAAATTGAATGAATTGGCTGGTTATTCACCTAATGAAGAAATTGAACTTTACGAGGTCCGTATTACATCCATTTTAAAATTAATTAGTTTAAATTTCTCATATACTTCCTAGATTTTCATAATATGTTCATAATAATTAGTTTGTTGAAGCTATTATATTTTTAGGGTCCGTTTGGTTGAGGTATATCAGATTACGGGATAATCTGATAATTTATGGGAATCATTTATCTGGGAAAATGATTGCAGAGGAAAATAACTTTTACTATGGTTGATGAAAAAATTACTCTAGAAAATGACATCGGAAAAGGATTATTACATTTAATTGGAGGTAATCTTATATGGAAATATAGCAAAAAATTTATAAATATACCCTTCAATATAAAATAATTTTTTAATACTAAAATAGTATTGTCATTTTCAATTAATTTTTATATGATGACTATAATCACATAACCCTTTGCATAATACCATCTCTATCTTAATTTTTTTACAAAAGCTCTTTATTGAATTAAATTTAAAGGACATTAAAATAAAGTCAATGATTACATATGTAGCTTTATTGGGGATATTTTTGTTAAATATAGATTACTGGGAATTTGTCAAATACCAACCCGCTCCGCTCATGGTATTTATTTTACCTTCTCTCTCCGGAAAATAAGCATGGGTCTACCAATTTTTTTTACTATCTTTCACTTCCACTTTTCATACCAAACATGGTAATCTAACATGGAAATCATTTTCCTATGCCAGATTATCCCCAACCAAACGGCCTCTTAAAGTATGTACAAGCATAAATGCAGAACCAAGATTTGATGAGAAGTGTGTAGTCCAACTCTATATATTACACATTTCTGTAAAAATCTTTTGTAGAGAAGTTTTTAGATTTTTAGCCATTGATATACATTGAGATTCATGCCTGTTAGCTGTTGGGTTTGTGCATTGCCTAGTGCATTATCACTCCAAAATGACACCAGCTTGCTGGTATGGACGCTGATGCATGTCGATGGTCAAAAAATTGTTAACTCTTAAACTGAAAATTTTAACAAGAAATGTGTAATCCGATTCAGATAGTTCTGAGTGTTCTAACCTCTTTAACATTGTCCAGGAAATAAAGTTTGAGCCAAGTGTTATGTGTGAACATATCGACAAAAAACTTACTTTCCGTTCTAGCCAGGTTTGTCTAGCACATGGATATGATCATTAAAGGCTGCTGTTGCTAAAGTGTGCCGCTGGCCATTGACTTTTGTTTTCTTCTTGTAGCTTGAAGATGGTGACATCATCTGTTACCAGAAATCTCCTGCAGTAGAAAGTGATGACCAATTCCGCTATCCTGATGTTCCTTCTTTTCTGGAATATGTTCGTAATCGACAGGTTTGTTTGTGGAATATAGAACTTTATTAAGAAAATTTCATCATTCTTTTGTAAGGGCCATTTACACTTTGTCACTTATATGCATATCTGAGTTGTCTTATAGTTGTTTCTTAGGACTTCAAATTGCATGGTTGAAGAATTGTTATATATCTTTAACAACAATATTATTTGCATTTGAAGCTGATTGCTAAAAAATATAATGAAATATATTCTCAAAACGACATTCTTCTGGTTACTGTCATAGAAAGAGGACTACTATTTTTATTTTCTAAGTAAGTTGTCTAAATGAATTTATTTTTTCTTTGTATTGTTCAGAAGATAATTTTAGAGCTAAAAAAAGAGCAAAAATTGAGGCAATGTATGAACTTGTAAATTGGCTGCCCTGATATATGACTCGGATGGCAACAATGTATATTTATTTTGTTCAAAGTGCCCTAGCTTTACTTAGGCTGATGGGCACAAAACTAGAGCGTAGGTATTTGGGTCAGCTTCACCTTACAATGAAGAATTGCAAACAGCTGCAATGTCAGTCTCTGCTAGTGACCTCCTAGCTTTGGATGGATGTAATGAATTAAGAACATTATTTGGACAGCAAATTTAAAGATACAAGGTGTAGCTTGAATTTGTTTTGAGATGTCTTGCTTGCGGCCAACTGTTTAATTATCCTTCCTCTTGCTTAACAGGATTCTGGTTTTCAGACGATGAGGCAACTAACTGTTGAAATCTATATAATTACGAGCTTACTGGCTTGCATATGGGCAACTAGTCTATTCTACTTAAAATTTGTTAATTTGTCTGACAGATATATTACTCTTTGGAGCTTGACCTAGGTCTTCCAATCCGTTGGTACTGCTGCAAGCATCAGTGTTTGTGGGTGACCATATGCATGATGTTTATGCACTTTTCTTCTCTTATATGTAAAACCTTTTATCTATTTCTGGTACTTGCCAAGTGGAAGTGAATGAATCACCCCTAGCGCCAGCACTTCCTCTCATGATTTGGGTGGCATATGCAGATTGATGTTCTTTAGCATAACACGTCATGCTTTAAAAAGTTTACCAGGAATTTAATGATTTTTGGTCCTTGTAGATCGTGTAGCTAATTTTGCTAATAATTTACACATTTTTTCAAATTATTCTTGTAGCCTTACTATCTAGCACCTTCAATAGAAGTTCCATTGGCTGTTAATGGGTTTGGTTCTTCTGAATACTGCTCAAGGATCTAAGAGTGTTGGCAACTATCCTTCTGCATGATTTTCACAGAAGAAAGAAAATAGTGGGGGTTGGGGATGAATATTGACACTTGGTGAAGACTTCCATGTTGTCATACATGTAAATTGATAAGTGGAGGACTAAAAAGCTGGCATTGCTGTACTGTGTATGGAAATTTATATGAATATTACTTGTATTGTATGGAGTGTATAAAGGTGTGCATAAAGATGAGTATTTTGTGATAGTATAATCATGAGTGGGCTTAAGTGTTACTAACAACATAGTAATTTTATGTGACCTTAGACAGGATCACTAATTATTCTTCTCGAGGGAAGAAAAAACATCATGGGTTGATCAGATTTTATATAGAAGCATTGTTTTCTTGCTTGCTTTGTTCCAGATAATATATTTTCTTCAACAACTAACAAAGATATAATTATTATAAAAAGATTAACCATCTACAGTTCTTATTTTAGTTGTTGACTTGTAAAATTAGCTATAATGTGTTTCCATTTGTACTTTTTTATTTTGTACATTCTATCTTTACATATAGACCACTGCTAAGTTCACATATCTAATATATTAGAAAGCTCCTTGTTGGAATTTTCTCTTTGGAATCCGGTCATATGTTGAAATTGTTCTCTTGATGTGATTCTGAACCTTCATGTCTAAGCATTTTATCTTGTCCATAGGTTGTGCATTTTCGGTCATTAGAGAAGCCAAAGGAGGATGACTTTTGTTTGGAACTGTAAGCATTCAAGACCTATCTGCTAATTTTACATTTATGAAATTTTAGTAATTAAATAAATCTGCTTGTTTTGATTCAGTATTCTGATTGGTGGTTTCTTGTTCTGCCTTCAAGGTCGAAGCTTCATACTTATGATGATGTTGTAGAAAGAGTTGCTCACCATCTTGGTCTGAATGATCCATCAAAAATTCGGCTTACATCTCATAACTGTTACTCTCAGCAGCCTAAGCCTCAGCCCATCAAGTATCGCGGTGTAGAGCATCTCTCAGACATGCTGGTCCATTATAACCAGGTCTTTCATCATTTTTTTGGGCAACAGCTAAATCATGTATATATTAATGTTAGAATAATGGCCTAACATGTATTTGTGACAGACTTCTGACATATTGTATTATGAAGTGCTGGACATCCCTCTGCCAGAATTGCAGGGTTTAAAAACTCTGAAAGTTGCATTCCATCATGCCACAAAGGATGAGGTAATTTGCTCATCATGCCTATCATTCTATTATTGATTATATTTAACTCGATGAATGCTTTAACACTTGTTGATTTTCAGGTTGTAATTCATAGTATTAGACTACCAAAAAACAGCACCGTGTCTGATGTGATTAATGACCTGAAAACAAAGGTGACACTTGCAATTATTGCCGAGTTCTTTTTTGTCTTCTTTTTATTAAGAAAAGGAATTGGGGTTCTATTCATATTATTGTAGCAACAGAGTTTCTATATCAGCATTGTAAAGTCTAAACTACCTTCTTGTAGACAGTGAAACTTTCTGATGTGCATGTATCATACATTGGAGTTGTATTTGTTCTCGTGCCATCTTTGATAAAAATTTGGTGCCTTGACTCCATTTGACTTTGTTTTCAACAGGTTGAACTGTCTCATCCTAATGCTGAACTCCGGTTGCTAGAGGTCTTTTATCACAAGATCTACAAGGTACTATGGTGGCCATGTAAACAAGTGCCATGAAGTTCTATTCCGATTCGGCACTTGTTTATTCTCACAAATTACTTAGTTCATTCATAAATCAGCTATGATTCTTCTGAGCCTGAGAGTCCGGTTAGAGAACTGAGAGTTGGAAATTAATTCAACTGAAATTTTACATTTGTAGTTTCTCTGTGGGGTTGCAACTTTGAGCAATTGTGACTGTTTGAGATGAATAATATTTTAACCTGGTTACTCCATATGGCTAATTCAAGTTATCTTCAAGCATTTGAGATGGGGGGAGTACAATGATAACTTCATTAGTTTTTAATTTGATTAGCTGCCTGATTGTTCTTGTATTTCTTCCTTGCAGATCTTTCCACCTAATGAAAAGATAGAAAACATAAATGATCAGTACTGGACATTGCGTGCAGAGGAGGTAAGTTGTAAGTCACTATTCTGAGTGAGTTGTTGAACCAGACTTCTCTGTAAAAATATAAGTCATCTCTTAATCATATTCTGGATTATCTACTGGCATACAGGGCATAGGGCTTTTGACCAGAGTATATTTTCATTCATGATGCAGCTATTATCTAAGTAGTCATATCAATTTTGTTTTAGTTCATATTTTTTGCTCGTGCTTACAGATCCCAGAGGAAGAGAAGAACCTTGGTCTACATGATCGCTTAATTCATGTTTACCACTTCACGAAAGATACGAGTCAGAATCAGGTGGTAAGTATTAGAAGCTTTTTGGCTTGCTTGTTCATTTCCTGTTTGGTGAATATTTAAATATCGAAACAAGTGCTTCAGGATTTCAAGGAAATATTATGACAGTTTTTTTTTAACTGTAAACAAACTTGTCCGTCTGACAGTGTTTTCATACATAAACATCTTTAAGGGGAGAACCATGCATTTCAAGTTATTTTCATAGTATTAAATGTTTTCCGTGACATCAGTTGTTTCTCGATTTGGAGACATTCTTGCCTTTTTTACCCTCCCACCACTCAACCAAATGTTCCTTTCCTTTCCGTTTGTCATAAGATCAGTTATATATTTTCCTGGATTTAGTTTTATTTAACAGATTTGAACAATTTTGTTTTTCATTTTAACAGCAGGTTCAGAACTTTGGAGAGCCTTTCTTTTTGGTTATTCATGAAGGTGAAACTTTAGCCGAGGTTAAAGTGCGGATCCAGAGAAAACTGCAGGTTCCAGATGAGGAGTTCTCTAAGGTAACTTCCTCACTTTTTTAAATTCCATTTTAGTATATGTTTGCATCTCTTCCTTAAAGCTTGGTTTTATAATTGTTGGTGCGGAATCTGGTTGATGTCGGAACTGGCTGAAGTTGGAGAAGCTGAGGTCGCCGTTGGGACCTGCAAAAGAAGTCCAAACCGGAGGAGGGGTGGCTCCGGCTGGACCCTCCGACAGTCGAGTCATCCCTTCCGGCCAACAGAAATGGAATGCTCAGTAGAGAAAGTAGCAAAGTGTTAAAAAGGAGAAGAGAGCTTCTAAAGAAAGCGTATCTGGAGGGTTTCTTATATAGGCGGAGCCTGTAACAAATTGATGACGATAGCCATAGCCACCTAGTAGTGCGCCGTTCAGGGCCACGTGAAGTTTGTAACAGAGGGTAGTATTCGTTGTCGTGGCGCGGTAGTTCGTTGAGACTTGATAGTTGAAGTTCGGAGGAGGTAGGCGTTGGCGGTGAAGAGCTTTGAGTTTCATCAATCCTAGAGGAGTTTGGGCTCTTTCAAGGTCGTATGTGTGTAAGTGGGTTCATGCTGTATGGATAGTTGGATTTGCATAGGCGTGGAGGCCTTTTTAGGTGACTGCAGTGAGTTCGGTCGGTCGGAAGGGGTTCGGAAGTCCTGTGACTAGAAAAATCCTGAAGGAAGTTCGCTGGAGGAATCCGGAAGTAGTTCTGCTGGAAGGAGAAGTCCGGCTGAAGGAGCAGAAATCCGGAAATAATTCTGTTGGAGAAATTTGGAAGGAAATCTGCTGGAGGAGCAAATATATAAAGACGAGTCCCCTCTTAGCTAATGCAAGAAGTTCGGATGGACGGGGGTTGGTGGAAAGAAAATCAACTGCTGTCCGAGAGGAGTTTGACTTGAAGGAGGTCAATCGAAGGGGGTTTGTCTGGCGTCCAGGAGGAGATTAATCGGAAGGATGTTGGCTGGGGGAATTTTGCCTAGGAGCAGTAGGGGATCTGCTCAGAGAGAACCTGCTTATTTATTCCTTTGACGCTCGGCTGCTTTCGAGGCCGTCTGGAGGCTGATATGAAAGAGACGAGGTCCTTTAGTCTGCGTATTCAGAGTTTTTGATGCAGGAATTCTGAGGTCTGCCACCCTTAGTATATTGTAGTTCGTCTGGAGAGGAGTTCGGTTGATCCGGCGTTGGTCTAATATCGAACAGCTTGGATGATTTTTTATTGGTAAAAGATTCAAAGAGCGCCAAGGTCGGCCAAACCAAGCCATAATTAGACCTGTTATTCAGCGTCGCTATTCAAGTTCGTCTGAGCGAAATCTACAATGTCCCATAGGTTCTGGGAATATCCGATGGAGCTAGGAATCTGAATGAAGAAGATCGGCCGATAGATTCAGGTTGGAGGTCTGTAGTCTTGGTGCTTGAGCGTAAACTCTTCACTGGCCGAAGTTCGGTGTGGCTATCCTCGTCGAATGGAGTTTCCTTAAGGCCAGATATTCTGTCGGACTTCGGCAGGAAAGGGTTCACATCTAATACAAGTCCTTCCACTCTCGAGTTCGAAATTTGAACGAAGAGAGTAAAGAAATATGAGTGCCGAAGTTCTTTTTTTCTTTTCGCGCTAACAGAGCAGCTGATCTCGACTCTTTCCGCGTGGGCGTTGAAACTTCTTAAATACGAGGCGATCCGAAAAGACAAATTCTTGAAATTTCTGTCGAAGCGCTGCTCAAGGTATGGTGCAATAAAGGTTCTGCCCGTTGCCAGTCTGCCGCTATGATGAGTGGGGCATGCGTCAACCCGAGGTTGGTTAGTGGAGATCCGCAATCATAACCATCTTGGATCCCAATGGCTATTTAAGCTTTTCTTCTTCTGCAGGAGCTTCATTTCGTTCGGATCTCCTTCTGGCTTCCTTCTCCTTGCTTCAGGGCACCAACGTCTTCTGCCAACTTCGATTTTTGGGGGTTCTCTTCTTCATTTTCCATCGAGCTTGCCGCTTTTTCGTTCTTCCCAGTTGATTAGGTCAGTTCCTGAATCTTTCTCTTTGATTATCTGACTTTTGGTGTCTCTATCCGTTTTGTTTCTTCGAGAAAGTCTCAGATTTTATTTTCTTTTATTTTTTGAAAATTTTCTCCATTTTAGTTTGATCCTCATGTCCTTTGAAGAGTCCTGGTCGACCGGTTCTAGAAGTTCGGTTTATTTAGCTTTAATGGACCTTCCTCATAAGGATCCAAAGCTTGTAGAAGTACCTCGACCATCCTTCGTCCTTGATACCATTTCATGTAAACTTCGGTCCGAAGACCTTTCGTTGATTAGGATCTAGTTCGGAATTTCTTCCGATTGCGAACTTGAACTCCCTGGCCCTAGCGATCCAGCCAGCTCTCCTCCCGGTCGAACTTGCTTGTACGTTGAAACTCTTCGGGTGGGACTTCGGCTATCGATACTTTTTTTTGTAACCGACTTATTCAAGTTTTTAAACATTTTCTTCGCCGTCATGGCACCAAATTGTTTTAGGTTTATCATAGGATTTCTCTTCTTGTGCATTATGGCCGACGTCCGACCTTCCATCTTCCTATTCCGTAATTTTTTCACTTTCAAACACCATCCGACCGCCAAAGATTGGTGGGACGTATCTCCCTAGTTGGGCAAGAAGGGGTTGCTCAAGGATGCTCCTTCCATTCATACCTGGAAGGAGAAATTCTGTTTTGTTTCCCTCTCTTCCTAGAACTAGGACTTTCTTCTTGGGGAAGAATAAGGGACTTAGTCCGTTGAGCTCCTGGGCTTGAGAAAGGATCGGGATTCGGTTGACAAGCTGAGGAACTTTTGAGCTCCTCCGATCTCCAAGCTCCTGGAGGACCAGACCTTATTCAACTTCGATTTTAGTCCTCTCAATCCGGAGGTGGTCCTTTGTAGCCTGCCAATTGTGCATGGTCTCCTTTCCTTTGATTCTGGTTTTTCTTTTGTAGAGATGACTACCGAGGAGCGGAACCATCTGGTCCAGGGGATCAAGTCCCTTAAGAGGAAGGACAACTCCGTGGGGTAAACATCCAAGAAGGCTCGTACTGATGAGCCGATCCCCGTCGTGCCGATTCAGGCAGCGCCCATCCCTGAGTCTGATGCGGCCTTATCAACTCCGATCTCGTCTCGAGATAACGCTGCTACCACGTTTTTCGAGCAGTGCGAGGTCGTTGAGAAGAAAAAGGATGCCGTCAGGAAAAAGATAAGGAGGGTGGTTGAAAATTTGAATGGCGAAGGCTTCGGTCAGGAGCAAGCTTCCTTGGATGATCGGAAGGTCGTCCAATTCCTGATGAAGGGCAGCATCCTCCCGCACATTGTCGAAAAAATGGTTGGGATGGAGGATGCTGAGAGATTTGATGAGTCTTTCGCCGCCTATCTCGAGGTAATCCATTTTTCTGAACTTGTTTGAATGAAGGGTGCGCTTTTAAAGTTCTGACTTAATTTCTTCCTGTCTTGTAGTTGGTGCATTACTTGTTTGCCCACTCGAAGGCCGCCGATCTTCGTCAGGCCGAGGCTTCTAAAGCCCTGCAGGAGGTTCAGGTGGAGATCGAGAGGGTTCGGGCCGAGATCGATCGTTTGAAGGTGGCTTCGGAAATTCAAACTACAAAAGTTGAGCGCCTTCGGGAGGTGTTGTGGAGGGAGGAAGAAGCTTCTGCGGGGCTGAGGGCAGCCCTAGCCCTCTCCGAAGATAAAAGGAAGGAGGCTGAAGAGGAGGTTGGTGTTGAGAGGGAGAGGGTTGTCGAAGCTTTCAAGTCCAATAAAGCAATGGAG
Source organism: Cocos nucifera (assembly GCA_006176705.1). Lineage (NCBI taxonomy): Eukaryota > Viridiplantae > Streptophyta > Magnoliopsida > Arecales > Arecaceae > Cocos > Cocos nucifera. Next base: position 322,548 of record QRFJ01002033.1, on the reverse strand, counting down.
GACATCAAGATTGCGTTCGCCTACATGAGGGTCGCGAAGAACTTTCCTAGAGTGGACCTTGACCTTCTGACAGACGAACCTAGTGAGGGCGTCGGTCCCTCCAACGTTGGCGCCGCTTCTCCTTTCGCCGAACTTGCCCCGAGTGCTCTCGAACTTGCAGCTGAAGCTTCTGAGTCTATTTCTGAGCCCGACGTCGCAAAAGATGTACCGACCTCGCCTGCCTTTGCACCGGCCGAGGTCTAAGACTTTTTATAAATTTGTACTTTTCTTTTTTTTTCTTTCGATGTATATCGAACATTTTGAGGAATGAAAATGAACTTCCTTTTCTTTATACTTGTGTCGTGGTGGATGTTGTTCAGAACCACTCCAGCGATCGTAGTTAGGGTCCATCTCCAATTGACGCTGAGCTATTATTCCAAGGTATCCCTTTGAAGTCCATAGTAAAAAATTTAAAGAAAGATTCATCACTAGGAGAAAAAGTTGAAGAAGACAGAAGATGAACTTCGGAGATCCAGAAAGAATACTTCAAAGGCGACGATTGAGGTCACCCATCTCCGAAAGCTACACGAAAGATTCTGTGAGCTTCAGCATTCAGAAGGACAGCTTTGAGGAGATCGTCGAGCTCAAGAAAAACGCTAGCGACAAATCTTGGGCACTAACGGCGAAGGAGAAGATCCATCTGCTGGAGGGGAGCTCGCCGTGGTCTTTCGACAAAGCTTGGTATAAGTGGGATTGGTTGAAGAGGTTCTCTGCGCTCCAGAAACAACTGCATGATGCCGAGCTCACTTATACCTACCGGTTGGGTTGGAGCGAGAGGATATTCCAGCTTGAGCAAAGGTTTCATGCTGCTGATAGCGAGGTAATCCAGCTCCAAAAACAACTTGATGACAGTCATCAATTCGGCGCGAGTGGGGGATCAGAGCAGGTTGCCTCTCTAACGAGGACTTTGGGTGAGCTTTCGGAAGTAGTGGGGAGGGAGGTCGAGGTTCAACGGTTGAAGATCCAGCTGTCGTATGAGCAGCAAGCCGTCAGGGATGCGAAGGCCGAGTTTGAAGTCTTGAGGAAGCAGCGGCGAGAGCTCGAAGGCAAATTCCAACATGCCAACATGATGTACATAGATGGTCTATATAAGATGGAGCTTGAGGAAATCCTTAGGTTGAAGCAGTCTCTTCTAATGGCGGGGGTCGACAGCTTGAAGGATTCCGGGCCTTAGGATTTTGTCATTTTTTCTTTTTCCTTTTTTGTTCATGGTCTATTGGACCTTCACTTTGTAATGAACTTCGGATTTAATGAAGAAATATTTTCTTCGATCATCGTTTTGCTTTGTTTGGATTCAGTGCCTGTTGATTTTCCTATTTCTCTCTTTTGCTTTGACTTTTGTTGAAAAAATAGTTTTTTTTTCTATTTTTTTATAATCGGAGATTTTTTACTTGCGCTGGGATGAGTTTATCCTTCCATATTCAATTCCGTTGATTTTCCTTCGTCCTTTTGTCAAGATGAGGTCCTTCCTCCTGCCTTAAGTAACCAGAGGTATTTATTTATGTCAGGACGATGTTCTCCTGTTCCCGATGAGGTTGGTTTTTGCTTTTGTTAAGGTGAGGCCTTCCTCCTATTCCCGTTGTGGCCGTTGAAAGGTTCTCTCCTGTCTTAAGTAATCGGAGGTCTTCGTCTTACTCACGTTAGGACGAGGTTCTCCTCCTGTTCCTATCATGACAGTAGGGGCACAGTTGGGCCGTTGATAGGGCTTCTTCCCTCATCTCATCTTAGGTTAACGAGGTCTTCGCTTTGCTCAAGTTAGGACGAGATTCTCCTGTTCCTAATAGGGCTGTAGGGGCACATAAGGGCCGTTGAAAGGGCCTCTTCCCTCATCCCATCTTAAGACTAACGAGGTCTTCGATTTTGTTCATGTTAAGACAAGGTTCTCCTTCTGTTCCTAACAAGATTGTAGGGGCACATAAGGGCCATTGAAATGGCCTCTCCTCTCATCCCGTCTTAAGATTAACGAGGCCTTTGATTTTGCTCACGTTAGGACGATGTTCTCCTCCTGTTCCTAACATGGCTACTTTTGATTATTTTGGGGAGTTATTTTCTGTCATCATATGATTTTTGCAACAAGAAACAATAATATTGAAATAGAAAAATTTTATTGAAGGCAAATTACTAGTAGTACATTCTTAGATTTTCCGAATTCTAAGGCCGTGGGAGTGTTGTTCCTCCAAGCTCCTTCAAGCGATAAATTTCGGACCGGACGATATCCTCTACTTCATATGGGTTTTTCCAATTTGGAGTGAGCTTTTCTTGATTCTAAGGTTGTGAAACAGCTGCTCGTTGAAGTACTAGGTCCCCCACTTTGAATAGTCTTTAACTTTAGAGTTGTAGTAACGGGCCACTTTTTGCTTATAGGCTATCATCCGAACATGAGCTTTTTTTCGTTTTTTCTCCAACAAGTCGAGGTTAGCCTTGAGGTCCCATGAGTTATGCTGCTCATTGAATGCCATGACTCGTGTTGACGGAAGTTTGAGTTCTATTGAGATGACCGCTTTTGTTCCAAAAGCTAAGACAAATGGGGTTCCCCTGTTGGTAATTTTTGGATAGTTTGGTATGCCTAGAGCACATGATAGAGTTCATCCACTCAATTCTCCTTTGCTCTTTCAAGTCTTGCTTTGATACCTTGCAGCAGGATTCTGTTTGTTACTTCGGCTTTGCCGTTTGCCTGTGGATTGGCTACTGATGTAAAATGGTGGGAGATATTCAAATCTTCATAGAATTCGACAAATCTTGCTCTGACAAACTACCATCCATTATCCGTTGAGGGTTCGAGGCAAGCCAAATTTGCAAACGATCGACTTTCAGACGAAGTTCTATACTTTTGCTTCAGTGATTTTCACTAGAGGTTCAGCCTTGATCCACTTTGTGAAATAATCTATTGTCAACAGGAGGAATTTGCGCTGTTTCGATGCCATGGGGAAAGGTTCGAGTATGTCCATCCCCCACTAAGCAAACGACCACGAGGCGCTCAGGGGTGTAAGTTCAGAAGCTGGCTGCCTTTGAATGTTTGCACTTTTCTGACAGTGGTCACATTTTCTGACATACTCTATAGAATTATGGTACAAGGTCGGCCAATAGTAATTCTGTCGAATTAGTCTGTGTGATAAGGATCTGGCTCCTACATGACTTTCGTAGATTGCTTCGTGACTTTCCATAATGTAAAGTTGGCTTCTGAAGGTCTGAGACATCTCAAGAGCGGTAAGGAATATAATCTTTTATACAGTTTGCCTTCATACAAAATATACTGGGAGGCTTGATTTATAAGTTTTCGAGCTTCTTTTGGGTCATGAGGAAGAGCTCCATCTTTGAGATAAGTAACCAATGGGTCAATCCAACATGGCTCATGGTTGATCTACATTGCAGACTGTTGTCCTTCTAGACTCGGGTGTTTTAGGACTCCAAAGAAGACCTTGAGCAGCTCAGTCGGGGCCAATGTTGCCAACTTTGAGAGAAGGTCGGCCCTAGTTTTTTTTGCTCTTGGGATTTGCTTGATGTCAAAACTGTTGAAGGTCGGAGTCAAGCTCTTCACTTTTTCGATATATTTTATCATGCTTTCTTCTCGAGCTTCATAATCGTCGTTAACTTGTCCGACTACCAATTGAGAATCACTATAGACTTGGAGTCGAGTCGATCTGCTTCCAATTTTTTGGTGATCCTTAATCCTGTAATCAAAGCTTTATATTCGGCCTCATTATTAGTTGCAGGGAACTCAAAGCGCAGCGCATATTCGGCAACGACTCTTTCTGGGCTAACCAAGATCAACCTTGCGCCTACACCAGAAGCATTGGACAAGCCGTCTACATATAGGGCCTAGAAATCTTCGGAGAGGTCGGCTCTTTCTTCAGAGGATCTCGGTTGTAATCAGGGAACATCGATTTCATTCTGTTTAGGCTCGGCTTCATCCGGAATGGTGCATTCAACTATAAAATCTGCCAGAATTTGGCCTTTGATCAATGGCCGAGGCTGGTGGTTGATGTCGAACTCAGTGAGCTCTATTGCCCATTTCGCTATTTTTTCGGAGGCATCCGTTCGATGAAGAACTACTTTGATTAGTTGATCGGTGAGGAGGGTTATGGTGCCCTTGGAAGTAAGGTCGAAGTCTCCGGGCTGCAACCAGTAGGGCAAAAGTTAGTTTTTCTAACTTAGTATACTTGGTCTGCGTCTCTCAAGACTTGGTTTATTTAGTAGATCGGCTTGTATACTTTCGTCTCTTCTTTGACTAGAACAGCCGCAAGGACTGTTGGGGAGACCGTTAGGTACAAAAATAATCCCTCTCTGGGTTTGGGCTTTGCTAACAGGGGAGGTGAACAGAGGTAGTCCTTGAGCTCTTTAAAGGTTTGTTGACATTCAGTGGTTCAGCAAAAGTTTTTTTGGCTGTTTTAGGATTTGAAAGAAGGGCATGCAGCGCTTGGCCGACCTCGAGACGAAGCGGTTCAGGACTGCTACCTTTCTGGTCAGGCGTTGAACCTCTTTGATTGATTTTAGAGCAGTCATCTCTTGAATGACCCAAATCTTCTCTGAATTTGCTTTAATTTTGCGTCTCGACACCATGAATTCAAAAAACTTTTCTGAAGTTACGCCGAAGGCATACTTGGTTGGGTTCAGCTTCATCTTGTACCTCCTAAGGGTACTAAAGGTCTCTTCAAGATCGGCAATGTGATTTATTGAAGCTCGGCTCTTGACAAGCATGTCATCTACATATATCATGTTGTGGCCAATTTGCTCCTTAAAGATTTTATTGATCAGGCGTTGGTATGTTGCTCATGCATTTTTGAGTCCAAAAGGCAAAAAATCCTATAACAGTAATATTGGGGATAAACCTCGCTCCTACCGAAGTCTAGTTCGATGCTCAGCCTAATGCAACCAGTAGCCATGGAAGAGCTTCAGCGGACGGATCTTAGCCGAATCCCTTCAGTCGGCCGAACTCAGCGGTCGAGCTCCTTCGAACTCCTTCAGCCGGCCGAATTGCTTAGCGGTCGAGCTCCTTGAACTCCAGGCGGTCGGGCTTTAACGGAATTCCTCAGCGGCCGAGCTCCTTCGGACTCCCAGCGTCCGAACTTCTCAGCGGTCGTCCCTCGATCGAACTGCTCAAGCGGCCGTCCCTTCATCCGGACGAGCTCCTTCGAACTCCCAGCGGTCGAACTCCTCAGCAGTCGTCCCTCGGTCGGACTTCTCACCGACCGAGCTCCTTCGGACTCCCAGCGGTCGTCCCTTGGCCGAACTCCTCAAGCGGCTGTCCCTTTATCCGGCCGAGCTCCTTTGGACTCCCAGCGGTCGAACTCCTCAGCAGTCGTCCCTCGACCGGACTTCTCACCGACCGAGCTCCTACCGAATTCCCCAGCGACCGAGCCTTAGCCGCGCACCTGCAGCCAGACGCCTACGGGAGCCGAACTCCTTCCGAGCTTTCTTTTCAGGAGTTCGAACTCCGAAATGGGCACACGTCGAAGCCCTTCAACCCTTCATTCGGCCTCGAGCGGCTCAGTATCAAGACAGCTGCAGCCATCACCATCAGTCCGCCGCAAGCGACAGTGATCCGCTATCAGGCGGCGATGGCTGTCACCATCAACCCGCTGCTCAGTATCAAGACAGCTGCAGCCATCACCATCAGTCCGCCGCAAGCGACAGTGATCCGCTATCAGGCGGCGATGGCTGTCACCATCAACCCGCTGCAGAAGGCACCTCATGAGACTGACTCCGTCGGACCTCGAGCGGCCCACCAGCACGCGGCTACAGCTGTCACCATCAAGCTCCGCTATAAAAAGGACCCTCCAGATACGCTAACTCGGATCTCTGATCTCTAAGCTCTCCTCTCCTATTCTAAGCTCTGCGAAAATAATTTCCGAGCACTCCATTCCTGTTGGCCAGAGCTGACTTAATTATCGGAGGGTCTTGCCGGAGCCACCCCCCACCGGCTCCGGACGGGACTTTGTTTTGCAGGTCCCCGGCGGCGACCTCGTCCACCTCCGCTCCAGCTGATTCCGACGACGACCAGATTCTGCGTCAACAGAATGGCGCTAGGAGGGCATGAACCTCCGAGGTTTCCTTGTTCTTAAAGGAGTGCTCGGCGATGATTTTTCTTCCCTCTCCGGAAATCTCTCTTCTTCCTCACTAGAGTTCTTTTCCGAAGAGAAAATGCCTTCTAGGAGAGTTTCGATTCGGCGATCGGCGGCCTGCGCGCCAGGTCCATCTGCTCCCGTTTCAGCCCCGGCAGCCCAGGTTTCGCACGAAGCCACTGCAGACGTGGAGCAGTTCAACCTGCTGGTCGGGTTCGTGGCTCTGTCGAGATGATGCTAGCTGTGCGACAACCTCCGGCGGGGATTTTGCCGGCAAACCCGCCTTGAGGATGCGAGGAATCGATCTTAAGGAAGAGCATTTGGGCATACCAATTGTTCTAAGGAAGGAGAAACGGAGAGCAGTTCTCCCGCAGAAGCGGAACGAAGTTCGGCGGCAGCGAGGCCGTACTCCCCCTCAAAGCTCATCATCAGAATGAAGTTCGGCGCAAGTGAGGCCGAACTTCCGCTCGAGTATGTCACCAAGGAAACCCCCTACAAAGATTTCACAGGTGAGATGAAGTTCGACCGCGCTCACGACCGCCCCAGTGTCACGGGGTGAGTGTTTTCTAACCTAAACATCCGTGCGGCACCCTAGCATCCCACACACCAAGGCCAGCCCTCCTGAGTCCATCCCTCGGACATACATTAAGCACGCAGCAGTCCAGCCACATAAGCCAAGCGTAATCATCTATGCCTCTGCCTGACACTCTGTTGCACTGAACGCATGCGACACCTTCAAGTGCCCACAAGCAACTCGACCCCTCGAGTCGACCGCAATGCTTATATGCACCTCCGTGCCTGAACATAGACTCTTCCCAAGAGTGCTCCGCAACTCGGCACCTTTGTGCCAACCTCAGGCTTTGCCTTCAAGCCAAGTACTGCTCACCCAAGGCGACCCTCTCCTCAGCGTAACTTCATGCCATGGCATACCTCTGTGCCATTGACCTACAACCCACCAAGTTGTCCAATAGCACCACACAAACCAAATCCCCACAGCACGACCATGCAATACCACTGTAATGCATGAGGCTCAGGCAATCCACCCTCAATGTCGCCCAGCTAAGCTTGCCAAGCCAACATGCCTTGCAACTCCTCGAAGCTACAGTCGATCGTGCACATTCGAGCCCTCATAGATTCCTTTGTCCAAGTTCCCCATAAGCTCCTGTGCCTCGATCCTGGTCTAGCATCCTTGACATGCCCATCAAGTAAATATATCCGATCAGCGATCCTTGCATCAAAGCTGCCCTCTCCTCGGTACGACCCTCTTGACCGTCCTTGATCCTTGGCCCAGCTCCAAGGCACATATCCGATCGATATTCCTTATGCCAAGCTTGCACTCCACGACCGATCGATTTTCGTGGATCCCCGCAAGACATCTCGCCCGCGATGCTCACGAGACTTGCCTGTTCGGGTAGGCCACATCCTTGTCCGACTAGACCCCTATCGCTTCTTCGCTCCACCATAGAGATCAAGAACGTATAGAGTAGCCTGGACAACTCGAGGATAGGACCTCTCGGAAATCCCCACCCCGCACAATGTGGCCAGCTCGTCCGATCAGCATTGCCCCGAATGCCCGCACACCAGACCATCCGGGCGTGGCACCACCATTGCTCCGCAACCGTGCCACGACGGACCGATCTCCTATGGGCCATGGGGGAGTCGGGGCGCAACCAAAGCTCTGCGCCCCTCAATCCAAGAGGAATCCTCAAGTATCCACAAGTATCCTGGCGGTCCACCGCCATGCCAAAACCATGCGTCCCGAGCCCCCAGATATCATGCCACGGCCATGCCGCACCTTCGCTAACCATTGCCCCTCTTAATACCCCAGGAAGGCATCCGCCCAAGCTCCACCCCGAGGGTTCCAAAGTATCGAGCGGCATTGCATTTTTATGGCAACCCAGCGAAGCCAAAACCCTTCGCAGCACCGTGCCACGCCCACGCCGGCACCCCCTGCGACAAGCCTGCAGACAAGCCCGTGATAATTCTCCCCCACTTAAGCTGTCGACGCCCTCGTCGACGTCCAAACCACTTCTGGACTAATGGTCGCCATGACCAAACTTCCATTGCATCCACTGCAATCACGGTTCCTTGAGCCAGAGCCCCTCGGCCTTGATGTCCTTGATCTTTTCTCCACCACCGAGAATCCATCATCCACACCATGCTGACTCTTTCACAGAACCAAACCATTTTGATCCCTGACATCAGCTTCTGCTTCAGTCATCCACCTCTGATCATCTGGCCTTCCAACTGCATGGCACTCGGAACCATCCAATACTTGACTCTCGACTTCCATCTGAGAGCAGCCACTTCTTCCACCAGAGTAGGATCTACTTGCCAGCAATACTAAACGGCTCTCCTTGGATCACCTCCAAGGCTTAACTCCTATCCATCTGGATCTTGGAGCGGCCACTGCATGAGTCTCCCCTGGCAACTCACCTCCAAACGCCTGGTCTTGCCTCATACCCATCCTGCGGCCTTGTGGTATTTCCACCTTTCTCTGCATCATCATGCCCTTTGGACTCTACCACACCACACCAATGCCAAGTATGAACAAGTCGCCTCCAAAAATCTGCATCGTCCCATACCAATGCAAATCATAGATGCTACCAAGCGGGACCCTGATATCCAATCAAAGTCACTTCTCATTGTGCTCGAGTACCTCAACATAACAGTCTTCACTCCGAGCCCCACCAATCTGCTTCTGCAGAACCAATTGCTCATGCTGTTTTCTATAATCCTCGGTCTATTCTGACTGCCTCTATATCTTCACTGCGAGTCTGTAGTACCAACGCAAGGCTACCCCACTGGCCTGCCTCACTCCTATGACTCCAGTACCTCGACACATTCCTGCATCAGACATTCGAGCTTTATAGTACCTCACAGCATGACCGATCCATTTTACCTCATAGCTCACTTGGCCAAACATTGACCAACCCATGTGCTTCATCACCTGCAACCTGACATCGCATGTCTCCACAGTGAGTAAGCACCTTTGACTCAAATATCTGTCTCTAGTACCTCGGCTTTCCCATGCCTTCACCCTGAGAGCAGTTCCATCAAGTTCAATTATTTTATTTCTTGCCATTCAAGTGTTCCAGCTCCATACTCGCCAACACAAGAGATGGCTCTTTCCAATGTTTCCCACATCTTTGTGCACCTGAGTTCCTCAACTCTCCAAGTCTTCACCTCAGCCTGCACTTTACAATTTGGATGCTACATCTTTCCCTGCACTGTAGAATACACCCTCGTACCTCAGTCTACACATCCAGCTTTTGCTTCTTTGGAGATTCTAGTCCCTCAAGATACTCTGCCTTGCAACTTTTGCATACAGCTCAAGTGCTTCAGCATTCATGAGTACTCTTCACCCTGAATTCCTTTCTTCAACCACAAACAGGTAGACCTTCACTTCAATAGGCTTCCATCCACTTGTGCAGCCAATGAGCAACCTTAATCATTCAGCACCGAGCACATTGCCCTGCAACATGCTCCCCCACTCTGAGTCGTTGATACTCACAACAGACTCAGACATCCAGCTCCTCCCAATTGGACTTCAATACCTCTGGGTCTCTTCACAGCTTTGGATACCCCTGTATCTGCAGCTACATGCCTGCAATCTGATACCCCGCATATCAGAAGCCAACACAACAATAATGTCGACCTTCGACTTAGCTAACCTGGCTCTGATACCAACTGTCATGGGGTGAGTATTTTCTAACCCAAACACCCGTGCGGTGCCCCAGCATCCCACACACCAAGGCCAGCCCTCCTGAGTCCATCCCTCGGACATACCATTAAGCACGCAGCAGTCCAGCCACATAAGCCAAGCGTAATCATCTATGCCTCTGCCTGACACTGTTACACTGAACACATGCGACACCTTCAAGTGCCCACAAGCAACTCGACCCCTCGAGTCGACCGCAATGCTCATATGCACCTCCGTGCCTGAACATAGACTCTTCCCAAGAGTGCTCCACAACTCAGCACCTTTGTGCCAATCTCAGGCTTTGCCTTCAAGCCAAGTACTGCTCACCCAAGGCGATCCTTTCCTCAGCATACCTTCATGCCATGGCATACCTCTGTGCCATTGACCTACAACCCACCAAGTTGTCCAATAGCACCACACAAACCAAATCCCCACAGTACGACCATGCAATACCACTGTAATGCATGAGGCTCAGGCAATCCACCCTCAATGTCGCCCAGCTAAGCTTGCCAAGCCAACATGCCCTGCAACTCCTCGAAGCTACAGTCGATCGTGCCCATTCGAGCCCTCATAGATTCCTTTGTCCAAGTTCCCTATAAGCTCCTGTGCCCCGATCTCGGTCTAGCATCCGGACATGCCCATCAAGTAGATATATCCGATCGGCGATCCTTGCATCAAAGCTGCCCTCTCCTCGGTACGACCCTCTTGACCGTCCTTGATCCTTGGCCTAGCTCCAAGGCACATATCCGATCGATATTCCTTATGCCAAGCTTGCACTCCACGACCGACCGATTCTCGTGGATCCCCGTAAGACATCTCGCGTGCGATGCTCACGAGACTTGCCTGTTCGGGTAGGCCACACCCTTGTCCGACTAGACCCCTATCGCCTTTTCGCTCCACCATAGAGATCAAGAACGTATAGAGTAGCCTGGACAACTCGAGGATAGGACCTCTCGGAAATCCCCACCCCGCACAATGTGGCCAGCTCGTCCGACCAGCATTGCCCCGAATGCCTGCACACCAGACCATCCGGGCGTGGCACCACCATCGCTCCGCAACCGTGCCATGATGGACCGATCTCCTATGGGCCATGGGGGAGTCGGGGCGCAACCAAAGCTCTGCGCCCCTCAATCCAAGAGGAATTCTCAAGTATCCACAAGTATCCTGGCGGTCCATCGCCATGCCAAAACCATGCGTCCCGAGCCCCCAGATATCATGCCACGGCCATGCCGCATCTTGGCTAACCATTGCCCCTCTTAATACCCCAGGAAGGCATCCGCCCAAGCTCCACCCTAGGGGTTCCAAAGTATCGAGCGGCATTGCATTTTTATGGCAACCCAGCGAAGCCAAAACCCTTCGCAGCACCGTGCCACGCCCACGCGGGCACCCCCTGCGACAAGCCTGTAGACAAGCCCGTGACACCAGGGCAAGCGAGGCCGAACTTCTCGAGTATGACTCCAAGGAAGCCCCGACAAAGGGGAATGAAGTTCTCTAGCAGGTTTCAGAAGGAGATGGAATGAAGTTCGGCCGCGTCCACGATCTCCCCAGCGCAAGCAAGGTCCGAACTTTTTAAGTTCGCCACCAAGGAAGTCCTGACAGAAGGGCGCGAAGAAGCCCTCCTGGAAGGTTTCGCGACTACGCCCCCTCAACGCTCCTCGAACTCAGATTTTCACCGAAGTTAAGAACCAGCTGCCAAGACCAGAAGGGTTACGGTCTCTCCCAAACAAACATGATCGAAGCAAGTACTGTCTCTACCATCGCGATCACGGCCATGACACTGAGGAATGCATCCAGCTTCGAGACGAAATTGAGGAGCTCGTCAGAAAGGGGCGGTTGGGTAAATTCCTCCGGCGCTAGCCTGAAGCAGGAGAAGATCGGTCAAGACCGCCGCCATAGTCAGAAACGGCAAGGAGGTCGACCACCTCACGGTGTCATCAATATTACCTCTGGGAGGAGCTTGGTGCATCGGCGATCCGTCATCTCCCGGTGTCAAAGTCAAGAGAAGCATGCTCCAAATTGCGGAGGCTAGCATGAGAATGGAGGAGGTCGTCCGGCTCGGAGCTTATCGTCCGAAGAAATGCGGAGGAACAACGCTACCACGACTCTGAAACACAGAATTTGGGGATGCGCTGTCCGTAACTTTCCCTCGGTAAAATTCTCCCCCAATAAATAATATTGTTTCTAGGTGCAAAAACTATGTGATAACAGGGAAGAAGCAGTCGATAATTGTCGTGTTAGGAACAGGAGGAGAATCTCGTCCAAACACGAGCAGGTCAAAGACCTTCAACCTCGGTCAGAGATAAGATCTCTTCCGAGCGATCGATGACAATCTTGACCAGAGATAAGATCTCTCTCGAGCGAAGGCCTCGTTCACAAAGGACGAGATGGGGGGAGAGGTCCTGACAGCGGCCCTTATGTGCCCCCATAGCCCGTTAGGAATAGGAGAACCTCGTCCTAATGCGAGCAAAGTCGAAGGCAGGACAATCTTGGCCAGAGATAAGATCTTTCTCGAGCGACCATGTCAACCTCGACTAGAGATAAGATCTCTCCCGAGCGACCGTGGACAACCTCGGTCAGAGATAAGATCTCTCCCGAGCAATCGAGTCAACCTCGATTAGAGATAAGATTTCTTCCGAGCGATCGAGTCAACCTCGGCTAGAGATAAGATTTTTTCCGAGCGAAGGCCTCGTTCACAAAGGACGAGATGGGGGGAGGCCCTGACAGCGGTCCTTATGTGCCCCCACAGTCCTTATGTGCCCCCACAGTCCGTTAGGAATAGGAGAACCTCGTCCTAACGCGAGCAAAGTCGAAGGCAGGACAACCTTGGCCAGAGATAAGATCTCTTTCGAGCGACCGTGTCAACCTCGGCTAGAGATAAGATCTCTCTCGAGCGATCGTGGACAATCTCGGCCAGAGATAAGATCTCCCGAGCGACCGAGTCAACCTCGGTTAGAGATAAGATGTCTCCCGAGCGACCGTAGACAACCTCGGCCAGAGATAAGATCTCTCTCGAGCGACAACCTCGGCCAGAGATAAGATCTCTCCCGAGCGACCGAGTCAACCTCGACCAGAGATAAGATCTCTCCCAAGTGACCGTGACAATCTTGGCTAGAGATGAGATCTCTCCCGAGCTGCGAATAACCTCGCCCACAGCCTGTTCCTAACAGGAGGAGAACCTCGTCCTAACGCGAGCAAAGTTGAAGGCCTCGTTCACCTTAGACGAGACGGGGGGAGAAGGATAATGGTTCGAATGTGCCCCCACAGCCCGTTAGGAACAGGAGGAGAACCTCGTCCTAACGCGAGCAAAGCTCAAGGCCTCGTTCACCCTAGACGAGACGGGAGGAGGCACGGCCGACGGTCCGAAGGTGCCCCCACAGCCTGTTAGGAGAACCTCGTCCTAACGTGAGCAAAGTTCAAGTCCGAGCTCCGAAGTCTATAGAAAATAGGATCTTCGTCAACCTCGGTCAGATATAAGATCTCTCTCGAGCGACCGAGTCAACCTCTGCTAGAGATAAGATTTCTTCCGAGCGATCGAGTCAACTTCGGACAGAGATAAGATCCCCTGAGCGTGTCAACCTCGGCTGGAGAGCTTCAACTTCGACCTCGGCTAGAGATAAGATCTCTCTCGAGCGACCGTGTCAACCTCGGTTGGAGAGCTTCAATTTCAACCTCGGCCAGAGATAAGACCTCTCCCGAGCGACCGAGGCAACCTTGGCCAGAGATAAGATCGGAGACAATCTCGTCTTGAGATCAGATCTCTCCCGAGCTTCCGTATTAACCTCGGTTGCAGGAGATAAGATCTTCCTGAGTGCCCGCATCAATCTCGGTCGGAGATGAGATCTCCTCCGGGCCTCAACTTCGACATCAACTTTGGCTGGAGATGAAATCTTCCCTCCAAGCTTCGATCTGAACCAACATGGAGCCCAGAAGAGGACTTTGACAGTCGCCTTTTCTGCACTCCCTTCGAGTTTCGAACTCGGGAGTGGGGGGACTATTGTTGGGGATAAACCCCGCTCCTGCCCAAGTCTAGTTCGACGCTCAGTCTAATGCAACCAGTAGCCACGGAAGAGCTTCAGCGGACGGGTCTTAGTCGAACCCCTTCAGCCGGCCGAACTCCTCAGTGGCCGAGCTTCTTCGAACCCCTTAAGTCGATCGAATTGCTTAGCGGCCGAGCTCCTTGAACTCCAAGCGGTCGGGCTTTAACGAAATTCCTCAGCGGCCGAGCTCCTTCGGACTCCCAACGCCCGAACTTTTCACCGATCGAGCTCCTACCGAACTCTCCAGCGACCGAGCCTTAGCCGCGCACCTGCAGCCAGACGCCTACGGAAGCCGAACTGCTTCCGAGTTTCCTCTTCAGGAGTCCGAATTCCTTCGAAATGGGCACACGTCGAAGCCTTTCAACCCTTCATTCGATCCCGAGCGGCTCAGTATCAAGACAGCTGCAGCCATCACCATCAGTCTGCCACAAGCGACAGTGATCCGCTATCAAGCAGCGATGGCTGTCACCATCAATCCACTGCAGACGGCACCTTTCCATGAGACTGACTCCGTCGGACCTCGAGCGGCCCGCTAGCACGCGGCTATAGCTGTCACCATCAAGTTTCACTATAAAAATGATCCTCCAGATATGCTAACTCGGATCTCTGATCTCTAAGCTCTCCTCTCCTACTCTAAGCTTTGCGGAAATGATTCCCGAGCACTCCATTCCTATTGGCCAGAGCTGACTTGATCGTCGGAGGGTCCTGCCGGAGCCACCCCCACTGGCTTCGGACGGGACTTTGTTTTGCAGGTCCCCGACGGCGATCTCGTCCACCTCCGCTCTAGCTGATTCCGACGACGATCAGATTCTGCGTCAAGTAAAGACCACGGTCAATAATAAAAGTAGTTTTCTCCTTATCTTTTGGTGCCATCCGGATTTGGTTATAGCCGAAAAAGACGTCTATGAAAGTGAGGAGCTCGTGGCCCAAGGTTGCATCCACCAGTTGATCAATCCTGGATAGGGGGTAGCTATCTTTTGAGCAGGCTTTGTTCAGCTTTTTGAAATATATGCACATTCTCCACTTGTCGTTCGTCTTCTTGACGAGCACGACGTTGGAGATCCAGTTCGGATAGTTGACTTCTCGGATGAATCTGGTCTTAAGGAGCTTGTCAACTTCCTCTGCAATTATTTTCTCTGGGGCATGGCTGCGTGACTTCTCTTTCACTAGCTGATGTTTGGGATCAACAGTCAGACGATGTTCCATGACTTCAGCATCTATTCCGGGCATGTCGTCGGGGATCCAAGCAAAAACATCTATTCCTTCGTAGAAATTCGACAAGCTGCTCTTGTATCTTTTTCGCCAGGTTGGAGCCAATCTGTACTGTATGCTCTGCATTCCCGTCATTCAGTGGGACGGAAATAAGGCCTTCCATAGGCTCACCTTGCTCTTCAGTTAGATCGTCGCAGATATCCAACCCGTCAACCGGACAAGGATCTGACTGCTCACCCTTTTGCAAGGCGATTGAATAGCAATGTCTTGCCAGAGTTTGATCTTCTCTGACTTCTTCGATTTCATAGCTTGTTGTGAACTTCATTTTTAAATAGTAGGTCGACACCACTGTTCGAAGCGCGTTTAGATCAGATCGGTCGAGAATTGCGTTGTAAGTCGATGGAGCTTTTACTACCAAAAAGTCCATCTGTGCCTTGGATTGTCTTCGATATTGTCCTGCAGCCACAATCAAAGTTATTACGCCTTCAACTGGTACTGCATCACCAGTGAAGCCTACCAATGGGGAGTTCATTAGTCCAAGCTAGTTATTAGGTATGGACATTTTGGAGAAAGCATCATAAAATAAAACATTGACTAAACTTTCATTATCCTACATCATAGTTTGCAATATTTAAAGCACTTACAATCATGTCGTTATGCGGAAACTGAACTTTCTGTGCATCAGTTTCAGTGAAAGGGGCTCAGTTCTCCATCTATTTGCCGGTCCCCTAGATCCGCCGACCTTTTGTCGAAGTCTCCTAGAAATGGTGTTGATAATGCCAAGCGGAGGCCGATCTCCTTGTTGCTCCTCCCTCGGCGGCTTTGGTTGCGGTAGTGCCCTTGATCGATCTTCTTGTCCTTCAGACTGATATCGCAGGAATCGGCCAAGCCTGTCCCGCTTGATAAGTTCCTCGATCTCGTCTTGGGGCTGAATGCACTCAGTATCGTGACCGTGGTCATGATGGTAGAGGCAATATTTGTTGGGATTGCGCTTGCCAGGATGTGTGTGCATCCTCTCCGACCTCGGCAGTTGCTCCTTGATTTTTATTAACATCTGAGTTTTCGGAGCATTGAGGGGAGCATAGTTGTAGAACCTTTTGAGGGGAGAGCCCCACCGTGCCCTTCTATTTGGGCTTCTTTGCCTTCGAGTCCGAGGAGTTCTGGTTTGCTTGCGCTCGGGAAGAGTTCGGGAGCGCGACCGAGTTTCACTCGGCTTTTTATCAGTAGTGGGCATACTTGATTCACCCGCTCGCCGCTTTTCAGTGGCTTCACTATCCTTGGCCTTAAAGGCCTTTTCTGTTCGGGCATAACCTTCAGTCCGAGCCATCATATCTGTGAAATTCTTGAGGTACTTCTTTAGGGAGAACAATAGATCATTCTTCTGAAGGCCGTCCTTCAGTGTGGCCATTGCGACAGATTGGTCCAAGTTTCGGACCTCCAGTGTAGCGGCATTGAAACGGGTGACATAGGCCTGTATGGATTCTCTTTTCTGCTTAATGTTGATGAGGGAGTTCGAGCCTTGTCGAGGACGTCGGTTGCCGATAAAATGAGCCGCAAATTGATGGCTCATTTGATCGAAGAAAAAGATAGTACCCGGCTTAAGAGCCAAGTACCAGTTCCTGGCTGCTCCCTTCAGGATGGAGGGGAAAGATCGGCATAGGATGGTGTCAAGTGCGCCATGGAGCAGTATCATTATCCGGAAGGTCTTCAGATGATCGACCGGATCTATAGTCCCGTCGTAGCTCTTGAACTGGGCAAGCTTGAAGTTCGGCGGAATGGGTTCCTGCATAATTTTCTGGGAAAAGGGAGGGTCAGTGTAGATATCATTATCGTGAGAGGAAGGAGCATGGCGGAGTTTCTCGATCCGCCGATTCATTTTTTGTAGTTTTCGATCCAGGATATCCTCACGGTCGTGGATCTCCAAAGTCTTCTAGTTGAATGGAGGCAAGATCCCCCTAGGGGTTGAATCATGATCGGAGCAGAGGCTCTCTATCCTTTGCTTCTCTTTCTCGGAAGTTATCGGCTGACTCGCCCAAGTCGGTCATCCCCAGACAGGATCCTGGGGTTTTGGAAAAGCCTGTTCCGACTGGATCGGCATCGGAGGCTGCTGCTGCTGCATGGCTTGCACTACTTCAATGGGGCCCCTGACCTACTGGACCAGCAGGTTAAATTGTTCTGCGTCTACTATTGCTGTCGGCGGATACTGAGATGCCGAAGATGAGATAGGGGCGGGCAGATCTGGGTGAAATCTGGCCGTGGAGGCGGTTTACTGTTGAGTTGAGGCCCTGGGAGGCATCCTCGTGAGATCGGCTGGGGAAGGACTCCAAGGGAGAAGAAGAAAGATCTCTGTCGCGCGCTCCTTTAAGAACAAGGGAACCTCAAGAGAAAGAGGTGCCCTTCCTCTAGCACGAATTCTGTTGGTGCGGAATCTGGTTGACGTCGGAACTGACTGGAGTTGGAGAAGCCGAGGTCGTCACTGGGACCTGCAAAAGAAGTCCAGACCGGAGGAGGGGTGGCTCTAGCTGGATCCTTCGACGGTTAATAAGTCAGCCCTTCCGGCCAATAGAAATGGAATGCTCAGTAGAGAAAGTAGCAGAGTGTTAAGAAGGAGAAGAGAGCTTCTGAAGAAAGCGTATTTGAAGGGTCTCTTATATAGGTAGAGCTCGTAACAAACTGATAGCGATAGCCATAACCGCCTGGTAGTGGGCTGTTCAGGGTCACGTGAAGTTTGTAAGAGTAGTGTCCGTTGTCGTGAGGGACTTTGATAGTTGAAGTTCGGAGGAGGTAGGCGCTGGCGGTGAAGAGCTTTGAGTTTCATCAATTTTAAAAGAGTTTAGGTTCTTTCAAGGTCGTATGTGTGTAAGTGGATTCATGCTGTATGAATAGCTGGATTTGCATTGGCGTGGAGGCCTTTCTAGGCGACTGTAGCGAGCTCGGCCGGAAGAGGTTCGGAAGTCCTGTGATTAGAGAAATCTTGAAGGGAATCTGCTAGAGGAATCCGAAAGTAGTTCTGCTGGAAGGAGAAGTCCAACTGAAAGAGCAGAAATCCGAAAATAATTTTGTTGGAGAAATCTGGAAGATCTGCTGGAGGAGCAAATATATAACGAGTCCCTTCTCAGCTAATGCAAGAAGTTTGGATGGACGGGGGTTGGTGGGAAGAAAATCAACCGGTGTCCGGGATGAGTTTGATTGGAAGGAGGTCAACCGAAGGGGGTTTGTCTGGTGTTCAGGAGGAGATTAACTGGAAGGATGTCGGCTGGGGGAATTTTACCTGGAAGGAGCGGAAGGGGATCTGCTCGGAGAGAACCTATTTATTTATTCCTTTAAAGCTCGGTTGCTTTCGAGGCCGTCTGGAGGCTGATATGAAAGAGACGAGGTCCTTTAGCCTGCGTGTTCAGAGTTCTTGATGCAGGAATCCCGAGGTTTGCCACCTTTAGTATATTGTAGGAGTTCGTCTGGAGAGGAGTTCGGTTGATCTGGTGTTGGTGCAATATCGAACAGCTTAGATAGTTTTTTATTGGGAAAAGATTCAAAGAGCGCTAAGGTCGGCCAAACTAAGCCATAATTAGATCTATTACTTAGCTGCCTGGGGGCTGTCATCGCTATTCAAGTTCGTCTGAGCGAAATCTACAATGTCGTGTAGGTTCTGGGAATATCCAATGGAGCTAAAAATCTGAATGAAGATCGGCTGATAGATTTAGGTTGGAGTTCTGTAGTCTTGGCGCCTGAGCGTAAACTCTTCATTGGCCGGAGTTCGGCGTGGCCGTCCTCGCCGGATGGGCAGGAAAGGGTTTACACCCAACAATAATTGTTTAGTTCTCCTCACAACAAAATAGCACAATCTTGTGGCTTGCAATCATTACCAGCGTGAGTGTCACTCATTACACTTTTCCTTTTTCCTGTCTACTTAACACCAGAAGGGC
The DNA here is from genome assembly GCA_006176705.1 of Cocos nucifera. Taxonomy (NCBI): domain Eukaryota; kingdom Viridiplantae; phylum Streptophyta; class Magnoliopsida; order Arecales; family Arecaceae; genus Cocos; species Cocos nucifera. Next base: position 303,572 of record QRFJ01002033.1, on the reverse strand, counting down.
ATGTGGCAGCACCTAATTTGTTGCCAGAGGCTGTCTTGTGCTGGCTTTCAGCTTTTATGTTGGGTTTCATGAATTAAATTGAAGTGGGAGTGTCAGTCTGCCATCTATCCCTTGCGGTGTCAGTTAATTCTCCTTGGGTGAGGGAGACGCAGCTCAAAATTTTGCAGTCTTCTAAACTATGCAAGTTCAAAATTATTGCAATAAATTGGTGTTCTAAAAATTGAGTACAATTTGAAACCTTAAGGGTTAAAAGCTAATTAGATTGTGAGAGGGAATGAGGTTATATATTATTGTCCTTTGTAATTTATAGTGATCTACTTGCACTTCTTTATGAAATACAGTGTTAGCATATGAGAACTTTATGTATCATGACCTATCATAGAATATAAGTGTTTTCGGGCAATTTTAGACCTGTGTATTTATCATGATAGAAAGACATTTGTTGCATGTAGAAAGAGCAAAAGAAGCAAGAGCCTGAAATTTTGGTGCCTTTTTGAGATTGTGCATGTTATTTTCTTTTATTACCTGTGCCTAGGACATTGAAGTTGGTATATACTGATTTTAGTTTTATTTGATCAGTGGAAGTTTGCATTTTTGTCGATGGGCCGCCCTGAATACCTTCAGGATTCAGATATTGTGTCTAGTCGTTTTCAGGTATGTATTTTCCATTATAACTAATTTTGGTTCCTTTATTCTGTTCTAAAAGCTCCTATCATATGTTCTTCTTTATATTGTGTTTATTATTTAGAGAAGAGATGTCTATGGTGCTTGGGAGCAGTACCTTGGATTGGAGCACTCAGACACTGCTCCCAAAAGGCCTTATGCAGCAAATCAGGTGAAGTGCTTCCTGTTTATGATGTGGTTATTTGGGTGAAAGTGTAAATTAAGTACAATTCTGAAAAAGATTACTAAAACTTCTTATTTGCCTTTCACACTGGGAGTTATTACCATCACTTGTTTTGATTGCATGTGTGCACAGCAAAATTTCTTCTGATTTTTTTTTATTGCATATTCAGTAGGTGAAAATATCTATAATGTGACTGATTTCCACGAACTTTCCTTGACCACTGCAGAATCGTCACACATTTGAGAAGCCAGTGAAAATCTACAATTAGAAGTCAGCCAACCCCCCTCCAGGGCATTTTTCCTGAACATATGCCATCGCATCTGTTTGTGGCAATTGCAAACAGGAGGATGAAATGTTGATCGTTAATTACAGAGCAGCGGCTGAGAGGTGGGCTTGCAATTTGCTGGATGTAGTTCTTTCAGATGCTGGTTGATGGGGGAGCCTTTTGGACTGCATGATAGTGTTTTTAGTCAGCGATACTGCCTTCTGTCTTTTCGATCTGTCCTTTAATCATGCCCCCACTAGGTTAGAGGTTGCCTTCATTACCAGTGTAATTTAGTACAAAAAAAGGATTTTGGATTAGGGTCTGTATACAGGGTAAAGTTGGTTCCGACTCTTCTGTTGTTCATTCTTGGTTTGCCGGCTGTCTTGTTCTGTTTCTTTTAGTTAGGCAGAGTGGGGGTTGTATAATGTGATGATTGGTGTGTTTAATGGCTTCCGGTTTTATCAGGTATTTTGTGTACAAGAAAACCTTCCCCCACTTGAAATCAAATGGTGGCCTGTAATTTTTATAAACAATTATTTGATAAGATTGTGAAATAGAGAGGGGATGTCATCTTCTCCCCTTGTTCTTTTTCTTTTTTTTTTTTTGGAAAAAGAAAAAAGGGTAAACGAAGGCCGGAGAGGTAAGACCTTGACTAGCCATTCTAGCCATATAACTGGAGTCTGGTAAGAGGAAATCTGCAGAACATTATTTGGATGGCGGATCTAATGACGAGCTAGGATCTATGTATCGACTTGAAGATGGCATGTAGGGATGGTAATTTAATCTTGGATATTCGATCTGAATCTGGGATGTATATGTTTTAAAAAAAAATATCTGAAGTGAGATATTATCTGAGATATGGATGATAGTATATTTCGATTTAAATTTAATTTAATATAATTTTAATATATATTTTTTATTTAAAATTATGATAATTTTATATTTTTTATATGTATTTGATTTGATTAATTTTTTATATATTTAATTTAATTCGTATTTTTATTTGTTGGATGGATATGAATTGATTTATTTATATCTGATTTATTATCATCCTTGCATATGTTTGGAAAAATCATGACTATAATAGTACGGCAAGTGTATTAAGTTTCCTAGGAGTTAAAAAAATTCAAATTTAAGTTTCCCAGGAGCTATAAAAATTCAAGTTTTGGAGGTTGTTTTTGGAGGGTGACTACTTTTGGATGGTCACATCGGATGGTTCTCAATCTAGGGTGAAGGGGCTGGAACGTCCTATCAATATTTTGATGATGAAATTATAAGATATGGGAGATGTTATTTGCACGTCCTGAGACACGAAGGCCATGTGAAAAGGATAATGTAAAATAATTATAAATGATATAAATGATATTTGGCTGGCAGCCTTCAAAGGAATGGAGTGATTGGCAATAATTTATCTAAATATTAAGTCTTAAAAAGCCGATAGAGTTCAGCGACCTAAGCATGTTAGACCTTTGGCCCTTAAAAGCCGATAGAGCTGGACCTTTGGCGAAGTAATCATGACGTGACGTGGTGCAAGGCATAGACGGTTGAGATAGTTAAACTTCTTAAAGCTTGAGACGGAGGACCTGCCACCACCACTATCTTTCCGATTCAGATATTGATGGTACATTTATATTACCGTACGCTCGACCGCATCTTGGTAAAAAAAAAAAAAAAAAAAAAAGAGATACCCACATTTTTTATATATTATTTTTTAGACCCACACAATATTAAATAATAATTTATAATTTTTAAATAATTATTTGATAATATTATAAAATAGACATGAATGCTATCTTTTCTGCATTTTTTTTTTGATTTAACTATAAATATTACTTTTATATTAAAAGATGGTGCTGCTATGGTATCATCTAGTCTCAGTAAAGAACAAGATCTTAGTAATTTTAGCTAGCCCACCACTCGTGATTTACGAAGAAGCAGCATAGAATAAAGATGGGCTCCCATGGCTTTCGAGATGTCAGCAACCAGCACCATTGATAGACTAGCTAATCATTAAAAGAAAGCCTACAAATTGAGTACCAATGGTCATTGGGAATCAAGAAACCAAGAAGAGGTTAATTATCATGAGATATTCTCTAGGATTTCGTTCACTTGGATTTGGCGTATCTTAATACCATCGCTAGACATGAAACACCAAAGCCACTTAATTCATTATTCTCTATGAATAAATCTACGTTGCCCGAGGATGGCTACTCAAAAAAAAAAATGAATTAGATATTTTAAAAATTAAATAACTAATGTGTAGATTTGAATAATTTAAACTAAGTGTATAATCTTAAATCTAAAGAGTAATGGAAAAATAAAAGATGTAAAGAAAAATAACAATAAGTACAAGTACAAATACAAATTTTATAGTGGTTCGGAGCAATCCACTCCTACATCTACTCCTCAAACTTTTCTTAAAAATTTTACTATAATCTTTTCTTGATTATAATATATTTATTTTTTTAGACTTACAAATAAATCTAGTTGGTTTTCAATAGGAGCATCAACTAAAACCTTATACCATTAATTTTTCGAGCTTACTAACAACTCAGTTGGTTTTAACCTTGGCTTATCAACTACAACCATAAAATTATTATTTTTTCGAGCTAACAATCAATCATGATTGATTTTAATCTTGGCTCACCAATCAAACCATATAACATTCAATTACGGGCTTGGATCGGTCTTTACCTCAAATTTCTTTTTTCCAAAAAAACTTATAAAAAAAATAAAATATAATTTTAGCATTAAAAAATATAAAATAAAAATTCTTTTAGAGTATAGAGAAGAAGCTGAATAATTGATCATTTGAAGCTTGACTTTTTTTCAATCAATGCTTGAGAGGATGTTGAGGATGTTGGAAAAGATTACTCTTGGAAAGCTCTCAATTTTGTGCACTTTATCCCTCTTTTTTTTTTTCTCAATGATATTCAATAATACTTTCTTAGTTTGAAGATTTTTTCATTTTAATCCACTTTCTTGCTTTCTCCATTGAGTCTCTAGCATTTTATATACTTAAAAGTGGCTAGAGAATGAGTTTTGACTGTTGGAATAATTGGAATAGCCGTTAGGAGTCGTGGATAAAAAGTTAAAGTTCTAAAAAAGTAGCCATTACAGTCGGTTCAGTTTTTTACTGAGTTGGCTCAGTTCCTACTGGGTCAACTCAATTTTCAATTGGGTCGGCTCAGTACAGAAGATTTAAACAATCAACTTTCTATTTTTTCTATTCACTGAGACTGGGTCGACTAAGTTTTTTACCGAGCTGACTAAGCACTGCATTAGCTCAGTTTTTCACGGAGCTAGCTCAGTCCTCAGCCTTCAAAAATTTTGCATATTTTTTTGCATGAGTGATTTTTTGTCTTTATCTCTCAAGGGCTTCTTCCATCTTGAATTTTATGATCTTTTCCACTATTAAGACTTTCAAAAATTTCTTGTTTAAGAGTATTTGAAATCATTCTTTTCTTTTACTTTTTTTCTTTTAAGAAGATTTCTTCTATGGATAATTTCTTCATTTTAAGTACTTAAAAAGTCCTATATACATTCTTGAAACATGTAATTAGTATCATTTATACTCAATATTTTAGAATCATCAAAATCAATCTTAGGATCAATAATCTTTCTCTTTTTGATGATGATAAAATCTTGAGTATATGTGCAATAAAAATAAATAATATACTTTAATATATTTTATCAAAATATATCATGAAGTATTAAATACATGAATAAGAGTACTTCATGAATATTCTAAATTAATCTTTTGGTTCATTGTACATAACTAATACATTGTACATATTTTTATATACTCATTTCAAGTTTATGTTTCAATTCAAATCAACGAGTATTAAGATTTCAAGTATCCAATTTATTGAGTTTTTATATTAATCCTTTAAGCATATACTCAACATTTTTCTCCTCTTTTTTGATAGTATCAAAAAGCTCATGAAAAGGATGAAAAAAATCATCAAAATCAATAATATATGAGAATTGTATCAATTTAGAGATGTATTGATTTAAAAAAAATTAAGTTAATTAAATTATTTCTCTTTGAAATTTTTTTTTTGATTTAAAACATATTTAAAATACTTCATTCATCTTTAGAAATTAGCTTGAATTCAAATATCAAAGACTCTCCTCCTTTTTGAATGAATATGACCATTTTAATTAGATTTTTAAATATATACTTTTAAGCTCTAAGAGGAATAGAGCTTTTCAAAAGATGAAATCAAGTATAATATATAGTTTAATATTCAATCTTTTATAGTATCAGGGCTAAAAATAATTTTATAATGATTTTCATTGTACATCAAGAAAAATTTAGTGATATCTTCATAATTTAAATGATTTGCATAATGCTAATACTAATTTATAGATTTAGTATTTGGAGTAAAAATATGATTTCAATTCAATTAACTGGAAGAATGTCAAGAATATTTATGTAAATCAAATTATGAAATCAGCATATTAATGAAACCACTTTTAAGCAATTTTCAATATTGAAGAATAATTTATTTTGTTGAAACTATTTTAAATCAATAGCACTTTAAATCAAGTAAATTAAATTGAATAAACACATGAAAGAAAAAATTGAGAAGACTACAAGGTATTTGATGGAAAGTTTAAAAATCAATATGGCTTAAAATAAGATAATTGATTGAAAATTTTATATCAAAAATTCATTAATATTTTCAATCAATTCAAATCAAAGAGTATCTCTCCCCCTATTTTTCGTACTAATAGCTGGATTAATTACATTTTCAACTTTCTCCTCCTCTTTATAAGAATATTTAAAATTACATTATCAAATTAAAATATATATATATATATATATATATATATATATATATATATATATATATATATATATTGATTCTTTAGCATTATCTCTTCATTTTTTTTCAAAATTTGAATACTTAAACTTTATAATTTTTGTTACTCCCTCTTTTTTTTCTTTTCAAGTTAAGCATCTTTAATTTGATACAATATTAATCTTTAAATAATACTAATTTAGTAATCAATTTATCTTAAATAATTTTTTTTTACTTTTGCAAATAAGGGTATTTTCAATTAAATAGTTTTTTAAGATCAAATTATTTTCTTAAGTATTTTCTTCTACTTTTGCAAAAATATAATGTGAGTTTTACATTCAAATTCAGATCAAGAAACATATTCAATGTAAGCACCAATAAATCATCAAAATCAATCAGTTATTCTAAATAAATTCAAAAAATATTGATGATAGATATAGAGAAAAGTTTAACTTTTATTAACCATCCATCCATTTTTATTTTTAAGGCATCCATCAAAAAATTTTTTCTCTTTTCATTCCATTGGATCCTTGGTGTACCTATACAAATCAGTTTATAATTTTTGGTACTCAAGCTTTATTGGGTCTATTATAGTTAGTATTCAAGATTTTTTTTGAAATTCAAATTTACCTATCAAAGTATGGCCAATTCTTTTAAAATTATATTCTAAAATTTTATGGTCTACTTTGTTGCATTTAAAGCAAACTATAGAATATTTTTTTAGAATAAACTTTGCTAAACATATTATTCATAAATTTTTATTTTCTTAATAAATTATAGCCAATTTTAGTTTTATAAAAAATAGCTTTTTAATTGATTAAAATAGATTGAATCTTTTGAGAGCCAATTGTAAACTTATTAAGCATAGGCTTCAATCTTTTAATCTCTTTTCTTAAATTAGCATTTTCTTCTAAAAAACACTTTTTTTTTCTAGTAAGTTTTTTCTTCAATATAAAATTTTGATTTTTTAAATTTTATTTTTAACTTAATATTTTTTAACTAAAAATTTTTTAGATTTCAGAAGTACTTCTTTTTCTTTAGCCGAAGTATTTTTTTCTTTCAAAATATCTTCTTTTTCATTCAATAATTTATTCTTTCCACCATCCAAAAGAAAATTAAACTTTTTAAGCTCTTTATTCTTCAGCTTTATCTTTTTGAATTCAATTAATAAATCATTAAAAGCTTCATATAATTTATCAAAGATAAAATTGAAAGAGTTATTAATATTTACCTCATCATCATTAACCATGAGGCAAGGATTTGCAATATATTTTTTCTCATTCACCAAGCATAATTTATCAATTTTTTGCACTTTTCTTTTATCTTTCTTTTCTATGCTTTGCTCTTTCTTAATTGAAGCTTTCTTCTTTGTTTGTTTCTTATTCTTTTCTTCTTTTTATTCTCATGAGCTACGAGGCAAAAATTGGGATGAGCTTCCTTGTCTTCTTAGGAGCCTGATGTTTTTATTAATTTTTTTCCTCATAGGTTGCTACTAATTGATCCCAAATTTATTTTACTGAAATACATGAAGAAATTATATTAAATTTATTTATGTCTAATGAACAATAAAGTATATTCATAGTTTTAGCATTTAGTTAGTTTGTTTCTTTATCGTGCTCAAGCAATGCTTTGTGAGTATGTAAGCCATCAATAATAATTTTTCATAAACTATAGTCATATGCTTGCACGAATATTTTCATCCTAACTTTTCAATAGCTAAAATTTGAGTCATTAAAAAGTAAAGGTCTATCTATGAAATGGCCTTGATTAAAAAGAGATTCAATTTTGGATTGTCAATATCTTTAGCTCTTGACTGTTAGGTTAATAACTAATAATAGAGCACCTACTCTGATACTACTTATTATCCAAGAATGGCTACTTAAGAGAAAGGGTAAATTGGATATTTCAAAAACTAAATGACTAATATGCAGATTTAAATGATTTAAACTAAGTGATGTACACATAATAAACCATATAATCTTGAATCTAAAGGATAATAAAAAAATAAAAGATGCAAAGAATAACAATAATAATCACAAGCATAAATATAAATTTTATAGTGATTCGGAGCAACCTGCTCCTACGTCTACTCTCAAGCTTTTCTTAAGAATTTTATTATAATCTTTTTTTGATTATGGTGTGTTTATTTTTTCGGGCTCACACATAAATCCAAATGATTTTCAATAGGATCACCAACCAAAATCCTACACCATTAGTTTTTCGGGCTCACTAACAATCAAATTGATTTTAACCTTGGCTTACCAACTACAATCATAAAATGATTATTTTTTCGGGCAAACAATCAACCCCGATTGATTTTAACCCTGACTCACCAATTAAACCATTAACATCTAATTACGGGCTTGGACTGATCTTTACCTCAAGTTTCTTTCCATCAAATAAACTTGTAAAGAAAATAAAATATAATTTCAGCATAAAAGAAATATAAAATAAAAGCTCTTTTGAAGCATGGAGAAGAAGCTGAATGATTGATCTTTGAAGCTTGACTTTTCTTCAATTAATGCTTGAGAGGATATTCTGGATATTGAAGAAGATCATTCTTGAAAAGCTATCAATTCTGTGTACTCTATCCCTCCTTTTTTTTGCTTTCTCAATGATATTCAATAACCTTCTCTTAGTTTGAATTTTTTTTTTTTAATTCACTTTCTTGCTTTTTCCATCGAGTCTCTAGCCTTTTATATACTTGAAAGTGACTGAAGAATGAGTTTTGACTGCTGGAACCCTTGGAATAGCCATTGGGAGTTATTATGGATAAAAAATTAAAATTCTAAAAACTAGCCATTATAGTCACTAGGTCGACTCAGTTTTTCACTGAGTCGGTTCAATTTTCACTAAATCAGCTCAATTTTCAGCTGGATCGGCTCAGTATCAGTAGATTTCAAAAATCATCTTTTTATTTTTTTCTATTCACTAAGACTAGATCAACTAGATTTTTTATCGAGCCAACTAAGTACTGGGTCAGCTTAGTTTTTCACTAAGCCAGCTCAATCCTCAGCCTTAAAAAATTTTGCTTCAAAAATTCTGCATATTTTTTTTGCATGAGTGGCTTTTTGTCTTCAACTTTTAAGAGCTTCTTCCATCTTGATTTTTATGATCTTTTCCACCATTAAGGCTTCTAAAAACTTCTTGTTTAAGCTTTATTTAAGCATTTAAAATTATTTTTTTCTTTAATTTTTTTTTGAGAAGATTTCTTTTATGGATAATTTTTTTTTATTTTAAGCACTTGAAAAGTTCTATATATATATATTTGAAACATGTGATTAGTATCATTTATACTCAATATTTTAGAATCATCAAAATCAATCTTATGGTCAACAATCCATCTTTTCATTTTTGTATATTTTGGAAGCTAAAAAGAATTAAAAAAGTGGTAGGCTTTTGATTGGATCTAAGGACGGAAAAAAATGTTCTAGTGGTTCTGTGAAGGTTCAATCTTTGCGTCCATTGGTATATCTTATCTGTCCTCCTAAATAATTTGAAGATCAAGATGATAGCTAATTGGGCCAGCAAACAGTTCCCATGTATCTTGGATGTGAGAGGACAACCATTGAGCACCATTAGGAAAAAGGGAAGATATGGAGTCGTAGTCTCAAAATCAAGGATTTTTTTAAAATATTATTTTTGAAAATATGGTAAACTTAAACTTATTTTCTGAATTATCATTGGATGGTTCCCAAGTGTGAAATCATGGGTTCAACCCATGATTTCACTACCAGCTTGATAGAAATCATGGGTTGAAATCACGAATTTGTGGTTAGCTGGCCAAAATCGTGCATTGAACCCACAATTTTGATCGGTTGACTTGGCAGTCAAAGTCGTGGGCACAATTTTGGCTGAAATCGTGGGTTGAATCCATTATTTCATTGAAATCATGGCTTGGCCCCACCTCATTTCTAGTCTTATTTGATGAAAATCAAGTAGAATTTTTAGCATGCGTTTTGAAATATTTTTAAATTTTACAGCAGCGAAAGCTAAAATTAATCAAATATTAATCTACTACATGCATTGATCTAATCAATTAAATTCTACTCAACATCTAAACATGTTAATAAATAATAAAATATTTAAATACGATCGATCAGCAAATTAAATTTGATGACTGATACGAGTTCAAAACTCGATACTTGTGCATGGATAGCTGATTTTCATGATCTGAATCCACCAAAATAAGCCTCTAGAATTATGCTATAGCTGCACACTTATCCAACCTTTACGGTTGGTCCACACAGAGCTTCTGATCCTGATTAGCTCCACTGGAGTGCTAGCTCCTCATCGGAGCTTTCGATGGCTGATCTCGATTGATCTAATTGATCGCCTTCTTTCTGATCCTCCAAATACTCTAGAAAATTAGAACATATATTTTAGAGGATGATGAAGTGGTGTGTTAAGTTTGGTGATGATCTGATGCTCATAGCACTCGTTCTCTCCATCCGAATCCCGAGTCCCAACTCTAGGGTTTAGCACTCACCGAAAATCCTGATGCGTCGGAAACCCTCTCACACCCTCTTTTTTTGGAGTTTTCCTATGAAACAAATTTTCATGAAAAGAAGGACTCTTCCTTTAGTATACGCCCACTTTCAAACCCTTTTAGGATGGGTGACCAAAGAGAAAAATAAAATAAAATTGGCATGAGAGGTATTATTTAGCGCTAGAGAACTTTTCTCTCCTTCTGGATTTTCCACGCCTACAAAGTAGTGCCCCAACCCCTAAGGATTCCTCTCTCATGAAGCCTCTTTCTCTTTTTTTGCATGCACACTAAAAATTCCCTTCTTCAAGGGGTGACATTAGATGGGAAATGTGCGTGAGAAAAGATAAGCTAAGGGAGGTTGAGAGGTTTAATTATTTTAACCATCTCCACTTGAATTCAAAATTCAAGTGTATTCCTCATCCAAAACCAATGCCCTTTAAAGTATTTGATGCATAGAAGGACTCTCCTTCTGCATGCCCACATCCTAAAAATGCAAAAAAATGTTCGTGAAAACATAAGGAGGCATGGACAGAAGGATAAGAACAAGGAAGTTAAAATTATTTCAACCTTCAACCAATCTTAAATTCAAAATTCAAATTTGATCCAACATTTGGACCAGGTCAAAGGTAGAAAGAGGAGAGGCACACAATCACATTTCTGGCATGTGAAACCTCACACAGATTCAAAATTTGCATGAGAGAGGACTGCTCAAAGTTTCATGGTGCAGGGAGAAAAAGAGATTCAAAATTCAAACCTATTTGACTTGGTCTTAATTTGTTTCAACCAAACTAATAAATAAAGACCCAATTAGACCAGGTCTAATCTAATCAAATTAGACTTAATCCAAACTAATTAATTTATAATTAAATTAGAAATTAATTTGGTCCAATCGTTGATCAAATTAGGGTCATATCTCCCACAGTGATTAGGTCATCTTATGACTTGATCGGGTCAAATCCAATCAAATCCAATTTGATTAGACTTGATCGAATCCTCATTGCTCAATTAAATTAAGCTAATCAATAATCAAATCACTAATTAATCCTCTAAAAATATTAGAGTTTCAATCGAGTGGGTGTCCGGGCTATAGAGTCCCATCAACATGAAACTCTTTAAGAGTTCCAAACCAGTGGGACTCTTGAACCAAGTATCCCAAGCGAATGAAACTCATGATCATAAAGTTTCAGACTAGTAAAACTCTTGATCAGAGAGTTTTAGACAAGTAGAACTCTGATCCCAATCTAGTGGGACCCATAAAGGTAGAGTCTCAATCCAGTGGGACTCTTGATCATAGAGTTCCAATCCAGTGAAACTCTTGACTATAGTGTCCTAGGTCATCAGGACTCATGATCAACCATCAGATCAGATAAAAACTTTTTATGTGTGTGACCCCATAGGTTTGATTTTTAAGCCAGTAGCATAAGAACTAATTTTCTATATCAATCGATGTGACCATCTAGTAATGGTACCCGAGTTCGGATAGGTCAAAAAGTCACAATACAATAATAACGAACCTATGGCATATGGTTACCGTATAATTCATTCTCTTGACCTCGATGCTCAAAGGATGATCTAGGATTTACTTTCAATCCTAAAATTCATCCATAGTGTATTTCAAAATTCAGTGTCTATTACATAGACTACCCCGACCGAGGGTTTGCTAAATTGAAATATAATGATGCACTTGCCCCAATACTTGGAGGGGTTAATCCCATCTTGACTCACACACCAACTTCACAAGTACTTGACTGCACCCAGTAGTCTTCTATCACTGAATTAAAAATTCAGATAGTCCGATACCTAAGTATAGTGAGTTGCTTGTAAGTCACCGTGGTGATCTTAAGTTTAAGGGACACTTATATCCATATCCTTCATGAGTAACTCTTGACAGTAGAGAGCCCCATAGTTAGATCATGTTTAGTGAAATGTACCCCTACACTTTACTTGCATGCCATAATAGTATTTCCATACTTTTTGGTTAAGAGGATAATTAACACTTATGGCATACAACGATCTACACTCGATACGTTGTCGTCCTAGGTAACAGCGTATCTTTTGATTGCAAACTAGTTTAAGAACTAAATGATAAATCCTCCTTTGTTGAGTCTAAATAGTCCTAAGGACTTCATCACGGAAGAGTTCATTATAGGAAGATGCACAAAGTGATGAAAATGCCAAAAAAATAATTTTATTCATTAATAATTTAAGTATAATTATATTTAACTTAGCCATCTACAATGTAGATGATTGGCTTTAGGATATATTTTTCAACAACTCTCACTTAGACTAAAGCCACTTAGAACAGTATCGAATATCCATCTTCCATTTGTGATTGTCGAACTCTTTGATTTTGAGAGCCTTAGTAAAGGGATCGGCCACGTTCTCCTTTCCGTCGATCTTCTCAAGCTCGACATCACCTCCTTCCATAATCTCTCATACAAGATGGTAGCGATGTAGAATATGCTTGGTACGTTGATGTGCCTTCAGCTCCTTCGCTTGAGCTATGGCTCCAGTGCTATCACAGTATAGCAGAATGAGACCATATACGAAGGGTGTCACTCCCAGCTTGCTGATGAACTTTCACAGCTACACAGCTTTCTTCGCAGCATCAGATGCTGTGATATACTCCACCTCGCACATAGAATCAGCCATAATGTGCTGCTTGAAATTTTTTTAGTAGACCTCTCCACCATTTAGGATAAAAATATAATCTGACACCCTCTTGCTATCATCATGATCTGATTGAAAATTGAAATCAGTATATCCTACAAGTTTCAAGTTAGCATCTTCATAGATGAGCCACTGATCCTTGATATTTTTTAAATACTTTAGGATTATCTTCACAACCTTTCAGTGATTCTCACCTTGATCAGACTGGTATTTGCTCACTACCCTTAGTGAGTATGCCACGTCTGATCTCGTACACATCATGGCGTACATAATAGAATTCATTGTCAAAGCATATGGTATTCTACTCATATGCTTTCTCTCTTAAGGAGTTGTCAAACAATCTCTCTTCGAGAGCAAAATTCTATGGCCTATCGGGAGATAGCCCTTCTTGAAATTCTTCATGATGAACCTTTTTAGCACGGCATCAATATACATGGACTGAAACAATCCAAGCAATCTTTTAGATTTATCCCTATAGATCTTCATCCTTAGGATGTAGGATGCTTTTCCCAAGTCCTTCATGGAGAATTGCGATGACAACCAAATCTTTATTTCTTGTAATGCAGGGATGTCATTTCCGATTAAGAGAATATCATCCATATATAAAATAAAAAATACAACTACAGAACCATTAGTCCATTTGTACATGCAGGGTTCCTCTCCATTCTTAATGAAGCTATATGTTTTGATCACCTTATCAAAACACATATTCCAACTCCGAGATGTCTGCTTTAATCCATAGATGGATCTCTAAAGCCTACACACCTTGGACTCTTCTATGGATGCGAAACCCTCAGGCTGTATCATATACATCTCTTCGTCCAACTCTTCATTAAGAAAAACTGTCTTCACATCCATTTGCCAGATCTCATAGTCTAGGTATGCTGCTATCGCAAGCATAATTCGAATGAACTTGAGCATTGCCACCAAAAAAAATATCTCATCATAGTCAATACCATAACGTTGATGATATCCCTTACCAACTAGACAGACTTTATAGGTCTCCACCTTCCTATCCGTGCTTCTTTTTTTTTTTAAATCTACTTATATCCAATGAATTTTACCCCTTCAGGTGGATCAACCAGTGTCCATTTATTGTTAATCTTCATGGACTCCATTTCGAATTTCATGGCTTCTAGCCACTTATTGGAGTCAGACCTCTGCATAGCATCCATGTAGGTGATCGGATCCTCATCGTTCTCATCGAGTTCAATAGAATCATCATCTCGGATCAAGAAATCATAGTATCTATCCGACTGATTTGGTACTCTACTGGATCTTCTTGGTGCCACTTCAATGGGCTCTGGGTTTGATCTTATCAAATCTAGTTCTACAGGTTCACTAGAATGTGTCGGTTCTTCCACCTATTGAACTTCATTAAGTTCAAAATTAGAGGCAACTATTTCTTCACTAAGGAACTCCTTTTTTAAAAAGACTACTCTATTGCTGATGAACACCTTTTGTTCTTCAATAAGGTAAAAGTAATAATCTCTAGTTTTCTTGGGGTACCCTATGAACAAGCATTTATCGGACTTAGGTTCAAGCTTTTTTAGTTGTAAATATTTAACATAAGCCAGACATCCCCAAACCCTAAAGTAAGAGAGTGTCGGCTTATGCCCAGTCCATATCTCATATGGAGTCTTTGCAATTGACTTGCTCGAAACATTATTCAAAATAAAATAGATAGTCTCTAGTGCATAACCCCAAAATAAAATCGACAGACTTGTAAATTCCATCATGGACCGAACCATGTCCAACAGGATTCGATTCCTCCTTTCAGATACACCATTATGCTATGGTATTCCAGGAGGGATCGATTATGAGAAAATTTCATTCTCTCCTAGATATGTCAGAAACTTATTGAAAAGTTATTCACCTTCTCGATCAGATGAAAGAGTTTTAATACTCTTTTCAAGTTATTTTTCTACCTCATTTCGATATCGTTTGAACATTTTAAATAAATCAAATTTATTCTTCATAAGATAGACATACCCATACCTAGATAGACCATCAGTAAATGTAATGAAGTAGTAATACCCATCTCTAGCACATGTATTCATAGGCCCATATACATTAGTATGTACTAGATTCAGAAGTTCAGTGGTCCGTTCATCTTTTTTAATAAAAGATGATTTGGTCATCTTTCCAAGAAGACAGGACTCACAAGTAGTTAATGATTCATAATTATTGATGCCAAGAATATTTTTCTTGACTAACTTATTGATTCTATTCTTGTTTATATGATTAAGCCTATAGTGCCAAAGATAAGCATCAATGACATTATCTAGTTTTGATCATTTATTTGACATGTACATTACACTAATAGGCTGTGATAAAATATAAATGCCATTACTTAATTATCCTTGCATTATTATAACATCATTCATAATGATATCGCAATAATATCCTTTTATTGATAAATAATAACCATCTTGGGTCAAAAGCCCAATGAATATTATATTCATCATAAAAGATGGATAATAGTGATAGTCACCTAAAATGATATTATTATTTTTTAAAAAAAAGCTCAAGAGTTTCTAATGCTAGGATTGGAATATTTCTTTCATCCCCAACATTAAGAAATCTTTCGTCATCCTCAAACTTTCTACCAATTTGACGTCCATGCAACGAATTGCATATATGAACTGGACTTTTGATATCTAATACTCACGTAGATATATCACAAATAGTAAAATTACAAGGCATTATCATATAACATCCTTGCCCAGCAACACCTTGCTAGTTATCGCTATTCAGTCTATTCGAGTCAAGAGGACTATTCCTCTTCGGGTCTGTCTGATTAGGGTCAATACTAAACTTCTTGTTCATAGGTCCTAAATGCTTGTCATTGATCAATAGTGAACGGAGCGGACTTATACTAGCCATTCTAGTTATTTGAAAGAAAAATATAAAATCTTATTAATACTTGAATTAATTTAAATCTTAAAGACTTGGACTTTAGTTTAAAGATCCTTCCACTATTTTTAATAAATTGGTAGTCTCTACCTTCAATTCGAGAAATTTATACTAACTCCTTAGTGGATACTGAAATCCACATAGACTATAGACGGGCCCAAGAAAAGCTCTGGCTAACCTATGTACATCTACAGGTAGGTTCATAACTAATTATTTTTTAAAATAATTTTTAGTATTTAGATTTTATCCCAGATGCCAAATCAGAAGGCTATGGCCTCCACTAAAAAGGTCTGATTAGGTCCAACCATTAACATGATTGACTTTGGTGTATCAAACCAATGATAATCAGGCTTGAGGAAAGCTCTAGCTAACCTGATCATCATTAAGAGAGTGTGACCTAATCATCATATGATGTACAATAATTCTAATATTCAAATAAACATCAGGTATAAGGCACCTCCAATGTTCATCCAAAAAATTGGACTTATTATTGTTCATCTTAATGGGAGGCTATGATTCGGCTATCCTCATAACTTAGTCATTTTAAGAATCTAATAATTTAGAGGATTTAATTTACATGTGATTTAAGGATAGAAAGGACATGGACCAAATTTCTTCCACTGACTTTACCAGGTTAAGTCCTCCCACTGACTTCATCAAGTCAATAGGTTAGGACTAAGATCAATTTGAGTCCATGAGCACCTAATTCAGTCTAACTAATTGAAATCAGTCAAACTAATTTCTAGTGATATGGGTCAGCTCGAGTCACCAAGTGATCTATTCAAATTTCAATCGACCATGTTGATCAGATAAGTGAGATCAGTGGAAGAAATATACCATTAACTCATCAAAGATCGAATCAGTACGAGTAGCTCCCAATTAAAAACCACTAGTCTAGACTGTCAAACTTACCTTAGACACCAATCGATTAATTAGGTTTAATTTGATCAACCTAGTAAGTTCACGCTAAACCATTTAGCCATGAATTAAGTCCATCTTGGTCTCATTAAAGACATGGACTCATCCAACTACAACTATTGAAGTTGATTCTAGAGTATCCTTGACCTAATCTAATTCAATATTTGGTTAGATTTGATCAATTACTCTAGATTAATCCATTCTTTAACTAACCTTAGGTCTAACCCAATTAATGAACCTAATTCATCTAATCCTTTAATCCACAGTCGTATGATTTTGCCTTAGGATCTTTAATTCATAATTCTAGAATCTAGAAGACAACACTTAATTCTTTTAATTAAGTTTTTGGGCTCATGGGTTAGGGTTTGGCATTTCAAAAATAGTTTTTAAATTTTGAAAGATTTTATTTTCTATTTTCTAAATGGGTCGACTCATTTAAAAAATGGGTTGGCTTATTTCTCAAATAGCAACCTATTGCTAGTTTTAAATAAAAAATAAAATATAATAAAAATTAAACTATAAATCAACCTTTTAGATCTAATCTAAAATACAATCATATTTAATTTTCTAATTAAAATAATCTCAATCATTAAAATTCTTTCACCATTCATTTTAATGAATGAGTTTATGGTGGCACCCCTACCGCCATAAGGGATCCCCACTGAATGGGAGGAGATGGCCTTTAAATCATACTTATCTCTACCGGACGGTTTGGTGGCTCATTCATTCTCGATTACTAAGTTATTTGGATATAAAACATATCATATATGTAAGCATTTAATTTTTTAATTACATATTAAACATGTCAAGCAACCCTTTGCTCTGATACCAATGATGGAAATCAAGTAGGAGTTTTAGCACTCTAATTGAAACATTTTTGAATTTTATAGCAGCAGAAGCTAAAATTAATCAAATATTAATCTACTGTATGCATTGATCTAATCAATTAAATTCTACTTAGGATCTAGATATGTTAATATATAATACAAAATTTAAATATGATCGATCAGCAAATTGAATTTGATGATTGATATGAGTTAAAAACTCGATACCTATACATGGATAGCTAATCTTCATGATCTAAATTCATCAAAATAAGCCTTTAGTGTCATGCTATAGCTACACACTTGTTTGGCCTTTATGATTGATCCACACAGAGCTCCTAATCCCGACCAGCTCCACCAGAGTGCTAGCTCCTCATCGGGGCCTTCGACGGTTGATCTCGATCGATCTAATTGATCATCTTCTTTTTAATCCTCTAAATACTCTAGAAAATTAGAACATATATTTTAGAGGATGATGAAGTGGTGTTTCAAGTTTGGTGGTGATCCGATACTCATAGCACTCATTTTCTCCACCCAAACCCTGAGTCCCAACTCTAGGGTTTAGCACTCATCGGAAACCCTGACACACTGGAAACCCTCTCACGCCCTCTCTCTTTGGAGTTTTCTCATAAAACATATTTTCATGAGAAGGACTCTTCCTTTACTATACACCCATTTTCAAACCCTTTTAGGATGGGCGGCCAAAGAGAAAAATAAAATAAAATTGGCGTGAGAGGTATTATTTAGCACTAGAGAATTTTTCTCTCCTTCTGAATTTTCCACATCTACAAAGTAGCGCCCCAACCCCTAAGGATTCCTCTCTTATGAAGCCTCTTTCTCTTTTTTTGCATGCACACTAAAAAATCCCTTCTTCAAGGGGTGACATTAGATGGAATATGCGCATGAGAAAAGATAGGCTAAGGGAGGTTGAGAGGTTTAGTTATTTAAACCATCTCCACTTGAATTCAAAATTCAAGTGTATTCCTCATCCAAAACCAATGCCCCCTAAAGTGTTTGACACACAGAAAGACTCTCCTTCTGCATGCCTACAGCCCAAAAATGCATAAAAATGTTTGTGAAAACATAAGGAGGCATGGAGAGAAGGATAAGAACAAGGAAGTTAAAATTGT
Organism: Cocos nucifera; assembly: GCA_006176705.1. NCBI lineage: Eukaryota > Viridiplantae > Streptophyta > Magnoliopsida > Arecales > Arecaceae > Cocos > Cocos nucifera. The sequence continues at coordinate 284,705 of QRFJ01002033.1, read as the reverse complement.
TTCAACCTTCGACCAATCTTGAATTCAAAATTCAAATTTGATCCAACGTTTGGACCAGGTCAAAGGCAGAAAGAGGAGAGGTGCACAATCACATTTCTGGCATGTGAAACCTCATGCAGGTTCAAAATTTGCATGAGAGAAGACTGGTCAAAGTTTCATGGCATTGGGAGAAAAAGAGATTCAAAATTCAAACCTATTTGACTTGGTCTTAATTTGTTTCAACCAAACCAATAAATAAAGACCCAATTAGACTAGGTCTAACCTAATCAAATTAGGCTTAACCCAAACTAATTAATTTTTAATTAAATTAAAAATTAATTAGGTCCAACTGCTGATCAAATTAGGATCGTATCTCCCATAGCGATTAGGTCATCTCATGACCTGATCGGGTCAAACCCAATCAAATCTAATTTGATTAGACTTGATCAAATCCTCATCTTTCAATTAAATTTGAGCTAATCAATAATCAAATTGATAATTAATCCTCTAAAAACATCAAAATTTCAATCGAGTGGATGTCCAGGCTATAGAGTCTCATCAACATGAAACTTTCGAAGAGTTTCAAACTAGTGGGACTCTTGAATCCAGTGTCCTAAATGAATGAAACTCATGATCATAGAATCTTAGACCAGTGAAACTCTTGATCAGTGAGTTTCAGATAAGTAGGACTTTGAGTTTCATTCTAGTAGAACCCACAAAGGTAGAGTCCCAGTCTAGTGGGACTCTTGATCATAGAGTCCCAGTCCAGTTGGACTCTTGACCACATTGTCCTAGGTCATCAAGACTCATGATCAGCCATCAGATTAGGTAGAAACTTTTTATATGTGTGATCCCATATATTTGATTTCTAAGTCGATAGTATAAAAATTAATTTTTTATATCAATCGATGTGATCATCTAGCAATGGTACCCGATGTTCGAATAGGTCAAAAAGTTGCAACGCAATAATGACAAACCAATGGTATATGGTTATCATATAATTTATCCTCTTGACCTCGATGCTCAAAGGATGATCTAAGATTTATTGCCAATCCTAAAATTCATCCATAGTGTATTTCAAAATTTAGTGTCCATTATATGGACCACCCCGACCAAGGATTTACTAAATTGAAATACAGTGATGCACTTGCTCCAACACTTGAAGGGACCAATCCCATCTTGACTCACACATCTATTTCACAAGTACTTGACTGCATCCAGTAGCCTTCCATTACTGAATTAGAAATTTAGGTAGTTCGATACCTAAGTACAGTGAGTTGCTTGTAAGTCACCATGGTGATCTCCGATCTAAGGGACACTTATACCCATATCCTTTGCGAGCAACACTTGATAGTAGAGAGCTTCACAGTTGGATCACATTCAATAAAATGTACCCCGATACTTCACCTACATGCCATAACAGTATCTTCATACTTTTTGATTAAGAGGACAACCAACACTTATGACATACAATGATCTACACTCAATATGTTGTCGTCCTAGGTAACAGCATATCATTTGATCGTGAACTGATTTAAGGACTAAATAATAAATTCTTCTTTGTCGAGTCTAAATAGTCCTAAAAACTTCATCATAGAAGAGTTCATTACAGAAAGATGCACAAAATAATGAAAATACCAAAAGAATAATTTTATTCATTAATAATTTAAGTATAATTATATTTAGCTCAACCATTTATAACTTAGATGATTGGCTTTAGGATATATTTTTTAATATTATTTAATCCAACGGAGTCCCACCCTGCTCGCCATTGATCTATTCGAGAAATCTCCCCTATTCCAATCTATCTCAACCCCAAATGCTCATCTCCACCCTAAAATCAATCTAATGGCTTTAAAGTCAAAAGGAAAGAGGGCTCAAGTAGAAAAAGAAAAACATCCTTCACGTAGGTATGAAGAAGATTTATTTTTGAATAATGAGTGTAGCAAAGATTTTAGATCTAGTTTTTCTCAAAAAAAAATTATAGGAAGAAGGATAGTAGATTTAAATCATTTTAGTAATTTTTTAATTAGTTTTTTTTTGAAAGGATGGATTGGTTATTTATGATTATCTTGAACAAGCCAACCTATCATAGTCTAGTTAAATATTTTTATAATAGTTTTAGTTTCAATAGTTCATATGTGAAAGGAAAATTATTGAGTTTGACTATAGTGTTTTTAGTCAAATTTTGGATATTCTGCCTAATGATGCTAAATATTTCAATAGCACTTATTCGAGTCATTGAGATTTAGATTATCATACCTATATTAGAACTATTTTTGTGGATGATAGTTTAGGTCAAATTAGACAAATTCATCATGTTTTTATATTTAATTTTCTAACTAGAAGAGGTTACAAAGATAATGTATATAGATATTTATCTCTTCAAAATGATTCTTTCAGATGATAGGATTAATTTGCCATATTTAATTATACATTATGTGAATGAATGCTTTCAAAGTTTCAAAACATATTTGCCCAATGGAGCTATTATGACCACTATATTCAAGATCTTTGATGTCCCTATCACTGATAATGATGAAGTTATTAGGCTTAGATCCATTGACACCTACAATCATTCATCTCTGAGGTATATGGGATATATATTTACTAATGGAGTATTAGAATTAGTAGTTTCATGCATGTATTTCTAAATATTTTTGAATTATTATAGCAGAAGAAGATCTAGACTAAACAATTTAACCTAGCATGCATCAGATCTAATATGTAACCTACCAATAATTGGATTTATGACATAAACATAGCATATAAATCTAAAATCTAATTATAAATAATATCTATCAATGAAGAGGAGATCCGATTTTCATACCTTTGTGTGGGTCGATCTATACCACAGCTGATGATCATGGATTTATTGGTTTCTTGAGCCATACATGTGTCTAGCCTTTATAGGTATCCACACAAAGCTCCTGATCTTATCAAAGGTTTGTTGATCTTCTTGGGTACTAGCTCCCTTGCAGAGATCCGCTCCTGATCGCTGATTCAAAACTTCCTTCTAATCTCTTAGACTCTCGCAGAGAAGAGAATGGTTTATGAGGAAGAAGAGGTGGAGGAAGAAGGTGAAGAGGAGAAACCCTTTTCTCTCTTTCTTTTTCTCACTTCCCAAAACCCCACATCCAAGGAGAAACCCACACCTAAGAGACTCATGCCCACACTTTTTTCTCCCTTTCTTTCTCTTAGTGAAAATTAGATTTTCATTACTTCTTCATGCCAAAAATAAAAACACTTTTATAAAGGGTATGCAAAGGGAGTTTAGATGAGGTCAAACTGAAGGAAAAAATCTATTTTTTAGATCAGGTTCATTCAGATCAAATTAGATTAGGAGGGATATTTTTTTTTTTTTTAAGATTTTAATTAGATCTGAGACTCCTCAGATCTGATCTTATTTATCTGATAATAAAAATAAAAATTAAATCTAATTTAATTATATCTTTATTTTGGATAATCCAATTATCCTATGATGATTTTGATGTTTGCTTGAGGTTCGGATGTAGCCACGCAAGTGCTTGGCCTCTATCGGTATCCACTCGGATAGAATCTAAAGATCTTATCCTTCTCAATCAATCCTTCAAAAATTAGATATAGATCCAATCTTGAAGATCTTCAAAACTCTTTTTGAAGAACTGCAGTTGTCTCTTGCAGCAGTGCTACCTTCTTCCTTTCCTGGCACCTTTCACTTGCTTGGATCGCACCTTATTTGTGTCCAAAATCTCTTAGACATGGAGAGGATAGAGAGGATTAGAGGGTGGCATGGAGAAGGAGGGAGAGAGGCTTTATGGCATGGGCTAAAGGTAGAAGCATTAAAACCTAGGCGCAGATAGGGTTTATATAGACCCTTCTGTGCCATGCAGTGCCACATCATCCCAGCCAATCACGGCCCTTTAAGCAATATGATCTAAATTTGATTGGTGGGATAACATCATCTGATCCAATTAGATGAGAGACCCTTAAAACCCTCCTAAGGTGGCACCAAGTCTAGGTCAAATAAGAGTTCTTGGCGTCATAGAGTTTAATCCCCTGAAGCAACCCTGGAGTCCCATCTGTATGGGATTCCTCCTGTATCCTCATAGGGTGCATGCCTCCCTAGGCATGCACCCTCTTCCTATCTGCATTTAGCAAGGGGACAAGGCCCCAGGTACTCTCCTATAGGTGCATGACACATGGGCAGATGTCCAAGTATCTAGGGTCAACATTTGACCAATGTTCGAAAATAGAAATTAGCAGGTGATCAAAAATCGTAAGTGTTGTCTTAAATTTATCTCATAAATTAAGATAATCTTTTTCTGATCTAGACAAGCTCCAGTCAGATCAAGTAAAGATTTTTGAGTGAGCCCAAACATATTTGGCTCAGTTGAGGTAAGCTTTAATGATTATTAAAGGAGAACATTAGGCTTAATCGTGTGCTAGCATGATTTTCTTAAATCTAATTAAATCTTATTCAAATTAATTGAACTGGATTAGTCCAATTGATGACATCCAGATCTAAATCCTTATTTGTGTGATCCAGTTAGGTTTAATTTTATATGGTAATGGGATATGTCACAATCTCTATCATCGACATCATCGAAATACCTTCAGATAGATCAGAACTTTTCTAATTCAAGAAACTAGTATGATCGATCATCCAAATTATTCTAATTGCTCTCAAAATCCACTAGTGACACCTAGCAGCATATGGTGGCAATCTATCAAAACTGAAAGCAAACCTCTCAGTGTAGTTACCTGTGTGATTAGGTTCCTCTATCTTGAGCCTCGATCGGATTAGGGTTAAGGTGATCTAGTCAAATCCTAATATTCGTCATATGAATTAATTATTCGATTCAAGTCCAATGTGAAAATCTTAATAGAAACTCTTTCTATTATTTCACTCTGCCATGGCCATGGACTTATGGACTTGATTCTCATGATCATCATAGGATTGCTTCTCATCTACCGAGGTAGATAGATCCCCTATTGGTGCAATCCAATTTCTATAATGAACATGCTATAACCAACATACACCTCAGGATTCTAAATGGCTAGGAGACTAAGTTTTCATGTAGTCAAACTATAATACCCTCAAGGTAAACTATCGATGCACCTTAGATCAAAAAACCAAACATACCACTACAGCTTCGAGTCGGTCATCGATGAGAAGATAGACTTCCTCATGACTGCTTGAGGTGGTCATGCTCAGTACCCTCGTTCTCTAACGAGTATCTATACTCTCGCTCCAGTATCTCTACACCATAGACTTAAGACTCATCTATCCTAAAGAAGTGATCGTACACCAACCTTCCAGATCAATCACCATTCTCATGATGATCCTACGATCGGAAGCATTTTATGAGTTAATAATGAAAATTCATGTCTTAAATTTTCAACTCTTGAAAATATGAACTATCATTACCATTAACTCAAGGGATGTATCATAGACACTTTCAAATACACACTATGATAGAAAATAATTTATTTTATTATTTATGATCAAAATTATAATTTTATCCTTAGAAGTGTATTACAAGTGTCAGCCAATCTGGCTTCTAGGGCACACATATCTAACAAATTTTCAGTTGACCTAAAGCCAATTGGCTACAAATCTAAGTCCAATCTTCTCAAGATGGGCTTCGATCTTCTACTGGCCCGACGACTTTATAAGTGGGTCTGCCATATTATCTATAGAGTTGACTCTCTTGATCTTGATGTAATCTTTCTCAAGGTAATCGCGGATGAGGTGGTATCGCTGCTCGATGTGTTTGAATTTTTGATGAGCCTTCAACTCCTTAGCAAGGGCTATGGTGTCATTATTGTCGCAATACAGAGGAATGGCATCTGATGGCATCACTCCGATCTCTATAGTGAACTTTTTGTACCATAATGCCTCCTTCGCAGCTTCTGATGCAGTGATGTACTCTGCTTTTATGGTAGAATCTACTATTACTGTCTGCTTGGAACACTTCCAATTGATAGCACCATCATTACACACAAACAAACTCCTAGATGTCGACTTTCGATCATCTATATCGGACATAAAATCTAAGTCTGTATACCCCTGAACTTGAAGTTCTCCATTACCAAAAACCAACAACATATCCTTAGTTCTTCTCAAATACTTAAGGATACATTTTACAGAAGTCTAGTATTCTTCACTTGGATTCGATTGATATCTTCTCGTGACACTCACAACATAGGCTATATCAGATCGTGTATATAACATGGTATACATGAGGCTCCCTATTGCTGAAGCATAAGAGATCTTGCTCATACATTCAATCTCCTCAGATGTGTTGGAACACATTTTTTTAGAGAGATGAATGCCATGTCTAATGGGTACCAATTTCCTCTTGGAGTTTTTCATGCTAAACCTTTTTAGCACTTCCTCTATGTACATCTTCTATGAATGATCTAGCATCCTATTTGGTCTATCTCTATAGATCTTAATTCCTAGAATGAAGGATGCTTCTCCTAGGTTTTTCATGAAGAATTTTTTAGATAACTATATTTTAACTATGGTCAACATGAGAATATCATTCTCAATAAGAAGGATATCATCCACGTACAGTATGAGGAAGACAATAGCGCTCCCACTGATCTTTTTGAAAATACATGGTTCCTCCTCATTCTTGATGAAATCAAATAATTTGATCATATCATTAAAATGAGTATTCCAGCTCTGAGATGCTTGCTTAAGTCCATATATGGACCTTTGTAGCTTGCATACTTTATGATCAGCATCACTGGATGTGAAATCTAGTGGCTGTTCCATATAGATATCTTCCTCAAGGTATCCATTTAAGAACGTCGTTTTCACGTCCATTTGCTATATTTCATAATTGAAATAGGCTGCAACAGCAAGCAATATGCGGATGGATTTTAGCATGGTTACTAGCAAAAAGGTATCCTAATAGTCAATGTCTTCATGCTGACTATACCCTTTTGCCACTAATCTAGCTTTGAGTATCTCCACATTTTCATCTACACCAATCTTTCTCTTATAGATCCATTTACACCCAATAGATACTATACCTTCAGATCGATCTACCAAGGTCTAGACTTAGTTTGAGTGCATCAAATTAATTTCTGACTTCATTGCCTCTAACCATTTCTTAGAGTTGATATCTGATATCGTCTCATCATAGGTTTTGGGATCATCACCATGAATTCATTACCTATGAGAAATATTTCTTCTACTTCCTCTGAAATAGTACCTAACTACCACTCAGAGGGACAAAAATTTTTTTTTGATCTATGAGGTGGAGGAGGTAGTGATTGTATTGGCTCAACTGATTTGGTTCTAGGATCTTAGGTCGTTACTTTGAAGACTTTTTCTCAAGCTTAATCTACTTCCAATGCATTCTTGAATAAATTATTTTTCAGAGATGCATGCTTATTTGTGGTCTTCGGAATGTAGAATAATATCTATGCTCTTTAGGTATCCTAGAAAAAGCTCTAAAAAATCTTAGTTAATTTATCGCTTGTTGTCTTTGAATACAGAACACCCAAATTCAATGATGACTCAGATTGATTTCTTCCATGCCATTTCATCGTGTGGTAGAAACAATTTTAGAGAGAACCTTTCAGTAAATAATTAGTAGTTATAGACTATACTCCAAGAATTGAAGATATAAGCTATCATGTCGACCATATCTAATAGGGTCCGGTTCCTCTATTCTAAAACTCCATTAAGTTCAGGTTTTCAGTGGAGTCCATGAGAGACTATACCATATTGCTTGATATGTTCAAAAAATTTCGACTAAAGTATTCACCTCCTCGATCTGATCAAGAACCTTAATGGATTTTTCTATTTATTTTCCACTTCATGTCTGAATTTTTTAACTTTTTAAAAGGCTTCAATTTCTATAAGATAAATATCATACAAGATAAATCATCGATAAGGTTATGAAGTAGACAAAGGCCTCTATGGAATAATGCCAAATCAGTTGTTACTGCAAGTAGATCCATGGCCTTTCCCAGTCCTACAAAAGAAGCTTAGTCATTTTGTTATGAAGATATGATTCATAAATTGGATTATGACTCAAAAGTCAACGAATCAATACAAATTTTTCTTCAATGTTAACCTATCTTCTACTATATGACTAGCCTTAAGTGCCATAGTACCTATCATTTGGATATCCTGGGTTATTGTCCTATGGATTTTTTTGTTTGATATTAAAGATAGAATACACATATGTAACTGGTAGAGATTCTTAATAAGAAACTACTTTATTATTTTTATTTTTTTATAAAGAATATTTAATGATCCTTAAGAAATAGTTACATAGCCTTCTTGTGCTAAATATGACAAAAAATTCAATTCCTGCTTGCAGCAGGCACATAATAACAATCCTTAAGATACAATCTAAGTCAGAGGTAGTCGAAGAGCATAGATTTTTTCATAGCCACCAGCCAATCCTTGCTCCATTTTCGACGTTTGTAGGTCATCTCACCATCCCTTAGCCTCTACTTTCTGAAAATTCTACATTGGGAGTGCACACATTAGGCACTAGAACCAGAGTCAAGCATCCAACTGGATGTTAGAATAAATCATAAGGTTAGATTCAATAATGAGTATACCTCCAGAAGGATCTGTCTTCTTTTATTCTTTTAGGGTGGTCGGGTTTGTAGGGCAGTTCTGCTTCTAGTGGCGTTTAGTTATTATACTAGAAATACATTTCTTTGTCAGCGGCTTTCTTCTTCAGGTTTATTCTTTTTTTTCTTTCCACTTCCATCTTTTGCTTTTTCATAGACTTCTTCCAAAAGACTTTCTTTTAGGAGAAGTTCATTCCATAGCAGTACTGAGCCTTAGAACCTTTCATAGAAAGCTCAACGTAACACAGCATATTCATAAGCTCAGCCAGAGTATTCTAAAGTTTATGCATATGGTAGTTCATGATGAACTACCCATACGCATCAGGTCAGGATTGCAAAATTATATATTCTAGAGATCCTGATCTAACTTCACTCCAAACTTGCTCAAGCTCTTCCAGTCCTTGTCATCATCAGACACAGATTTGGCTAATGTCATTCATGCAGTTTTAGCTCTAATAGTCATGTTTAGTGATCTTGATTTTGGTTGCGCGGATCTATTCACCAAACCAATTTTTGTAGGTGAGCAACATTGGTGGTAGTCTTTATATCTTTCATGTTGCTGAAGCTCATCAGCATCGACAAATATAGTATCATAACCGTATTATCTTCATAGCACTTTGTCAGAGAGCGCTCTTGTTCCAACGGACAGGATGAGCTGTAAAGTTGGGAGGATCCTGATCCAGTACATGAGATTAACTTCTTGAACAAATAATTTTGATGTTCTTATAAGTCACTGTGTATTGGGTTTGATCATTATATGGATGTCAGAACGGTAGTATGGGTTGGAACAGATATTTTTTTTTTCTTAGAGGAGTCAAATTTTTAGTAGATTTTGTAAATAAGGACGTTGACAATTTATTTAAAAATTTAATTTTAATAATTTCTTTCACTATTTTCTTAGACCAATACTTTTTCTATGAGATGCAAGATCGTCTCCGATTATTGATTTAGTGGATGGCGTCCAGTTCCATACCTGACTCTCAGCCTCACTAACGTTATCATGCTGATAGCCAATGATGTGTATCTTGTTCGATTGATTCTGTAATGATGGTGACATAGACTTGGTCTTTAATCTGAATCTCTATGTTCCAAATATTGGTCCAACTCCTTAGTTAGTTGACACACCATTTGCATAAGATTGGATTTCTAATTGGATACTCTACATATCTAGAATATTGAGCCCAATCATCTCTAGCCGTAGGCATCCAATGTTTATAAGAATTGGTTGCCATCGTTTTCGTGTGCAAAACTAAACCACCGTGACCAGTTTCGGAGAAATCAATCCTGAAAGGGCCGTTTATATCTACAAGGTGGAAGACCGTAGAACTTATTTTTTTAGGAAGATTTGATTTTAGATCTCTTTAAACTGAATTGACATAGCCATTTCTTTAATGCTAATTAGTGGCATGGGTTGCTCGATTGTTAGACACCTTAGATCAGGACTGGGTTGACAAATGGGCCTAGGGGTAAGCAAGGATTGTGGTAGGGATAATGCATTTAATTCATTAGAATGCATTCCGGTCGAGTGAGATTTCAATTAAAATCGTCGCTGTATTTCCAAATTCCTTGATAACATTATTGAGTCAGGAACCCCATCAGTTAGCCTACAACAGGACTCAATCACTAAGTATTAGATCTTAATCGATCGATAATCATGTGACTCTTTGACCGATTTAATCGTATCAGGCTAGTCAATTTAAGCACTTCTTGTTATTTCGTCATCTAATCATCTTTGATGTTGTTTAGATCAACCGCGTAGGACCAATTGAGATACCATAATCCGAACCAATTTTTATATATCTAATCTAAAATTGTTAATTTTATATCTAGTTATTTCATAATTTATATTTTATGTAAATTAGGATTTTAACAAACATGTATATTAAATTCTAGAAGATTTCAGGATCTTGAGTTTTGTAGGAAATAAGTTTTTATTTTGATTGAGGATGAATGTGCAGACCCCTATACACAATAGAACATTCTCATTGAATAGGAAGAGTAGGACCTTTAATTCACTTCGCGTTCTTTATGAGTTCGACACGACTAATGGGCAGTTCTTATCAGAAATATTAATCTACATAAACTAGTTAGAATCGATATTATATATCACATCTATAAAAATTGATCTACTAAAATATATTTTGATAATCTCATGTATTCATATCTAATATTTTTAACTCTAAAATTATCTCAGTAAATATCTAAAATAAGATATAATTTGATATATCAAATTTAATTTAATTCATAGTAATTTGATAGAAGTTTCTTAATAGTCTAAACATGATCTATCTATATCTTGAATAAATAAATAAAATTTATTTTTTATTTTTAGATATAATTATAATATTTATAATTCAAAAATTTAAATAAGATAAATCTAAAATTATAATTGAATAAGTATAATTATGATTTGACTAGACTTACACATAGATAATTCTATTCCTAGTCTAGTCATGATCTCATACATTTGATCTAGATTATTTAATTTTTAAATTTTTTAATTTTTTTTAATTTTAAATCTAATACTTATCTAATGTGATATAGTTAAATAATCTAATTATTAAATTAAAAATTAATTATTAGACTTATAATTATGGAGATACTAGTTGAAGAAAAAACTTATTTTTTGGATCAGATTCATTCAGATCTGATTGATCAGGAGGGATAGTTTCAAAATCTTTTTATCTGAGATTCTAATTAGATCTGAGACTCCTCAGATCTATTTTAATTAATCTATATAAATATAGAAATAAATTAATCATTAATTATTTTAACCTTTATTTTGGATAATCCAATTAGTTATTCTATGATGATCGGATGTTTGCCTGAGATTTGGATGTAGCCAGAGAAAGCGTCTGGCCTCTATTCGATATCCACTCGAGATAGGATCTAAGATATTCTTTTTTTTTCAATCAATCCTCCAAAATTAGATTATAGATCTAATCTTGAAGATCTTCAAAACTCTTTTGAAGAAACCGTTGTCTCTTGCAGCAGTGCTGCCTTCTTCTTTCTGGCATCTTTCACTTGCTTGGATCGCGACCTTATTTCATTCCCCAAACCCCTTGGGCATGGAGAGAGAGAGAGGGACTTAGAGGGTGGATGGAGAAGGAGGAGCGAGGTTTGTTGGCATGGGTAAAGGTGTAGAAGCATTAAATCTAGGCGTAGATAGGATTATGACTGATCTGTTATGCCATGCAGGTCCACATCATCCACGGCATCCTGACCTTTGAAGTAATAGATCTAAATTTGATTGGTGGATGACATCATCTAATAAATCAGTATGAAGAGACCCTCAAAACCTCCTAAGTGGCGTCAAGACTGGGTCAAACAAGGAGTTCTTGGCGCACAGGTTTTATCCCTAAGCAAATCCTGGAGCCATCTTATGGATCTCCTCCTTTATCCTCTTGGGTGCATGCCTCTCTAGGCTGCACTCCTCGTTCCTATCTGCATTTTAGCAAGGGGACAAGGCCCAAGTACTCTCCTATAGGTGCATGACATATGGGCAGATTTCCAGGTCCAGGGTCAATATTTGACCAAAGTCCGAATAATAAGATAGCAGGTGATCGAAATGGTTAGGTGTTGTTAAATTTACTCTAATTAAGATAATTTTCTCTATCTAGTAAGCTTAATCAGACTAGTAAAGGTTTTGAGTGATCCCAAATATATTTGGCTCAATAGGACAAGCTTTAATGATTATTAAAGGAGAACATTAGGTCAATTATGTGCTAGCACGATTTTCTTACTTATTAATCTTATTCAAATGCCAATTAAACTAGGTTAGTCAATTGATGACATCAGATCTAAACCCTTATTTGTGTGACCAGTTAGGTTCGTAATCACATTAATGATTAATTATAATTTTAATTTGTATAGGATCTGATTAGATAGAACTGGTATTGTATTATGTGGATGCCGTTTAGTCTATTTTGTGCGCTAGGTGTGAGATATATGTGATACATAATCTATACTCAATTTTTTTCATGAATTGGAATATTCTACTTGGCCCATCAAGACATCGATCATCAAGATGGCACTCAACGAGTTTCACAATCCACTAGTAATACCTAGTAGTATGTAGTGGTAACTCAGTAGAATAGAATTATTGAATCTCTAGGTTTGGTTACCATATGATTCAGTTCCTCTATCATGAGTTCTAATAGGATGGAGGTTATGGAACCTTATCAAATTCTATCATCTGTCATATGAAAGATTCGATTAGTTGAAGTCCAAATTATGACACCCATGAAAATTTCTTTCCATTTATCACCTTGCTGTGGCTACAGACTTAAGAACTTGCCTCTCAAACCCTATAAGACTACTTATCTACTAAGATCGATAGATCTTATCTAAGTGTGCACCTCCAATGTCCACTATAAGGATCCATATGGCTAGGAACCATATTTATGTATAGTCAAACTATGGCATCCTCATTATGAATAGTCGAGGTACTGCAAGTCAAGAAACTACTCATACCACTATAGTGTCGAGAAGATCACTGATAAGTGAGTTGACATCTATGTGATCTCTCATTTGGTTATGCTCAATACCTTTGATCTCTATCAAGAACCTACACTCTCGCTCCAATATCTCCATAGTGTAGACTCGAGACTTATCTACCTAAAAAGAAAAGTGATCCATGCACCAATCTATCTAAATCATTCATCATTCTCATGATTATCCATTGATCAGAAGCATTTAGGAATTGATCCCAAATAATATATCTCAAATTCTCAACTCTTGAGAATACCTATCATTATTAGGTCAACTCCTCGAACAATTCATGGACATAGTAATACACATAACATGAATGAAAAAATAATTTAATTTTATTAATTTTAAAAATTTAATCAAAAAATTATGTCCCAGAAAGTATATATGTATCAGCCAATCTAGCTTTTAGGGCATACATCTAACAATCTTCCACTTGACCTAAAGTCAATTGGTCATCAACCTAGGCTCCATCTTCTCAAGATAAGCTTTAGTCGTCTGTTGACTCAATAGCTTAGTCAGCGGGTCTGCCACATTTTCATGAAGTTTACTCTCTGCACCTCGATGAACTTCTTCTTGAGATATTTGCAAATCAGATGAAATTATTGTTCTATATGCTTAAATTTTTGGTGAGACCTTGGTTCCTTAGCGAGGGCTATGGCACCAATGTTTGTCGCAGTAAAGTGAAATAACATTTCATGTCATCACTCCAAGCTCCGCAACAAACTTCAAGAACCAAAATTCTTACTAAGCCCCCTTAGAAACGGTGATGAACTTTGCCTTCATGGTGAAATGAACAGTTATTTGGAACTCTTCTGATATACTGCATCACCATTTCATAAGAATACACATCTCGATGTAGACCTTCGATCATCAATTTATGTATATCTAAGAACCTTAAATTCTATGCCTCCAAAGATCAAGAGCATATCCTTAGTTCTTCTCAAGTACATAAGGATATTCTTCATAGAAATTTAGTGTGCCCCACCTGAATTTGATTGATATATGCTTGTGACACTTATAGTAGGAGATATATTAAGTTATGTACATAATGTAGCATATATGAGGCTTCCAATCACAGAAGCATAAGGAATCTTGCTCATGTTCTAAATCTTCTTAGGTGTGCTAGGGCACATCTTCTTGGAGAGATGAACTCCATGGCTAAAGGTAACAATCCCCTTTTGAAGTTCTCCATGTTGAACCCCTTCAGCACTTTTTCTATGCATAATTTTTATAAGAGACCAAGCATCCGTTTAGATCTATCTCTATTGACCTTTATTCTCAGAATACAGGATACTTTTTCTAGATCTTTTATGGGAAAAACATTTGACAACCATACCTTAATCGAGCATGAAAATATCATTCCTAATAAGGAGGATGTCATTCGCGTACACTATGAGGAATGTCACAGCCTCCCATTGACCTTCTTATAGACTCATGGTTTCTCTTCATTCTTGATAAAATTAAATATTTTGATTGTATCATGGAAACAAATATTCCAGCTCTAAGATGCTTGCTTGAGTTCATAAATGGATCTTTGTAGTTTTTGGACCTTATGATCTCTATCACTGAAAGTGAAACCTAGAGATTACTCCATATAGATATCTGTTGCCCAGCTATGCAACTCAAGAGAGGGGGGGATGAATTAAATTTTTAAAATTTTAAAACTAAATTAGGATTACCAAGATTATGTGATGATATGCAAGTTGTATGTGGTGAGTGATTTAAGTAAGATGAAAAGATAAATAGTAAGAGAGCAAGTGTTTAACATAATAAAAATGGAGAGAAAGAGAACAAGTATACCATAAACAAACAAGATTTATAGTGGTTTGGTGCCAACCTTGCACCTAATCCACTTTTCAAGCTCCTACTTAGAAATTTAAATCTACTAACCATATTCAAATTGAATACACCATTAAAAATCTCCAACCCTAGCTATCCCAAGTTAGCACGCTTATTTTTCGGATACAAGCCAATCCTACACACTCCAATTCAAGGTTTAGAGAGATCTTTCCAAATTTTGGAATTCTTCCAAAACTTAAAACAATATAAAATAGAGTATAGGAGTTAATAACAATGAAATACAAATTTAATTTCCTTAATGAGCAAATAAAATCTTAAGAACACTTTTTATAATAAAAGAGGAAGCTTTCTTGATTTTTTTCAAGATTATTGAAGATTTGAATGAGCTCTTGAGAGACTAGCGAACTTAAAATGAAAGCTTCTTTACTTGAAGAGGACTTTTTACTTAGGACTGAAATAAATGCTTGAATCTCTCATTTTCTTTTCTTCTTTCTGAGCCTATATATCTTCAATAAGTGTTAGAGAGAAATCTAGACAGGATTAGAGCCATTGGAGGATTTTAAATATACATTAAATATGACCAAAATAGATAAAAAAATAGTCATTGTAGAGATTTTTCATCGTAGGGATTGATCTTAGGGTCATCCCCTTCACAGGGGTCGACCTCTATGGCAGAAGTCAAGAAGCACCCAATTTCTATTTTTTGGCTTGTAGAAATAGCAGAGGTCAACCTCAAGATCGACTCCTGGCATAGGAGTCGACCTCAGGATCGTCCTCTTTGGCGTGCTAGCCAAAAAATAGCATGCCAATCAACTCCTTTTAATAGGAGGTCGATCTAGGGGTCGATCCTTTTCTTAAAAATTAATTTTTTCTCAAAATATAATTCTAAAAAATATGAAATTATCTTCAATAGATCATAAATCTTCTATTCTTGCTCTTGAGACTTTCGAATCAGAAGTTGATAAATTTATGATTTTGCCCCTAAAATATGATAAATCTTTTTCCAAGCCAAAATTATTAGTAATCTTCTTAAATATTTTGTAATCATTAAAATTGATTCTTGGAGTAACAATCTTTTTTTTTTGATGATGACAAAACACTTGAGCATATGCAAAAGTAAAACATGTAGAAGCATTGATTAAGAGTTTCAAGTATTTGAAGAAACATGATACATCACTTACTTAAACATTATATTTAATTATTTGACTAATATGCATAAAAAGTAGTAAGAAGCATCATGAGTAGCTTGATAATTAAATTAGTTGTTATCTTTGTCAATTTTATTTTTATTTAATGTCCGATTTTGTTTGTCAATTTTGCTTTGCTTATTGCCCAATTTTGTTTCTCTACTCCTTTTTGACATCATCAACTAAGATCTTGAAAAATTTTTAAAAAATGAGGAAAAGCCACCTCCTTACATTTTGCCATATGTTTTCCTATTAAAATAAGAATTTATGAAGAAGACAAGATATATACCAATCACATAGATCAAGCAAGACAGTATTCACAGCATACTTTAATAGAAATTTAAACCAGCCATAAGAGTTAATTCATCCAAATGATGTCATCATATAGGCATTTCATACACAACAAACTACAACATAAAGTCATCAAAACATATAGAAGTTAGAACATAAAATCATACAAGTCATTAATACATATAGAATTCATGGGTATCCAAAAATTACAACCAACCATGACTTGATCACTAACACATATAAACAACTAGAAGATACAAGGCCATAGACCAATATAAGAAAGACTAAACTAGATCTAGTTGAGGTCACAGCAAAATTAGATGAGGAGTCTAAAATATGATGAGGAGTATTAGGATCAAAGCCAGGAGCACATCCTCGACCATGAGTACGTCTGCCATGGCCATGAGTAGAGGTGCAGGCACGAGCAGCTGGATGAGATGGCCCAAGAGCCTGGAAAGAAATAGGCTAGGTGAGAAGAGCAATCCTAATGGTGTCTAAGTATCCCAAAGCTCTCAACATGGACTGCATAAGAGAACCGATCTGAGTGAAAATAGCCTCACTAGAATCTCTAAACTCTCTCCTCAGAAAATCAAATCCACTCTCTAGAACACCACGAAGCCTGGCTACCTCTGCAAAAAGGTTTGATATCTCTTTGACATCTGCTTAAGACTGGGGATGGGCCAAATCTAATACTTGCCTTTGAAGATCTAGGACCCTACCGGTCAGCCTCAAAATACATCCCTCAAGCTCCTCAATCCATGCAAACTGAGCAGAAAGCATTTGGAAAATAGTAGAGATGTGAGGAATCAAAGTCTGATCAAATGGTGGGATAAAATGATAACTCTCCCCCTAAGAAGAACTGGCCATCTTTCGAGATAGCAGATCTACCATATGTTGAGATAAGATGTTAGCAATCAGCTAAAACATCTGATCGACAATCATCCTGAGTTGGTCATCAAAAAAATTGGCAACAGAGTCTCTACTCCCTAATAGTGGTACAGGTGCATCGCTCCTCACAAACTCTAAGGGACTAGCCTCATGATCATATATGAGCTGAATGTTAGGAGATGCTCTGTGATCATGAGAAGGTGAAGATGGTCCCTGCTCCTCTACTCTCTCCTCCTCTTCCTCAACACCTTTTGACCAACCGCCATTAGTCTTAGAAAAATCCATGCGATGCAATGTATGGTGGTTGATGGTATCTGTGTGTGATAATCTGATGACAGCCTCTCCCTTAAAACTAACTTTGAACCTCCTAAAGACTAAGGTAAGGACCATACCATAAGGCAAGTGAGCCTTTGATCTATTCAGTGTCTCTCTCATGGCCTCAATCATCAAAATAGAAATGTTCAAGGAGGTCTCAGTGATCATATGGTATATGATGCATATGTCCCTACAAGATAAGAGATCATGCCTACCACTCCTAGTAGCAAATAATTTGGTCACCATGTGATGCAATAACCTCATTTCCACTGAAACTATTTTTGCTTCCAATTTGTTCAAATTTTCTTCAAATTTCCTTCTCAAAATAGCTCTTAGTCCCTCTTCCTTATGAGTAAATTCCATTTCTTTGTATCCCTCACAAGGTAAATGTAAAATTTCTCCTAAGTGGATTGGATCAAGTATAATCCCAATACCCTTAATAGAAGATTTTACCATTCCATTGGAGTAACTTAGATTCAGGTAAAATTTTCTGACCAAATCAATATAAGTAGCTTCCTTCAACGTTCAGTAAAAATTCCATCCTTGACTCTTAATTTTTGAAACAATAGAAAATCCTTCTTTCTCAAAAAATCCAAAGTCTATATTCTTCCTTGGTTCAATTCTTCAATCGAAAAGGGGGACCTTACTTGGAGTGAGAGGGGATGGTGAGGAAGCTGGAGTAGGAGAGGGAGCAGAGGTTGGAGCAGGAGAGGGCTCGACTGCCATCCTTTTTTAGCAAGCTTCTTCCTCTGGGCCATGGATGGACTTCCTCCTCTGCGGCAACTTCATTTTAGGCACCATTGAGAGCAAAGGAACCTTAAATCTCACTAGAGAGTCTCAAGAAGAAGTGGAATGAAAAAGATTTTGAGAGGGAGAGGAAAGATTTTAATGGTCGTAGCCGATAGTGGGTTTTGGGGCGAGGGTTTGCTAGAACCCTTGAATTGGCCCAAAATGGGAGAAAATGGAGAGGGATTTTGGATCTTTAAGGAATGATTTGGAGGGGGAAATCGGAGAAATGATGATTTTTTATGGGTTTTTGCTGATTTAGGAGAGGAATAAATATAGATTTTTGGATGGTTGAACGATGGAACAGGGGAAGGAGATGGGGTCACCCCATTCGGCCAAGATAATTCCTAAATAAACTAAGCTGCCCAAGGGTTTAAGTGAAAAATGGCTAAAATGCCCTAGGGTCGGCCTTTGGGTCAACCCATGGCATAGAAAGTTCAAAAAAAAGATGAAAAAATTCTAAAAAAATGTGAAACTTTAAGGATAGAACTTTATTCATGAGCTTGATCAAAGGAAGTATAAATTTAAGCTTTTTAAAGGTTGAAAGATGAGAATAAAGCTCAAGATTTGGTTCAAGGTGATTTGATAGGAAAGAGCTTGGAATCATAAAGATGTTTAGGCTAAAGGATCAAGAATTTCTAATTCTCTTCTAATTTCACAAAATCTATCTTCACTTAAGACCTTTGTAAATATGTCAGCTAATTATTTTTCAGTACAAATATAATCAAGAAATATATCATTCTTTTGGACATGTTTTCTTATAAAATGATATCTAATTTTAATGTATTTTGATCAAGAGTGTTGAATTAGATTTTTAGTTAAATTAATGGCACTAGTATTATCACATCTTATTAGAGTTTTGTTAAGTTTGATGCTAAAGTTCTTAAGTAGTTGCTTAATCTATAAGATTTGTGCATAGCAACTTTTGGCTGCAATGTATTCGGTCTCGGTCGTAGACAATGCTACTGAATTTTGCTTCTTGCTAAATCAAGAGATTAAGTTAACTCCTAAAAATTGACAAGTTTTGCTAGTGCCTTTTCTATCTAATTTACATCCGGCAAAGTCTGCATCTGAATATCCTATTAAGTCAATAGATGAATTTTTTGAATACCATAATCCTAAGGTTTGAGTTCCTTTTAAGTATTTAAGTATTCTTTTAATAACATTTAAATGTTACTTGTTGGGGATAAACTCCGCTCCCATCGAAGTTCAGTATGATGCTTAGCCTAATGTAACTGGTAATCATAGAAGAGCTTCGATAAAAAATTCTTCCTCTTAGGACTTCTCCTTTAGCAGCAAACTCCTTCCGAACGCCTTCGATGGTCGAACCCCTTTCGGACTCCTTCCACAGCTGAACTTCTTATGGACTTCTCCTTCAGCCGAACTCCTTTGAAACTTCTTCTTCAGTCAGATCTCTCCATCGGTCAGACTTCTTCCAAAATTTTTTTCAGCCAAACTCCTCCCAGACTTCTCCTTCAATCGGACTCCTCCAACGGTCGAACTCTTTCCAGACTTCTCCTTCAGTCGAACTCCTCCCAGACTTCTCATTTAGTCAGACTCCTCCATCAGTCGGACTCCTTTCAAACTTCTCCTTCAGCTAAACTCCTTCCAAACTTCTCCTTCAATCGGACTTCTCCATCAGTCGGACTCCTTCTAGACTTCTCCATCAATCGAACTCCATCTAGATTCCTCCAGTGGATTACTTCCAAATTTCAACTAGCATTCCTTCTGGATGATCCCCTCTAGCCATATTTTCTTTAGGTGTCCAAACTTCTCTGAAATCGATATCTTCAGCCAGACTTCTCCACCAACTGGACTCCTTCTAGACTTCTCCATCAGTCGAACTCCATTCGAATTCCTCCTGTGAATTACTTTCAAATTTCAACTAGCATTCCTCCCGAATGATCCCCTCTAGCCGTATTTTGTTTAGGAGTTCGAACTCCTCTAGAATTGATATATGTCAAAACTCTTTACCAACCAACGCCTGCTTCCTCCAAACTTTGACTATTAAATCTCAACGAATGGGCACATCACGACAACGGACACTACTCTCCATAACAAACTCCACGTGGCCCCGAGTGGCCCACTACCGGATGGTTACAACTGTCACTATCAGTTTGTTATAGGCTCTATCTATAAAAGAGATCCTCTAGATATATTTTCTCTAAGCTCTCTTCTCCTTTCCAAAACTTTGCTAAATTCTTTTCTGAGCACTCCATTTTTATTGGTTAGAAGAGATGACTTGATCATCGGAGGGTCCTACCGAAGCCACCACCACCGACTCTGGATGAAACTTTATTTTGCTGGCCACCGATGTGAAGGGAAATCCTGATTTCTCGGTCCAGGTTCGTCCAGATCTGATTAGATCAAGAGATATATTTCAAAAATTTTCTCTTGACCTTAATCAGATCTTGATATGTTTCAGATCTGATTCTTATTATTTTAATAAATAAAATAAAACAAGATAAATTAAATTAAATTCAATTTACCAGATTTGGGTAATCCTATTACCCTATAGATGATCCTGATTGCAGCGGAAGGTTCTAGATCTTAGCCACGCAAGCGCCTGGCCTCTACCGGTATCCACTCGGGTTGGATCTGGAGAACCTCTTCTTCTCTATCACACCTCCAAAAATCAGATCTGGATCTGATCTGGAGGATCTTCAAAACTCTTTTGAAGATCTGCAGTCGTCCTTTTGCAGCAGCGCAGCCTTCTTGCTTTTGATCGCCTTTCCTTGATCTGAATCGCACCAAACTAAGTCCAAAACACTTTTGGACGTGGAGAGCAAGGGGAGAAGAGACTATGGCATGGAGAAGGAGGGGAGAGGCAGCCTTGGGGCGTATCTAATAGCATTGGAATTAGGGTTGGGCGCAGGGTCTTATTTATAGACCTCTTGTGATCCAACTCCTCTTCCTCTCAACCAATCACAACCCTTTGTGAAATCAGATCTAAATCTGATTGGTTGGAATAGAGACCCCTGGATTCCTCCTTAGAGGGCGCCTAAGACCAGTCAAACTGGATTCTTAGTAGAACTCTGATTGGAATCCAAAAGGGAGGTGGAGTCCTTGTCCAACAAGGACTCCTAGGCGCCTCCTACTTGGGCTCACGCCACCCTTGGCGTGCGCCCTTCTCCTTGCCAGGTTCTGGCAGGGGGACAAGCCCCCACCAGCTCTCCAATAGGTGCATGACATGTGGTCAAAAGTCAAAGGGTGAATGGTCAACATTTGACCAGTCAAAGGTAGACTTTTGACCAAAGTCAAAGAACAAGAAATGGCAGGTGACCAAAAATGGCAGGTAATGTCTTACAAATAAGACAACCTATTCTGACTTGGACAACCTCCAGTCAGACCATATGAAGGCCTCTGATTGAGCACAAACTCCTTTGGCTCAGTCAGGACAACTTATTTATGATAGTAAAAGAAGAACGTTAGGTTCAATCGAGTGCTAGCACGATTTCCTTGAACCTAATTGAATCTCATTCAGATCAATTGAACTAGATCAGTTCAATTGATGATCACCAGATTCAAACCCTTGTTTGTGTGACCCAGTTAGGTTCAGTTCTGTATGGTAATGGGATATGTCATGATCTCTATCATAGACATCATCGAAACTCCTTTCGATGGATCAGAACTCTTCTGATTCGAACAGCTAGAATGATCGATCATCTAAATCATTCTAATTGCTCCCAAAATCCACCAGTGACACCTAGCAGTATATGGTGGCAACCCATCAGAGCTGAATGCGAACCTCTTGGTGCAGCTACCTATGTGATTCAGTTCTTCTATCTTGAGCCCCGATCAGATTAGGGTTAAGGTGAACTCGTCAAACCCTAGTCTCTGTCATATGATGTAATCATTCGATTCGAGTCCAATGTGAAAATCTAAATAGAAACTCTTTCTATTATTTCACTCTACCATGGCCATGGATTTCTGGACTTGATTCTCATGATCATCATAGGGCTACTCCTCTACCACCGAGGTAGATAGATTCCCATCTTGATGCAATCCAGTTCCTACAATGAACATGCTATAGCCAACATACACCTCAGGGTTCCATATGGCTAGGAGACCGAGTAATGGTGTAGTCAAACTATAACACCCTCAAGGTGAACTGCCGATGCATCTCAGGTCAAAGAACCAGACACACTACTGCAGCATCGAGTCAGTCATTGACGAGAAGGTAGACTCCCTAATGACTACTCGAGGTGGTCACGCTCAGTGCCCTCGTTCTCTAACGAGTACCTGTACTCTCGCTTCGGTGTCTCCACACCGTAGACTCAAGACTCATCTACTAAAGAGAAGCGATCGTACACCAACCTTCCGGATCAATCACCATCCTCGTGATGATCCTATGGTCGGGAGCTGTTTATGAGTTAATAATGATTATTCATGTCTTAAATTTTCAACTCTTGAAAAATATGAATTATCATTACCATTAACTCAAAGGATGTATCACAGACACTAAATACACATGTGTGATAGAAAGATAACCCATTTCATTAATTAGTCAAAATTATAATTTTGCCCCTAGAAGTGTATTACAAGTGTCAGCCAATTCTGGCTTCTAGGGCACATATATCTAACACGATGGTGACCTCTTCTTCCTCAACCCCAGCTCGATCCAGTGTCAATCAGATTCTGCACCAACAGGATTGGCGCTAGAGGAAGGGCCCTCTATTCCTAAGGTTCTCTTGTTCTTAAAGGAGTGCTCAGTAGCGATCTCTCTTCTTCCTCTCTAGAGTTCTTCCTAAAAAAAATGCCTCTCAGGAAAGCTTCAACCCAACAATCAACAACCTCTATAGTCAGATCCTATCCGAATTTATCTGCTCCTACTTCAGCTCTAGTAACTCAAGCTCCACCTGCAGCCATGGTAGATACAGAGTAATTCAATCTACTGGTTCAGCAAGTCCACAATCTCACGGAGGTGGTGCAGACCGTGCATCGATAGGCTTCAGTGCCAATTCGATCAGAGCAGGCTTCTTTGGAGCCCCATGATCCAGTCTGGGGATGGCCAACTTGGGCTAGCCGACCAGTGACCTTTAAAAAGAGAAAGCAAAGGGTGGAGAGCCCTTGCTCGGACTATGACTTGACCTCGGGGGGAGCTTTACTCTCGTTCCATTAGAAAATTCTAGAGATCAACGATTGTGAAGATCTCTTGGATCAAAGACTTCAAAAAATGAGCTGATAAATTGAAGAACTCTATCATACTCCCTCCTCACATAGTAATGATATTTACACTGACCCTCCTTTTTCTTGAAGGATTATGCAAGAACCAATTCCATCGAACTTCAAGCTCCCATAATTTGAGAGTTACGATAGAACCATCGATCCAATCGATCACCTGAAGGTCTTTTGGATAATGATGCTACTCCACAGCATGCCAGATGCCACTTTGTGTTGGGCATTCTAGTCCACCCTCAAGGGAGTCATCAGAAACTGATACTCAGCACTTAAGTCGGATACCATCTTTTTCTTCGACTAAATGAGCCATCAGTTTGTGGCTCATTTCGTTAGCAGTTGACATCCTAACTAAGGTTTGGATTTCCTAATGAATATCAAGAAGAAGGAAAGAAAATCTATCTAGGCTTATGTCATCCGATTTAATGCTGCTACATTGGAGGTCCAGAATCTGGACCAGTCTATTGCAATGACCATACTTAAGGATGGCCTTCAGAAGAATGATTTGCTATTCTCTCAGGAGAAGAAGTATCCTAGAAACTTCATCGATATACTAGCTCGGGCTAAAGGTTATGCCCGAGCTGAAGAGACCTTTAAGGCCAGGGACAATGAAGCCGCCCAGGAGCGATCGACGGATGAACTAAATGTGCCCACGATTGGAGAAAAATCAAGCAGAGCTCGACCATGCTCTTGGAGAAGAGCGTAAGTGGACCCGAACCCCTACCCGGGCCCAAAGGCAAAGAAGCTCGGACAGAAGGGTGCGACGAAGCTCTCCCTTCAAAAAATTTTACAACTACGCCCCTCTTAATGCTCCAAAAATCTAAATACTGATGGAGATTAGGAAGCAACTGCCGAGATCAAAAAGGATGCGCACTCACCCTAGCAAATGCAATCCTAGAAAGTTTTGTTTCTACCATCATGATCACGATCATGATATGGAAGAGTGCATCCAGCTCCAAGATGAGATCGAGGAGCTCGTCAAGTGCGGTAGGCTTGGCTAGTTCTTGCGATGTTGGTCGAAAGGATGATAGGATCGAGCAAGAGCACCTCCACTGTCAGAACCATCGAGGAGCAAGGAGCAGCGAGAAGATTGGCCCCTGATCGGCATCATTAATACCATCTCTGGAGGACTTCGATGAGGGGAGGCTAGCAGGTCAGTCGAGCCTGGGAAGAGGCAAAGAACTGAAGAGTCCATCACTTTCACCGATGAGAATGCTGAAGGAGTCCAGTTCCCACACAATGATGTGGTTGTAATCTCTTTGAACATTGCTGGTTATGATGTATGCCATATTTTGGTAGATAATGAAATTTCTACTGATGTTCTATACTATAATGCTTTTTTTAAAATGTCCATATTCGATAATCGCCTAGGACCCATGAGCTCTCCATTGGTCGGCTTTACTGGCAATGCTGTGCCAGTGGAGGAAATGATAACTCTAGCCATGACTGCAAGACAGTATCCAAAGCAGGCCAAGGTGTGGGTCAACTTTTTGGTGGTAAAAGTCCCCTCTTTTTACAATGCAATCCTTGGCCGACCTAGTCTGAATGTACTACGAGCCATAGTTTTGACCTATTATCTGAAAATAAAATTTTCTACAAGTAACGAAATAGGTGAAATTAGAGGCGATCAAGCATTAGCCCGGCATTGCTACTCCATCGTCTTACAAAATGGCACTCGACTTGACCCCTACCCAGTTGACGGGCTTGATGTCCACGATGATCTTATCGAAGAATGGGGCAAGCCCATAGAAGATCTTGTGACCGTCCCCCTGAATGATGAAAATATGGAGCATACGATATAAATTGGCTCCAATCTAGAAGATGAAGTTCAGGAGCAGCTCATCGCCTTTCTATGGAGGAATGCGGACATCTTCACCTGGGTTTCGACAGATATGCCTGAGATTGATGCCGAGGTTATGGAACATCAACTAATCGTTGACCCCAAGCATCAATTAGTGAAAAAAGAGTTTGGATCTACACACCAAAAAGGTAGAAGGTAATAGCAGAAGAAGTCGATAAGCTTCTCAACGTTAGATTTATTCGATAAGTCAGCTATTCGACTTGGGTCTCTAATATGATCCTAGTCAAGAAAGCCAATGGCAAGTGGAGGATGTACATCGACTTTAAGAAGCTAAACAAGGCCTGCCCAAAAGACAGCTATCCTTTATCCAAAATCGACCAACTGGTGGACACGACTTTAGGCTACGAGCTCCTCACCTTCATAGATGCCTTCTCTGACTACAACCAAATTTGGATGGCACTAGAGGATGAGGAGAAGACTGCTTTTATTACTAACCATGGCCTTTACTATTATAGGGTCATGTCCTTCGGGCTAAAGAATACAGGCGCGACTTATCAGCGCTTGGTCAATAAAATCTTCAAGGAGTAGATCGGCCACAATATGGAGGTTTATGTCGACGACATGCTGGTCAAAAGTCGAATGTCTGTCAATCATGCTGTCGACCTTGAAGAGACTTTTGATGCACTAAGAAAATACAAGATGAAGCTCAACCCAACCAAGTGCGCCTTTGGGATAGCCTCAAAAAGATTTTTGGGATTCATGGTCTTGAGATGAGGGATTGAGGCCAACCCGAAGAAAATTCAAGCTATCCAGGAGATGATCGCTTCAAAGTCCATCAAAGAAGTTTAGTGCCTGATCGGGATGGTGGCATCTTTGAATCATTTTGTCTCGAGGTTGGCTGAATGCTGCATGTCCTTCTTCCAAATCCTCAGAAAATCAAAAGATTTTTATTGGACCAGGAATGCCAAAAGGCATTCGATGAGCTCAAGAACTACCTCAGCTCGCCCCCCTACTAGCCAAATTCAAATTTGGAGAGAAGCTATTTCTCTACCTCATGGTCTTTTCTTCGGCACTAGTGGTAGTCCTGATCAAAGAAGAGGCAAAAGTATAGCGACTAGTCTACTACATAAGTCGGATCCTAAGGAACGTCGAGATTAGGTATATAAAGTTGGAAAAATTGATTTATGCTCTTTTGATTGTAGTAATAAGACTTCGACCTTACTTTCAAGGACATGCTATAATGCTCCTCACTAACCAGCCGATCAGAGCAATCCTTCATCAAATGGATGCTTTTGAAAGAATTACAAGATGGGCCATTGAATTAACAGAGTTCGACATCAACTATCAACCTCGACCAGCAATCAAGACTCAGGCACTGGCTGACTTCATAGTTGAATATACCATTCCAGATGAAGCCAAGCTTGAACAGAATGAGACCGGCATCCCATGGTTGCAACCAAGCTTCTCTGAAGAAAGTGCCAACCTTTTCAAAGATTTTTGGGTCTTGTACATGGATGGTTCGTCCAACTCATCTAGAGCAGGTGTGGGATTGGTGTTAGTCAACCTCGAGGAAGTTATCGTCGAGTACGTGCTACGCTTTGAATTTTCTATAACTAATAATGGGGACGAATATGAAGCACCGATCATCGGATTAAAAATAATAAGAAAGTTAAAAGTAGATCGGCTTCAAGTCTACAATAATTCTCAATTAGTGGTCGGCCAAGTTAGTGGCAACTATGAAGCACAGAAGGAAAGTATGATGAAATATCTTAAGAAAGTAAAGGATGTTACTTCGACCTTTGATAGTTTTGAAATTCGATAGATTCCGAGGGCAGAAAATATAAGAGCCAACCTCCTCTCTAAATTGGCCACTTTAGCCCCAACCAAACTGTCCAAAGAAGTATTTTTTGAAACTTTAAAATATCCAAGTTCAGAGGAATCACAGCTTCTTATGCAGATGGAGCTCGAGCTGAGCTGGATTGATCCGTTAGTTGCCTATCTCAAAGAGAGAGTTCTTCCTCATGATCCGAAAGAAGCTCAAAAACTCAGAAATCAAGCCTCCCGGTATGTTTTGTATGAGGGCAAGTTGTATAAAAGGTCGTATTCGCTACCACTGTTGAGATGTCTTCGACCTTCAGAGGCCGACTTTGCATTATGAAAAGTGCACGAGGAAATTTGTGAAAGTCATGTAGGAGCCATATCCCTATCACAAAAACTACTTCGGTAGAGTACTATTGGCCGATCTTGTACCACGATTCTATGAAGTATGTCAAGAAATATGATCACTATCAGAAAAATGCAAACATACAAAGATAGCCGACCTCCGAGCTTACTCCACTAAATGCATCTTAGCCATTTGCGCAGTGGAGAATGGATATACTTGGCCCTTTTCTAATGGCATCCGAACAACGAAAGTTTCTCCTAGTTGTGATTGACTACTTCATCAAATGGATCGAAGCCAAACCACTAGTAAAAATTACTGAGCCTAAGATACAGGACTTCATCTGAAAGTCAATCATCTACAGGTTTGGTCTATCCCGAACTCACATAATAGATAACAAGTGACAGTTTGCTGGGATGAGGTTCATTGAGTTCTACGAAGATCTAAACATCTTTCATCACTTCACGTTGGTAGCTCACCCACAGGCAAATGGAGAAGCTGAAGTGACCAACCGAATCCTATTGCAAGGCATCAAGACAAGGCTCGACAGAGTAAGAGAGGCCTGGGTGGATGAACTCTACCACATCCTCTGAGCGTACCAAACTACTTAAAGGCTACCGACTGAGAAAACACCATTCGTCTTAGCTTTTGGAATGGAGGCAGTCATCCTAATTGAGCTTAAACTCCCATCAACATGGGTCATGGCCTTCAATGAGTAGTGTAACTTATAGGACCTCAGAGTCAACCTCAATCTATTGGAAGAAAAAAGAGAGGAAGTCCAAGTTCGGATGGTGGCTCATAGGCAAAGGGTGGCCCGATACTATAACTCTAGAATCAGAGGTAAAATATTCAAAGTGGGGAACTTAGTGCTTCGGCGAGCCACCATCTCTTAGCCTCAGAGCTAGGGGAAGCTTGCCCCAAATTGGGAAGGACCCTACGAGGTCACAAAAGTTGTTTGACTCGAAATGTACTACTTGAAGAAACTCGAGAAGGTAGACCTACCTCGACCATAGAATTCGAAAAATCTGCCAATGTATTACCAATGATTTTATTACAATGAAATTCTCCTACTTCAACATCCTAATCTTTGTTGTATACCAGTAATAAAGGGGGACTATCCTCCGAACTTAATCTCACGACAAACACAGTCCGTTAGGAATATGAGGAGAACCTCATTCTAACATGAGCAAAGTCGAAGGCCTTATTCATTTTAGATAAGATGAGAGGAGAGGCTCTGACAATGGCCTTAATGTACCCCTACAGCCCATTAGGAATAGAAGGAGAACCTCATCCTAATATGAGCAAAGTCGAAGGCCTCATTTATTTTAGATGAAATGAGGAAAGAGGCCTTGACAATGGTCCTAATGTGCCCCTATAGTCCATTAGAAATAGGAGGAGAACCTCATCGTAGTGTGAGTAAAGTTGAAGGCCTCGTTCCTTTTAGATGAGATGAGAGGAGAGGCCTCAACAATGGCCCTAATGTGCCCCTATAGCCCATTGGAATAGGAGGAGAACCTCATCCTAACATGAGCAAAGTCGAAGGCCTCATTCATTTTAGACGAGATGAGGGGAGAGGCCCTAACAAGAGGAGAACCTCGTCATAATGTGAGTAAAGTCGAAGGCCTCATTTATTTTAGACAAGATGAGGGGAGAGGCCCTGACAATGGCCTTAATATGCCCCTACAGTCCATTAGGAATAGGAGGAGAACCTCATCCTAATGTGAGCAAAGTCAAAGGCCTCGTTCATTTTAGACGAGATGAGGGGAGAGGCCCTGACAATGATCCTAATGTGCCCCTAAAGCCCATTAGGAATAGGAGGAGAACCTCATCCTAATGTGAGCAAAGTCAAAGGCCTTATTCATTTTAGATGAGATGAGGGAAGAGACCGTGATAACGTCCCTTATATGCCCCTACAGCCCATTAGGAATAGAAGAAGAACCTCATCCTAATGTGAGTAAAGTCGAAGATCTCATTCATTTTAGACGAGATGAGGGGAGAGGCCCTGACAATGGCCCTAATGTGCCCTTACAGCCCGTTAGAAAAAGGAGGAGAACCTCATCCTAACATGAGCAAAATCAAAGGCCTCATTTATTTTAACAAGATGAGGGAAGAGACCTGACAACGGCCCTAATATGCCCCTACAGTCCATTAGAAATAGGAGGAGAATCTTACCCTAATGTGAGCAAAGTCGAAGGCCTCGTTCATTTTAGACGAGATGAGGGGAGAGGCCTTGACAATGACTCTAATATGCCCCTACAGCCCATTAAGTACAGGAGGAGAACCTCGTCCTAACATGAGCAAGGTCGAAGGCCTCTTTCATTTTAGATGAGATGAGGAAACCCGAGAACCTAGGATCGAACTTCGACCATCACCTTTTTTCCTCCCTTCCTTTAAATTTCAAACTCAGGAGTAGGGAGACTATTGTTGGGGATAAACCCCACTCCCGTCGAAGTCCAGTCTGATGCTTAGCCTAATGTAACCGATAATCATAGAAGAACTTCAATTGAGAATTCTTCCTCTTAGAACTTCTTCTTCAGCAGTCGAACTTCTTTCGGACTCCTCTAGCAGCCAAACTCCTTTCGAACTTCTTCTTCAATCAAACTCCTCCCAGACTTCTCCTTCAGCCAAACTTCTCCATCAGTCGAACTCCTTCCAAACTATTTCTTCAGTCGAACTCCTCCCAGACTTCTTCTTTAGCTGGACTCCTCCAACGGTCGAACTCCTTTCAAACTTCTCCTTCAATCGAACTCCTCCCAGACTTCTCCTTTAGCCAAACTCCTCCATCAGTCGAACTTCTTTCGAACTTTTCTTTTAGCCGAACTTCTTCCAGACTTCTCCTTCGGCTAGACTTCTCCATCAGTCAGACTCCTTCTGGACTTTTCCATTAGTCAAAGTCCATCCAGATTCCTCCAGTGGATTACTTTTAAATTTCAACTAGCATTCCTTCCGAATGATCTCCTCTAGTCGTATTTTCTTTAGGAGTCTGAACTTTTCTAGAATTGATATCTTCTACCAAACTTCTCCATTAGTCAAACTCCTTCTAGACTTCTCCATCAGTCAAACTCCATCCAGATTCCTCCAGTGGATTACTTTCAGATTTCAACTAGCATTCCTTCCGGATGATTCTCTCTAGTCGTATTCCTTTTAGGAGTCCAAACTCCTCTAAAATTGATATATATCAAAGCTCTTCACTAATCAATGCTTGCTTCCTCCAAACTTTGACTATTAAATCTTAACGAATGGGCACATCACGACAACGGATACTACTCTTCATAACGAACTCCATGTGGCCCCGAGCAGCCCACTATCGGATGGTTACGACTGTCACTATCAGTCTGTTATAGGCTCTATCTATAAAATGGACCCTCTAGATATATTTTTTCTAAGCTTTCTTCTTCTTTCCAAAATTCTGCTAAATTTTTTTCTGAGCACTCCATTTCTGTTGGTCAGAAGAGCTGACTTAATTATCAGAGGGTCCTGCTGGAGCCACCACCACTAACTCCAGGCATGACTTTATTTTGCAGGTCACCGATGGTGACCTCTTCTTCCTCAACTCTAGCTCGATCCGGCATCAACCAAATTTTGCACCAACATGACTCTTTTGGGTTAGATTGAAAATGAGTGCATAAACATTCACTAATCATGGCATCTAATGTACTAATAGTTAAGTATAATAAAGAATCAATCATGCCCCTATAAAGTTTTTGATCAATACTTTTACCTCCTTCATCCTTGTCAAGTTTACGTGATGGGCTCATGGGGGTGCCAATAATTTTGGAGCTCTTCATCCCAAATCTTTTGAGTAGCTCTCTTGTGTACTTGCTTTGGATGATGGAGATCTCTTTCCTTGTTTGTTTGATTTGAAGTTCGATAAAAAATATTAGTTTATCCATCATGCTCATTTCAAACTCCCCCTACATAAGCTTAGCAAAACTTGACAAAATGTTTCATTAGTAGACCCAAATATAATATCATCAACATATATTTGTATAACTAAGATATCATCATGATCTTTTTTAATGAAAAGGGTTATATCTAGATTTCCTCTTGAAAAAACATTATTAAATAGGAATTTGCTTAACCTTTCATAGCAAGCCCTAGGCACTTGTTTTAAACCATATAATGCTTTGTTTAATTTGAAAACATGATTAGGAAAGGCATAGTTTTCAAAACTAGAAGGTTGTTCTACATAGGCTTTTTCAACAATATATCCATTTAAGAAAGCACTTTTAACATCCATTTGAAATAGCTTAAAATTCATAAAGCATGCATAAGCAAGTAAAAATCTAATTGCTTCTAGTCCAGCAATAGGTATAAGGTCTCATGAAAATTAATTTTTTCTTCTTGATTATAACCCTTTGCAACTAATCTTGCTTTATTCCTAATTACATTTCCATTTTCATCCA
Source organism: Cocos nucifera (assembly GCA_006176705.1). Classification (NCBI taxonomy): domain Eukaryota; kingdom Viridiplantae; phylum Streptophyta; class Magnoliopsida; order Arecales; family Arecaceae; genus Cocos; species Cocos nucifera. The sequence goes on along the minus strand of QRFJ01002033.1, from coordinate 252,833 downwards.
ATTTATTCCTATATACCCATTTTGTATCAATTATTGGATGATTTTTAGGTCTTGATACTAAGATCCATACATTATTTCTTTCGAATTGATTAAATTTATCTTGCATTGCATTTATCTAATTATAATCTTTTTCAGCTTCATCTATAGTTTTAGGTTCAAAATGAGAAATAAATGCAAAATGATTGTATGCATCTCTAAGTAAAGAATGAGTTCTTACCCCATGTGTAGGATCACCAATAATTAATTCTTTGGGATGATTGTGGTCATACCTTCATTCTCTTGGTAGATCATTTACACCTTGAGGTTGTTCATGTTGTTCTTCACCTTCATCCTCTTGTTTGTTCTCATGTTCTTCTTCATTTTAAATTATTGAGTCCATTAGGGTGAGCTCCTTCATCCCATCTATAATAGGACCTGCATCATCAATACCTTCACTCTTTTTTAATGAATGATCATTAGTTTCATCAAAAATAATGTGAATTCACTCCTCTACTACTAAAGTTTTTTTTGTTAAAGACTTTAAATACTTTGCTAGAGGAGGAGTAACTAAGAAAAATAGCTTAATCAGATTTTGCATCAAAATTTTCTAATCTCTCTTTATCATTCTTCAAAACAAAACATTGCCGACCAAAAATATGAAAATATGCAATGTTTGGTTTTCTTCCTTTCCAAAGCTCATAGGGTGTTTTTTTCAAAATTGGTCTAATTAGAGCATGATTTAAGATGTAACATGCCGTGTTAATTGCTTCCACCCAAAAGTATCTTGGGAGGTTGCTTTCACATAGCATGGTAGGGGCCAGATTTTTTAGTGTTCTATTTTTTCTTTCTACTATTCCATTTTATTGAGGTGTTTTAGGTACTAAAAAGTTATGATCTATATCTTTTTCATCACAAAATTTTTTAAAGTCTTGATTTTCAAATTCGATTCCATGATCACTTCGAATACTATGAATTGAAAATCTTTTTTTATTTATAATTTTTTGATAAAATTTTGAGAAAATATGAAAAATTTCATCCTTATGTGCTAAAAAAAATCTATGTAAAACATGAAAAATCATCGATAATAATAAAACCATAACGCTTTCCACCTAAGCTTGTAGTTCTTGTAGGATCGAATAAATCCATGTGCAATAATTCTAATGGCCTAAAAGTTGAAATAATGTTCTTAGATTTGAATGAAACTCTTGTTTGTTTACCTAGTTGGCACGCATCATAAATCTTATCTTGTTCAAAATTTAATTTTGGTAAACCAATAACTAATTCTTTTTTAATAAGCTTTGAAAGTGAATGCATGTTAATATGTGCAAGTCTACGATGTCAAAGCCAACTAGTCTCATTAATTTTGGCATCCATAGCTGCTAGACATTACATGTTTATTATAAAAAGATCACTCAAATCTATCATATAAACATTGCCATGTCTATGCCCAACAAATTTAATGCCATCATCATTGCGACTAGTTATAATGCTCAATGAAGATTCAAAAATAACTTTATAACCCTTGTCACAAAGCTGACTAATGCTTAAGAGATTGTGTTTCAAACCATCTACTAATAAAATAATTTTAATATACTTAGAGGGAGTGATACCAATGTTACCTATACAGATAATCTTTTCTTTGCCATTATCTTCAAAGATGACCATCCCTCCATTTTTGGCATCAAGCATGATGAACTGGAACTCATCACCGGTCATGTATCTTGAGCATCCGCTATCAAGATACCATCTTTGATTTTTTTCTTTGGATGCAAGACACACCTATATGCAAAATCAAGTCTTTACTTTAGGTATCCAATTTTCTTGGATCCTTTAAGGTTAGTCATAATGATTTCTTTTGGAATCCATATTTTTTTTATATTTAAATTATTAGAGAAACATATATAAGATTTGTGTCTTAGTTTACCATATTTAAAGTAAGTAACATTAAAAAATTTATTGCTTTATAAATTTATAAAAATATTTTTTAAAAATTTTTATTTTCTTAGGAGATTATAGCCTAGACCAGTTTTATCATAAACGATCTTTTAATTTTCAAGAATTATATAAAGTTTATCTGAACTCAAAGTAAATTTTTCAACTATTGATTTTAACTTGTTAATTTTATTTTTCAAATTTAGGTTCTCTTGAGTTAAAACTAGTTTTTCACTTAAGATAGTTTCATTTTTTTTTAGCAAGAACTGATTCTTTAACTTGAGTTCTTTATTTTTAGCTCCTAACTTCTTTAAATCATCTACTAAATTATAGAAGGCTTCTTGAAGTTCTTCAAATATAAATTCATCTGAGATTTCTGCATTTACCTTGTTTTCATGTGCCATAAGACATAAGTTGGCTTTTTTATGAACTTCTTCCTCTTCGAAGCTTGAGTCATCACTGTCACTCCATGTTGCCACCATAGTCTTTTTCTTATACTTCTTGAGAGCTTTTTTGAGTTGTGGACATTTGGACCTAAAATTTCTTGGCTTCTAACATTCATAACAAATAAGGGGCTGCTCCTTATCCTTTTTCTTGCTATGCTCTCCTTTGGTAGGTGGCCTCTTCCTCATCCCTTATTTTTTCTTCTTCAAAAATCTCTTGAACTTCCTTATGATGAGGGCTAATTCTTCATCTTCTATTTCATCGGATCCCTCATCTTGTTGAGTGGTGGATTTGAGGGCTATTGTCTTCTTCTTCTTGACATCTTCTTTTTGATGTTGTTTCATGCTTAGCTCGTGTATCATTAGTGATCCTAGAAGCTCTTCCAAGGATAAAACATTTCATTCTTTAGCTTCTTGGATTGCGGTTACTTTGACCTCCAAAGTTCTTAATAAAGATCTAAAAATCTTTCTCACAAGATCGCTATTAGAATAAAACTTACCAAGACTTTTTAGACCATTAATAATATTCATAAAATGAGCAAATATTTTAGTTATTGATTCATCATGCTCCATTCTAAAAAGTTCATATTTATGCAAAAGCATGTTAATTTTTGACTCCTTAACTTAATTTGTGCCTTCATGAGTTATTTCTAATCTATCCCATATTTTCTTAGTCAACATGCATGTTGAAATGCGATTAAATTCATTAGTATCTAAAGAATAATATAAAACAATCATGATTATTGCATTGAGTTGAGCTATTTTCTTATCAACCTCTTCCCATTCTCTTTTGGGTTTGGTTGATTCTACACCATCAATTATCTTAGTGGATGTGTATGATCCATTGATAAGTACTTGATATATTATAATAAAAAATACTAAATATTATTGCATTGTATGTTTATTAGTTGAATTTGATGCTTCTTAATCTTTTTTATAGATAATTAGGAGATTGGGCTCATACAAGCTAATCTAAACTCAAATTGGCTCAACCAAGCAAAAATTTGATATCTAATGGGCTAAGAGTAAATAAATCAAGGGGTTAAGTCACGATCAATGGTTAGAAAGTAATTCATTGAAGATCTAAGACCAGGAAGAAAGATAGTTGCTTTAAGGATTTGGATTGAAAATAATTGATCAAAGGGTTGGAAATTGAGGCACGTATCTGTGAAGCTCTAACCCAAATTGGAGCCTAATCCAAAGATCCCACATGATTCATCCCAAACTGATTTAACATGGATCACAGAGTGGAAAGAAAGGAGGAAATGCCAAAGAAAAAAAAAAAATTACATGCTATTCTCTTTTTACCTTATTTTTCACATCCCAATTAAAAATCCACACTAAATCAAAGATTTCTCATGCACACTTCATCTCATCCATCTATTTCTATCATATCTTTAGTCCCATATTGCTTAACCAATAAATCCTCCTACCTCCTAGCATCTATAAAAAGCCCCTAAGACTTCAACCAAAATCATTCTTCCATCCATCTCCATCTAGCCCTAGCCTTCACACCTCTCTCTCCACACTTAGGTCTCCACTTTTCTTTTTTTCTTCTTCTTCATCCATAAAACTATCTTCTTCCTCTTTTCTTCCCGCAGGTTAGAAGCAAGAAGATGGTAATGGTGGACGGCATCCCTTTCATGCATGGCTGGGCTCCATCATTTCAGGAGGAAAGATGAATCTTGTAAATAGATGGTTTGATGTTCATCTATTTTATGTATCTCTTTTCTTATATTAATAAAATTTTTAATTTATTTAGAAATTAAAAGTATACTATTTTTTTTTCTTCATTTATAAGATCTAGATTTTGAACAATCTATGCTCTAAGAGATGCATCATGATTTAAGGATATGATGCATGCTCAGACAAGAGATAGATTGCATCAAAAAGAATAAATCTTTTTTTTTTACTTGTGAGATTTAGTTAGATAGCTTACACTCTAAGAGACTACGTGATCTGAGGATACGGTCCGTGCTCAGAAAGAAGATAAGCTATACTAACCAAAATCACAAGTAGCAATGCTGCAGCAGAAAATAGATATGACATCTATTTTATAAGAAGATTCGATCTCCTGAGGCTTTTCTTTTATATTGGACTCATTAATTTTTTTTTAAATATTATTTTATCAATCAGATTAGTTCTCCAATTCTTAAAAATAACTAGGTCTTTTTTTAATTTTTTAAACAACTATCTTAGATCCCTAAGGACTCAACCCGATTCATCCTATTCTATGGAGTAGTAGTCGATTAATTTTTATCTTTGATCGCTCTCATGATAGAGCATATCAAATTTTAGCACTATTGCCAGGGATCTTGGCATGGTTGATTTAAAAAAAAAAATCCTTGTTATTTTATTTTGTGATCTCTTGCCTTCTTAATTCTAATATTTGCTTCTTATTATTACAGGTCTAAAAAAAAGAGTAAAGAAGAGAATATATTATACTGCTTTCTAGGTCTTTATTTATTTATATATTTTTTCTTTCTACTTTAGATTGCTTTATTATCTTTCTAGTAAAATAATTTTTTTATCTTTTATATAGAGTTAATTTTCTACCTATTTTAGACATTCATCTTATTTACTTTTTTTTTAATAGATTCTCTAAATATGAAAATATATTTTTCTACCTTTTAATTTATTACTCTTAAAGTAGATTTGAGTCCTTGCTTTACTTGTAGGTTACCTAGTTGCCTTTTAATCTTTGCATAATTTACTTCTTATTTAGTTAGATTCTATAAATCTCTTCACACCTACTTAACTTAATTTAAAACTTACCTCTTAGTCTTTCTTGCTTAAAGATAACATAATATTTTTAAAAAAAAATCATAAAATACTTAACTAAAATAGAAAAACTAATTAAACTTTAAAAGATTCTTACTTGTATTGGACATCCTCTCATTTTGCATCTCATTTCCATAATTAACCTTAAGGGCATTAACCCATTAATCAGATAAGGTGGAGATTTGATCATCCTTTCTTGGTCCAAAAATCACATCCATCATTCTACATTAACCCAAGCCTTAATTTTAAAATTAATTAAACGTTAGCCCTAGGAATTTTGAGCTCAATAGGATAAGAAAGCTCTAGAGTTGGATTGGATTTGGATTGATTAATTGCTCAGTGTCTAAGGCAAGTGATTTAAGAAGGTATTTTTAATTGATTTCATTGTCTGACCTAGCCAACTCAGTTGGTTGTCTAAGAAAATCAACAAGCAGAAAACCTTCCACATCTTACACTTATCTAGCCGAGTCAGTTAGTTAGTTTTGGACTTGGAGTGCTCAAAGGCGGTCTTGGAAGTTAGGAGCTGTCTAGATCTAGATTAATCATAGGGTAGAGAGTCCTTGCTTATCTAACTTGATTGTAATTAATATCCAAACATTAACTAATTTTTTTTTTTTTCACTCTTTTCTTTCATTTCTAGATTTAGGACTCCTTAGGATCCATCTTTAGAACTCTTTTCTTGTCTATCTCTCCTTCCTTTTCTCTCTTCTTCTATAAATAAATAAATAAATAAATAAATAAATAAATAAAATTTTGCAAAATTGCAACTTGGAAAAGGGAATCTGGTCGACTTGTGAGAATTGAATCAAACCCCATTTCAAGTCAAAAAATTGTTGAGACCATCATGGGTGAACCCAACCAAAAACCCAAATTTCTTAAAGACCTATGCTACCCTATGGGCTCTACCCAACCATCTTATATAAGACTTCCCGAGATTACGTTTGGTAATTTCAAAATTAAACCTTAAATAATTAATATGCTCCCCAAATTCATCAAAATTGAGGATGCCTATATTTTCATTAGAGAATTTAAGGAGGTTTGTGAAACCATGAGAATACACCAAATATCACAAGATGCCATAAAACTTAGGCTGATCAATTTTACACTTAAGGATAATGCAAAAAAATGGTTATACAACCTACCCAACCAATCAATCATGACATGAAAGGCTTTGTAAAGATATTCTTAAGAAAAATTTTTCTCCATCACAAGATAGCCAAGTTTAGAAATGAGATTAACCAGTTCTACCAACTAGGGGGAGAGTCTTTTTGGAAGTGCCTAGACCGATTTAAAAACCTCCTAAGTCAATGTCCACATCATGGTATAGAGATTTGGAGGTTGTGCGAAATTGTCTATGAAGGTTTAGACCCAAATTCAAGAATGATGTTGGAATCAATGTGCCAGGGCCAATTCATGTATAAGAAACCCGATGAGGCCTGGCAATTTTTGGAAGATCTTGCAGAAAAGAGTCTGCAATGGGAGTCAACTAGGAAAACTAAAAAATCCACACCAGCAAGAGGTGGGATGCACCAAGTCCAAACATCCCTAGCTACAGAGGTTAGAATTGCGATCTTGATCTGTAGGATTGAAGCCTTAGAACTTCAAGGACACCCACAAGCAAACCAAATATCTGCACCCGTGTGCAATGGATATGGTGCATCGACCACATCTTGGAAGAATGTCCTTCACTAGGAAACATAGTCAACGATGGGCTTGCACAAGTAAATGCAGCCTATCAAAGATCTATAAACAATCTTTATGCACCAACGTATAACCTAGGATGGAGAAACCATCCAAATTTTTCATGGTCATAAGGTTCCAATTCAGGTAGTCATGTCCAAAACCAACCTTATCTAAGGATCAACCAAGCACCAGCTAACCCACTAGGATTTGGTCAAGAGAAAAGGTTGAACACTTTAGAAAAGGGGTTGAAAGTCTTGCTTAAATCAACTTTCAAAATCACATCTACACTAAACAATTTTATGCAAACCATGAGCCAATTATTAAATGAAAATACCCAGGCAATTACCCATCTAAAAATGCAGCTAGGTCAGTTAGCCACCATAGTTAGTGAAAGAGAAAATGGTAGATTACCAAGTCAATCCGAGACTAACCTCAGGAACTAGAACAACCAACTAGCCCAACAAGGACCCCAGATCAACCAATTGAATGCCATTTATACATTAAGATCTAGAAAACAAATAGATAATCATATGGAGACACCCAAAATAAAAGAAGAGATAGAAGACCCACTATCTGAACCACTGTCTGACCAGGGCCAACTTGAAAAATCCAAGGCTTCAGAACCTGATGCAACACCAAATTCGACAGCAGAGCCCTTACCAAGAGTTAATGGACCAACACTAAGGTTGTAGCACCCTTCCCTAATAGACTTAGGCCTAACAGAAACTCAGCCCAATTAGATAAGATCTTGGAGGTCTTCAAGCAAGTTAAGGTGAACATTTTCTTACTAGACATGATTCAACAAGTTCCAGCTTATGCTAAATTTCTTATGGATCCATGTACTAAGAAAAAGACCATTAATGTACCTAAGAGAGCCTTTCTAGTAGCTAGTGTAAGTTCATACTTGTCAAACTACATACCAGTAAAGTACAAAGACCCAGGGTCCCCCACCATCTCATGCATTGTGGGAGAAACCTTAATAGATAAGGCTCTATTAGATTTAGGGACAAGTGTTAACATATTGCCATATTCCATGTATGAGCAATTAGGGTTAGGGAAACTCAAGCCAACGGAGATGACCCTACAACTAGCAGATCGATCCTTAAAAGTTCCAAGGGGAATAGTTGAGGATGTGCTAATCAAAATCAATGACTTCATCTGTCCAGTGGATTTTGTAATTTTAGAGACTGAACCTATATCAAATCCAAAGTGTCAAATCCCGATCATTCCAGGTAGACCATTTCTTGCCATAGTTAATGCTCAAATCAACTACCAAAATGGATTAATGAAACTTTCTTTTGGCAACATGTCAATAGATTTGAACATCTTCCATCTGATTGAAACAAATGATCTGAACTGGATTCAAGATAATGCATATGACCCTATTGATCTCAGCGATGAAGAGTTCGACTTTGAACTTTTGATGGACTAAGAATTTGAAGAGGTCGATGAAGTTGCTACAATTAGTAAGCATAGGATGGAATCAAGATGGGAGCCCCCAGTGGAACCACTTGAGTTAATGGTCGAACCATTGTCCAAACCATCGGTTGATGAAGCACCAAAGTTAGAGCTAAAATCACTCCCTAAGCACCTCAAATATGCCTACCTAGGTCTATCAAAAATCCTGCAAGCAATCATTTCAGCAGACCTAGACCCCATGCAAGAAGAAGAATTATTGACTATCCTTAAAGAAAATCAAGAAGCATTAGGTTGGACCATGGCTGACATCAAGGGGATTAGCCTTTCAAACATCGAATTTACCAAGGGGAAGATGCCAAGTCAACTAGAGACCCCCAAAGAAGGCTAAACCCTACTATGAAGGAGGTAGTAAAGAAAGAAATTCTCAAGTTGTTGGACAATAGAATTATCTACCCAATCTCGGATAGCTCATGGGTCAGCCCAATCCAAGTGGTCCCTAAAAAGTTTGGAGCCACAGTGGTCCAAAATGAAATAAATGAACTTATGCCGATGAGAGTTCAAACTAGATAGAGAGTCTGTATTGATTATAGAAAATTGAATGCGGCTACAAGAAAGGACCATTTTTCCCTGCCATTCATCGATCAGATGTTAGAGAGGTTAGCCAAACATGAGTTTTATTGCTTTTTGGATGGATACTTCGGCTACAATCAAATTTTCATAGCACTTGAGGACCAAGAGAAGACCACATTCATGTGCCCATTTGGAACTTTCGCCTATAGATGCATGTCCTTTGGTTTGTGTAATGCTCCATCTATTTTTCAAAGGTGCATGATCAGCATCTTTTCAGACATGATCGAGCGATTTCTTGAAATTTTTGTGGATGATTTTTTCATTTTTGGCTCCACTTTTTTTGAATGCTTATACCATTTAAGACTAGTCTTAAAAAGATGTAAAAAAAAATATATAGTGCTTAATTGGAAAAAATGCCAATTTATGGTCAAACAAGGCATAGTTCTTGGCCATGTGATCGCAAAGAAAGGCATTGAAGTGGACAAAGACAAGATAGATCTAATTGCTAATCTTCCACTACCTAAATCAGTCAAGAAAGTATGTTCATTTTTAGGATATGTTGGTTTCTACAGGAGGTTCATCAAGAATTTTAGCCAGACAACCCATCCACTAACAAATCTCTTAGCAAAGGAAGTCAAGTTCGAGTTTACTCCTGAATGTCTCGAATCCTTTGAGCATCTAAAAAAGAAACTAACTTCAGCCCTAATTGTTCACCCACCCGATTGGACTCAGTCCTTTGAACTCATGTGTGATACATCTGACCATTCTATCGAAGCCATTCTAGGGAAAAGAATCAATAAGCGAGTCATCTATTATGCTAGTAGAACCCTCAATGACGTGCAGCTTAATTATTCAACAACTAAAAAGGAATCCTTGGCCATCATCTTTGCACTTGAAAAGTTTAGAGCCTATTTGGTTGGGTCGCATACCATTGTGTACACTGATCACTCAGCCATTAGACATCTCTTAGCCAAGAAGGATGCCAAGGTGCACCTAATTCGATAAATTTTACTACTCCAGGAATTTGACTTAGAAATCAGGGATAAGAAAGAAACAGAAAATTTAGTAGCTGATCACCAATCTTGATTAATAAATGCACCCTCCAACGAACCACCAATTAGAGAATTTTTTCCTGACGAGCAACTTATGTCCATGACGATCGAACCATGGTACGCTGATATAGTCAATTACTTAGCCACTGGTGAGATCCCTATGCACTGAACCACTCAGGATAAAAGCAAATTCTTTTCCTAAGTGAAGTACTTCATTTGGGATGATCCTTACTTGCTCAAATAATGTCCTGACCAAATCATTAGAAGATGTGTCCCGGACCATAAGGTTAGAAGTATTCTATCATTTTGTCATGACCAAGCATGTGGTGGTCATTTTGGAGCCAAAAAGACAGCCGCCAAGATGCTCCAAAGCGGATTTTATTGGCCTAACCTATTTAAAGATGCCTATTACTATTGCAAGAGTTGTGTTAGGTGCCAACAAGTAGGCTGGATCACAAAGAGAGATATGATGCCTATGAATCCGAATTTGATTATGGAAATTTTTGATGTTTAGGGAATTGATTTCATGGGACCATTTTCAAAATCTTTTGGAAATGAATATATTCTTGTAGCTGTTGATTACGTGTCCAAGTAGGTAGAGGCAGTGTCATGTTGATCTAATGACAGCAAGACTATTCTCAAATTTCTTAAGGAACATATCCTCTCTCATTTTGGTATTTCAAGAGCTATCATCGGTGATCGTGGAACACACTTATGCAATCGTGCCTTTGCATCACTGATGAAGAAGCACCACATTATGTACAAATTGGCCACACCCTATCACCCTCAGACCAGTGGGCAAGTTGAGGTCTCAAATCAACAAATCAAATAGATCCTAGAAAAGACGATGAGCACAAATAGAAAGGACTAGTCACTGAAGCTAGTAGATGCACTTTAGACAAATCGCATAGCTTACAAGACCAATTTAGGTATTTCACCATTTAGGTTTGTGTTTGGCAAGGCGTGTTATTTGCCTGTAGAACTTGAACATAGGGCAATGTGGGCAATCAAAAAATTGAACATGGATTTGGATGTAGCTGGAAAACAAAGAAAATTAGAGATAAATGAACTTGAGAAAATTAGGAATGAAGCCTACGAGAATGCTAGAATATATAATGAAAAAATTAAGGCATTCCATGATCAAGCAATTATTAGAAAATCTTTTAAGCTTGGACAAAAAGTTCTTCTATATAATTCTAGGCTTCACCTCTTTCTAAGAAAATTAAGATTGAAATGGACTGGGCCGTACACAGTCAAGAAAAGTTTTCCACATAGAGCAGTTGAAATTGAAAATCCAAATAATTGTACCACCTTTAAAGTAAACGGTCAAAGAATAAAACCATTCTTGGAGTTGGCCACTGAAGGAATAGAGGAGGCTATGAGTATGAACCTCGGTAAGGCTAAGACGTTTGGCTGAAGACATTAAATTTAGTGCTTATTAGGAGGTATTGGGGATAAACCTTGCTCCCATCGAAGTCCAGTTTGATGCTTAGCTTAATGTAACTAGTAATCATAGAAGAGCTTTAATTAAGAATTCTTTCACTTAGGACTTCTCCTTCAGTCGAACTCCTCTAGCAGTCAAACTCCTTCTAGCCTTCTCCTTCAGTCAGACTCCTCTAGCAGTTGAACTTCTTTCAGACCCCTCCAATAGTCGAACTCCTTTCGGACTCCTCCAATAGCCAAACTCCTTCCAACCTTTTCCTTTAGTCGAACTCCTCCAGCAGCCGAACTCCTTCTAGATCCCTCCAGTAGCCGAACTCCTTCCGACCTTCTCCTTCAGTCGGACTCCTTCAGTAGCCAAACTTCTTCTAGACTCCTCTAGTAGCCGAACTTCTTTCGGGCTCCTCCAGCAGTCGAACTCCTTTCAAACTCCTCCAGCAATCGGACTTCTTTTGGACTTCTCCTTCAGTCAGACTTCTCCATCAATCGAACTCCTTCCGAACTCCTCCATCAGTTGGAGTCCTCCATCAGTCAGACTCCATTTGGAGTTCTTCTTCAGTCGAACTCCTTTCAGACTTCTCCTTCAGTCGGATTCCTCTATCAGTTGGACTCCGTTCAGACTTTTGCTTCAGCCAAACTTTTTCTAGACTTCTTCAATTGGACTTCTCTATCAGTCAAACTTCTTCCAAACTTCTCCTTTAGTCAGGCTCCTCCATCAATTAGAGTCCATCCGAACTTCTTCTTCAACCAAACTCCTCCCAGACTTCTTCTTCAGCTAGACTCCTCCATCAGTCAAACTTTGTTCAAACTTTTTCTTCAGCTGAACTTCTTCTTCAGTCGGACTTCTCCATCTATTGAACTCCTTCTGGACTTCTCTATCAGTCGAACTCCATCCAGATTCCTCTAGTGGATTACTTTCAGATTTCAACTGGCATTCCTCTTGGATGATCCCCTCTAGCCGTATTTTCTTTAGGAGTCCAAACTCTTTTGAAATTGATATATGTCAAAGCTCTTCACCAACCAATGCCTGCTTCCTCCAAACTTCTACTATTATATCTCAATGAATGGGTACATCATCATAATGAACACTACTCTCCATAACAAACTTCATGTGATCCCGAGTAGCCCACTACTAGATGGTTACAGCTGTCACTCTCAATCTATTACAGGCTTCATCTATAAAAGGGATCCTCTAGATATATTTTTTCTAAGCTTTCTTCTCCTTCCCAAAACTTTGCTAAATTTCTTCTTAAGCACTCCATTTCTGTTGGTCAGAAAAGCTAACTTGATCGTTGGAGGGTTCTGCTGGAGCCACCACCACCAACTTCGAATGAAACTTTATTTTTCAGGTCACCAACAATGACCTCTTCTTCCTCAACTCCAGCTCGATCCAGCGTCAACCAGATTCTGCACCAACAAGAGGCAACCCAATTTCTTTAAATTATTATTATTATTATTTTTTTATAAAATAAATAGAGATACCCACCTTCAAGCTTTGAAATTTCAAGCCAACATCACACCAGATCACCTTCAACATGGAGCACATTATCACCAGGTGTATTCTTTTCTTCAACTCCTATTTATTTTCTTTTTGTTACACTCTTACTCTTTTCACTCCATTGAAGACAATGTCGATTAAGTTGGGAGGTGGGAGATAAAAACTCAGAACTTGAGAAGATGAAAGTGTCCATAGACCTACTGTGCTTTAAAATTGAGAGAAATTAGACATCTCTGTAGCAATTGATGCATAATTTAGATAAGATGCAACATGTCAAGGGACTGCACATTAAAAAAAACTCAATAGATGATTAAGTTTAGAATAAGAATTAATTTCTAGACCCTTCTAATCACTCCGGTATTAATGTCTAAAGGGGAGTCTATCTTTTATAGGTATAAAGGGGATGTCCTGATGCCTACGGTATTTTCAACAAAAAAGAGAGAGAGTAAATTCTAAACATTGGTCTCCCATAGAGTAATTGGACCCCATTGCCTAAGTAAGCAATGATGTTCGCATTAAAAAGTGGGTAATGTGAAGAAGCTTTGCTGTACAGCTGCTTTAGCCCATAACCTAGTAGACTCGAGTTGGTAAGCCTGAAGGGTGTTCTACATCTAATGCCCTAAAATCAACTGATGTGGGAGTCATTGGCTTAAAACTCGTTACATAGGTCGAATGGAATGCCAACAGGTCCAAGGCATTGCACAAACTATACACTTTCAAAAAAAAAAAAATGAAAGAATGAGTAGGCAGAAGTACAGACCATAAACCTATCTTAGATTAAGATAAACTAAGGATAAAGACAGAAGTAGACTAAGGAAAGGTTTAGAAAGAAAATTTGATATTTTTCACTTAGCTATTCTACCGGGCAGCCTTAATTTTCCAAGGACACATTTTACTAAGCTTCTTTCTATACACCAATTTCTTTAGAATTATCTAAAGATGCTCACAACTTAGCACACTAGTATTTGACACTAATCTTTCTTTTGCTCAAGAATGAGTAGAGTTCAAGTTGGGAGATGTGATAAGTACTTGATATATTATAATAAAAAGCACTAAATATTGTTGCATTATATGTTTATTAGTTGAATTTGATGCTTCTTAATATCTTTCGCAAGTAATTAGGAGATTGGGCTCATACAAGCTAATCCAAACTCAAATTGGCTCAATCAAGCAAAAATCGGATATCTAATGGGCTAAGAGTAAATAACTCAAGGGGTTAAGTCACGATCAATGGCTAGGAAGCAATTCATTGAAGATCTAAGGGCCAAGAAGAAAGATAATTGCTTTAAGGGTTTGGATAAAAAAATAATTGATCAAAGGGCTGAAAATTGAGGCACGTATTTATGAAGCTCTAACCCAAATTGGAGCCTAATCCAAAGATCCCACATGATCCATCCCAAACTGATTTAGTATGGATCACAGAGTGGAAAGAAAGGAGGAAATGCCAAAGAGAGAAATAAATTACATGCTATTCTCTTTTTACCTTATTTTTCATGCCTCAATTAGAAGTCCACACTAAATCAAAGATTTCTCATGTCTCATCCATCCATTCCTATCATATCTTTAGTCCCATATTGCTTAACCAATAAATCCTCCTACCTCCTAGCATCTATAAAAAGCTCCTAAGACTTCAACTAAAACCATTCTTCCATCCATCTTCATCCAGCCCTAGCCTTCACACCTCCCCTCTCTCTCCACTTAAGCCTCCACTTTTCGTTCTTTCTTCTTCTTCCTCCATAAAACTCTTTTCTTCCTCTTTTCTTCCTGCGGGTTAGAAGCAAGAAGATGATAATGGTGGACGACATCCCTTCCATGCGTAGCTAGGCTCCATCATCTCAGGAGGGAAGATGAATCTTGTAAACAGATGGTTTGATGTTCATCTATTTTATGTATCTCTTTTCTTATATTAATAAAATTTTTGATTTGTTTAGAAATTTAAAGTGCACTATTTTCTTTTGGTTTATTTATAAGATTTTGATTTTGAACAATCTATGCTCTAAGAGATGCATCTTGATTTGAGGATATGATGCATGCTCAGACAAAAGATAGATTGTATCAAAAAGAATAGATCCTCTCTTTTTTACTTATGAGATTTAGTTAGATAGCTTATGCTCTAAGAGACTGACTGTGATCTGAGGATACGGTCCGTGCTAAGAAAGAAGATAAGCTATACTAACCAAAATCACAAGTAGCGGTGCTGTAGCAGAAAATAGATATGACATCTATTTTACAAGAAAATATGATCTCCTAAGGTTTTTCTTCTATATTGAACTATTAAGTTTCTTTTAAATATTATTTTATCAATCAAGATTAGTTCTCCAATTCTTAAAAACAACCAAGTCTTCTTTTAATTTTTTAAACAACTACCTTAGATCCCTGAGGACTCGACCCGATTCATCCTATTCTATGGAGTAGTAGTCGATTAATTTTTATCTTTGATCGCTCTCACAATAAGAGCATATCATCCATTAACTATGTTACTCCACATATCATAGTCAAATGCTTGTATGAATATTCTCATCCGAGCTTTTCAATAGGTATAGTTTGATCCATTGAAAAGTGGAGGTTGGTTTATGGATTGCCCCTTGACTAGAGAGATACCAACTTGGATTGCCATAGATTTTTGGCTCTTTGATGGTTAAATCAAAATAGTTCTAGAGCATCGGGCTTTGATACCATTTGTTGCTCAGCTATGCAACCCAAGAGGGGGGGGGATGAATTGAATTTTTAAAATTTTAAAACTAAATTAGGATCACCAAGATTATGTGATGATATGCAAGTTGTATGTGGTGAGTGATTTAAATAAAATGAAAAGATAAATAGTAAGAGAGCAAGTGTTTAACACAATAAAGATGGAGAGAGAGAGCAAGCACACTACAAACAAGCAAGATTTATAGTGATTCGGTGCCAATCTTGCACCTACATCTACTCTCCAAGCTCATACTTGAGAATTTAAATCTACTAATAATATTCAAACTGAATACATCATTGAAAACCTCCAACCCTAGCTATTCTAAGCTAGCATGCTTATTTTTTAGGTACAAACCAACCCTACACATTCTGATTCAAGGTTCAGAGAGATCTTCCCAAGTTTTGAAACTCTTCCAAAACTTAAAACAATACAAAATAGAGTATAGGAGTTAATGATAATGAAATATCAGTTTAGCTTCCTTAATGAGCAAATAAAATCTTAAAAATACTTTTCACAATAAAGGAGGAAGCTTTTCTGATTTTTCTCAAGATTGTTGAAGACTTGAATGAGCTCTTGAGAGGTTGGTGAATTTGAAATGAAAGCTTCTTTGCTTGAAGAGGACTTTTTGCTTTAGACTGAAATGAATGCTTGAATCTCTTATTTTCTTTTCTTCTTTTTGAGCCTATATATCTTCAATAAGTGTTAGAGAGAAATTTGGATAGGATTAAAGCTATTGGAGGATTTTAAATTCATATTAAATATGGCCAAAATGGATAAAAAAATAGCCATTGTAGAGATTTTCCATCGTAGGGGTCGACCTCTATGGCAGAAGTCAAGAAGCACCTAGTTTCTATTTTTTGGCTTGCAAAAATAGCAAAGGTTGACCCTGGGGTTGACCCCTGGTATAGAGGTCGACCTCAGGGTCATTTTCCTTGGTGTGCCAGCTAAAATACAACATGCCAATCAGCCCCTTTTGATAGGGGTCGACCTAGGGGTCGACCCTTTTCTTAAAAAATGATTTTCTCTCAAAATATAAATTTAAAAAATTTAAAATTACCTTCAATAGATTACAAATCTTCTATTCTTGCTCTTGAGGCTTTCGAATCAGAAGTTGATAAAATTATAATTTTGCTTCTGAAATACAATAAATCTTTTTTCAAACCAAAATCATTAGTAATCTTCTCAAATATTCTATAATCATTAAAATCAATTCTTAGAGCAATAATATCTTTACAAGATATCTATTTTGGAAAGCAGTTTTTTTCACATCCATCTGCTATTTTTTTGGAATCAATGATTATCATTGCCTCATAATAGTTTTCGAGATCATCACCATATTCTTAGTCTCTCATGAGGAACATTTCTTCTTCATCCTCTATAAGCATATCTCATATCTTTTAGGAGGACAAGAGATCCTACTAGATCTATGAGGTGGAGGTATACCATCTATTGGCTCAATAGATTCTGTTGGTGCAGAAAATGGTTTTATGCCAAAATTCACTAGAGCTGGAGAAGACGAGGTCACCGACGAGATCTGCAAGATGAAGTTTGGACCAGAGGTGGCTGGCTCCAATAAGACTCTTCGATAATTAAGTTAGTTTTCTAGCCAATAAGGAATGGAGTACTTAGGAGAATTAAAGCAGAGAGGAGAGCTTAGAGAGAAAGACATATTTAAAGAATTTCTTTTATAGGTGGAGCTCATAACAAAATGATAGTGACAGCCATAACAGAATATCAGTAGGCCATTTAGGCTACTAGGAGTTTGTTATGGATAGCGGACTGTCATTTGTCATGATTGGTAGGTGGTTGGATTTCATTTGTTGGAGTTTGGATGAGAGATCAGAGATTTCTATGCATGATAGTAAGCTGCCCATGTTGGGAATAGAGAACTCGAAGTCGGACTGGTTGAACTTGAAGGTCAGCCTCTAAGTGGCGAATGGCGAGCTGACGATTGGGTTTTAAGCTTGGATTTTGCCAATATTATCTTTGACAGCTTTCAAGAGCTCGGTTGCCTTCAAGATCGGCCAAGCACAAGTGTGGGCATGTAGAATGGAGGTCAGAGAGGAGATGGTAGGATCTTCAATAAGGACCACGATCAAGCTTTTTTGAAAAAGTTCAACCAGGATAGTAGAGATCCAAGATCAATTAAAAGCTGAGATGGATGAGTGTTAAGACTCATGGCTTCTTGTTGGTGCTGTTTTAACTACTTTTAGAAAGTCGGCTATCCTTAAGGTTGGCCGAAGTTGAATATTAGCATTATTCCAGGAGGCTGAAGGTTGGAAAGGATGATAGGCTCTTTGATCAGGACTGCAGTCATGCCCTATGGGGGAAGGCTTGGACTCATATTGATGACAAAGTACTTCTGTTGACTCGAGTTCATCCGGTTGAGGTTCTTAGCACAGGAGTGCCAAGATCTGCCAGCTATAGTGAAAGAATTTGGCTACTTGAAGGTCGACTACCAAACAAAGTCGGGCTACATTGAGATTTATTACTTGATGGAGTCCTGCTATCTATCTTGAGCTAGAGATCAGAACCAGCCGGATGGCAACATCTTTTACCGTTCAAGCTCGTTTGGCCGAAGTTCAACATGTCCTTGATATGTTCTACCATCATGAGAAGAGAGCTAAAAGTTGCCGTTGGGAAGATCATCTAGCAAAGATGGGATAAAGGTCAGCCTTCCAGAACTCGATTAGAATAGAAAAGTAGTTTAGCTGAAGCTCGATCTCAAGCACCACTACTCCAAGTAGTACCATATCAAGGTTGGACAAGCCATCGAACTTCGATGGGAGTCATTTTATCCTCAACACCTGTCTCCCTATTCTTGAGTTCGAAGTTTGAATGAAGAGAGTATAGAACTGCGACTGCCAAAGTCCTTTTCTAGCTTCCCACTCTTGAAAGATGAGAAATTTTGGTTTTTCTGGATTGGTGCCAAAGTGTCTTTAACATTGAATGACCCAAAAGGACTTCTATTTTTGAAATTCTTTACAGCATGGAGCTTCGTGTATGGCACCAAAAATTTTTTGTTAGATGTTTGCCACAGCCATGATGAGTGGGACATGCGGCAGATGAGGTTTGGGTGGAGGAGGTTTGCAATCATAACTGCCTTGATTTTTTTTTAACTATTTAAGCATCATCTTTTCTTGATTTTCTATCTTCGCCTAGTTCTTCTTCTCACTAATTTCTTCTCCATCTTTTGTCTTCTTCTAGCTCGAGCACCTGTTCCATCCTTTTCCATGATTTCTCTGGTCATCAATATCTCCTCTATTCTTCCTCCACTATTCTGGTAGCATCGTTTAGTTCTTCATCCTTTGTAGATTAGCACTCTAACACTTCCTTTGCATTTTCTTTATTGTCCTTTTATCCTTTGTTCTTCAAAAACTTCTTTGAGTTTTATCCATCGATTTGTTTCAATTTTAGGAGGTTATTTTTTTTAAATTTAGTTTGATCCAAATATCCTCTGAAGTATCTTGGTCCTCCAGTTTTAGGAGCCCATCCAATTCAAACTCAAATCCTAGTCTTAGGGAGATGCCAAACTTGTAGAAGTACCTCATCTAACCTTCATTCCTAAAACCATCCCTTTCTCCCTTTCCTCTAAAGACCTTTTCATTATTAGAATCTAATATAGGATCCCTTTAGAATATGAGCGGGATCTTCCTGGGCTGAGCGGCCAAGCTTGTGTCCCTCCTTTAGGTCGCTTTTGTTGATACTCCGAGGCTCTTCGTGCCAAGCTTCAACTTTCGATCCCTTCGTTCATTATAGCCCTTTTCTATTTTTTGAACATTTTCTTCACCTCCATGGTTCCGAACTCCTTTAGGTTCATCATAGAATTCCTTGTCCTCTGCATCTCAGCCGAGGTCTGTCCCACCATCTCCTTATTCTGCAACTTTTTTATCTTTAAGCGTCACCCTTCTGCCAAGGACTGGTGGTATTTGTCTTCCTAATTTGGCAAGAAAGGTTTGCTTAAGGGTGCCCCTTCCTCCATTCACAACTGAAAGAAATTTTTTTTTTAATTTCTTATCGATCCTTAGAATTAGGACTTTCTTCTTGGGGATGATTGAGAGACTCAGTCTGCTGGGCTCTAGGATTAGAAAGAGAAGACCTTGACTCTATCAATAAATTGAATGTCTATAAAGTTCCTTCATTGTCTTATCTAGTTGACAACCAAACCTTGTACAATCTTGATTTAAGCCCTCTTAATCCCAAAGGTATATATTCACATCTTTGTTTGTTCCTTTTGTCCTTCTTCTAACTTCAACATAGCTGTTATTGCAGAAATGACTTTTGAAGAAGTAGAAATGATGATAAAAGGACTTCAGGCCTAGAAGAAAAAGAAGAATGCCCCTGGAGAGATGTCCAAGCGGGCGAAGGTCGGAGGGCCAAGCTCGATTGCTCTAACATAGGGAGCCCCCGCTCCAGAGATTGCAGTGCCCTTGATGACCTTGAGTTTGCCAGCCAAGGTCCCCGCTCTTGCACCACCTGTTGAAGAGGAGATGAGAAAGAGAAAGAAGAAGAGAGTTGCTAGGAAAGCTCAGCCCAATAGAATTCGAGGGAGTCTAGCGGCGATAGTATTGACTAGAAGAATGTCTTCTTTGATGATTGGAATATCGTCAAGGCTCTGATTGAAGGATGCACCCTTCCAAACATCATCGGCAGGATCATCTGCACTGACCTTGGCTAGCGGGTTAAGGATTCCCTTAGGGCCTATCTTGAGATAGTTGTTCTATCCCTTCTTCATATTTACTCATATGTTCACTGGTGGCACAACTAACTTCATTATTTATAGGTGGTCCACCAACTGATCGCCAATATCAAGGAGATCAACATTCGCAAGGCTGAAGCCTTGATGGTCGTGGAGGTAGCTCAGGAATGCCAGGCCAAAGTGGGCATTTTTCGACCAAAGTCGAGCATCTACAAGAGGCGCTTAAGAAGGAAGAGCAGGCATTGACTGATTTGAGGGTGGCACTAACCTTGGAAGAATAGAAAAGGAGGAAGGTCAAGGTTAATTTTGCTGAAGAAAAGAAGCGAGTCACCAAGGCTGCGGAAGAAGCTATTTCTTCCTTCAAGTCTTCGAAGGAGCAAAAGAAAATTAAGGTGGCATTCGCTCAATAAGCCTTTAACAAGGAATTGGAGCTCTATCGAGCGAGGGTTGCAGAGAAGTTCCTAGAGCTGGACCTTGTTTTCTTAATGGGAGAATCTTCCAAAGATGAGGTAGAGCTTCCTACGGCCAAAGTCAATCTTCCAGATGCTGTTGCTGAGCCTGCTAGATCCATCCCCATGCCTTCTGAGGAGTCGGCATCTACTGAAGGACCAAGCTCTTCTACTACTCCTCTAGAGGTTTGAGACCTCTTATCATTGCACTTTTTTCATTTTCATTTATCTTTCATGTACTTAAATCTTTTGATTAATGAAAGTAAATTTTTTTTCTTTGCCATACTTCTATGTCATCATACATTTATATATCAAGTGTAGTCACTAGTTGAAGTTGAACCATTGCCTTAGGGTATCCCCTTAAAGGCCTATGTCAAGGAATTAAAGAAGTCCACCAAGTTAGCAAGAAGCTGAAAAAGACTAAAGATGAACTTCAAAAGTCTAACAAAAATTATGTTGAAGTTGCTATTGAGATCAACCATCTGTGCTAGTCATCCAAATAATTTTTTAAGGAATACACTACAAAGAAGTATCATTTAAGTGAAGGACTAGAAGAGACCAAGAAGCATGCCGACAAGAAGTCTTGGGCTATGACCATAAAAATTAGCTCTCTCGAAGTCGAGCTCAGAGCTGTAAGAAAAAAATTCAACTATTGGAAGGGAGCTCGGCTTGGTCCACTAACCGAGAGGAGTATAGTTGGGATTGGTCTAAAAAATTTTTAGAGCTCCAAAATCAACTATGCATGGCCGAAGACTCATATAATAGCTATAGACTTGGCTGGAGCGACCAAATTGCCAAGCTCCAATAGATAGTTCAAAAATCTAATGAAGAGGTTGCTCAGCTTTGGAAGCGGTTGGCAGACAGGGCTTAAGTTGGCTCGAGTACATATTCTGAGGAGATTGCTTCTTTAAGGAGGATCTTGGGAAACCTTTCTGAGTTTACGAAAAAGATAAGGCCAAACTACAATAAACGAAAATATAGATAGTCTACCAAAAGAATACTATGAAAGATGCTGAGGTCGAGAGGTTGAGAGAGGCTGAAGAAGACTTTTGAAGGTCTCAGAAATTGCTAGATGATAGTTTGGCAGCAAGGTGAGAACTCAAGGAGAAGGTGAATGACTTGAAGCTTTTCCTTGTAATGGTCAGAGCCGACAGTCCGAAGTTTGAGTAGGACCTCATCCTTTTTTTTCTTCCTCCCCATCTTTTATTTTGATGTAATTCGTCTTTGAGACCTTTGTACCAAACTTTGGCTTAATGAAATTGTGCTTCTCTTAATTGCTCTCTTTTGTTTCATTTGGATTCAATACTTGTTGTTCTTTTGATTTTTGCCATATGTCTGATGGAATGATGATCTCAATCCAATATTTAGTTAGCATGTTTCCTTTGTTTATAAATGATAGTCTTCCAAACTTTAGGAATTAGCTTTTCTCCTTGTTTAGAAATCAGGAGCTTTCACATTCTTTGTGGGTGTCTTCATCCACGTCAGCATGAGGTTCACCTCTTGTTTCTAACATAGTTGGCTATTATCCTTGTTAGGACAAGATTCACCTCCTATTTTTAACAAGATTGTTGGGATCCAAAAGGACCGTTGAGAGGATCTCTCTCCATTATCTCCTATTTAAGAACTGGAGGCCTTCAATCCCTCGTAAGGATCTTCATCCATGTTAGAACAAGATCCACCTCCTGCTCCTAATGTGGTTGGCTATTATTCTTATTAGGATGATGTTCACCTCTTGTTCCTAACAAGATTGTCGAGATACAAAAGGGCCATTAAGTGGGCCTCTCTCCATTACCTCCTATTTAAGAATCGGAGGCCTTCAATCTCTCGTAAGGATTTTCATCCACGTCAGAATGAGGTCCATCTTCTATTTTTGATGTGGTTGGCTATTATCCTTATTAGAATGAGGTTCATCTCTTATTCTTAATAAGATTGCCGAGGTGCAAAAGAGCCATTGAGAGGACCTCTTTTTGTTATCTTCTATTTAAGAACCAAAGACCTTCACCCTCGTTAAGATAAGGTTAACCTCCTGTTTAAGAACTGGAGTTCTTCAACTCCTTATAAGGATCTTCATCCATATCAGGATGAGGTCTATCTCCTATTCTTGATGTGGTTGGCTATTATCCTTATTAGGATGAGGTTCACTTTCTATTCCTAATAAGGTTACTGGAACATAAAAGGACCATTGAGAGGGCCTCTTCGCGTTACATTCTATTTAAGAACTAGATACCTTCACCCTTGTTAAGGCGAGGTTAACCTCCTGTTTAGAAACTGGAGGCCTTCTATCTTGTTAAGATGAGATTAACCTCCTATCTTAGATAACCGAAAGCCTTCATGTTCATTTAGGAATGAAGCTTGGTTCAATCATTTCCTGTCATTGCATAAAAAATAGGAATGTTAAAGCAAAAAATTTTATTAAAATGCAGCTACTGATATTACACTTCGTAAGTTTTTAGAACTTTAAGGTTGAGGCAATTCAGCTCCTCTTGGTCTCTTCTTGCTAATGTCCCTCAATCATGGAGTTGATGATTCCAAGCGGAGGTCGATTTCCTTCTAGCTCTTCCCTCTGAGGTTCTTCTAGTTGTGACAGGGCTCTTGGCCGATCTTCCCCTCTTTCATACCAACATCTCAAAAATTGATCTAGTTGATCTCATCTAATTAGCTCTTCAATTTCATCCCGAAGTTGAAAATATTCTTCAGTGTCATGATTGTAGTCATGATGGTACGAACAATACTTGTTGGATTGCACTTGTTTTGATGAGTTCGTAACCTCTTTGGTCTTGGCAGTCATTCCTTAATCTCCATCAAAACTTGAGTTTTTAAAGTATTCAGGTGGGTGTAATTATTGAATCTTTTGAGAGGAAGGCTTTATCGCTTCCTTTTATCCAAGCTTTTCGATTGATGGGTTTGTGGTGGAGACCTGGCTCATCTATATTCAGGAGGGGTTCTAGAATGTAGCCGAGCTTTGCTCGACTTATCTCCAAGTGTGAGCTTGTTGGATCCTTCTGCCTGCTGCTCTTTTGCAGCCTCATCATCTTGAAGTTTGAAGGCTTCCTCAGCTCAGGCATATCCCTCGGCCCTAGCGAGTATGTCGACAAAGTTTTGAGGGTACTTCTTCTCTAACAAGAAGAGGAGATCATTCTTCTGGAGGCCATCCTTCAGTGTGGCTATGGCAACAGATTGATCTAAGTTTTGGACCTCCAGCATAGCAGTATTAAAATGGCTAATTTAAGCTTGGATGGACTTTCCTTTCTTCTGCTTGCTATTAATAAGGAAGGTCAAACCTCATCTCTAATGCTGACTACTGATGAAATAAACTACAAACTGATGGCTCATTTGGTCAAAAAAATAGATGGTACCCGATTTGAGATCCAAATACCAATTTCTTGCTGCTCTCTTTAGAGTAGAGGAGAAAGTTCGGCATAGAATGGCATCTGGCGTGCCATGGAGCAGCATCATCATTCGGAAGGCTTCAAGATAGTCGATGGGGTCCAAGGTCCCATCGTAACTCTCAAACTTGAAAAGCTTGAAGTTCGATGGGATGGGCTCTTGCTGTAACACCCCATCCCTAACTAGCTATGGATGGTAATGCCACACCCCATCCTTATCTAATGGTTAAGGAGATTTCTGTGCTATAGCTAAACTAAATTACAACATCATTAATCACCTACTGTCAAGTAATATGATCAATCCTTTAAAATCATAGTACAAGCATTTTTAATCTTCTTAATATCTAACAACATCATCTCAAGCTTTTATTTATCAAACTATACTTAATACATATAACTTAACAATATATACAACTTAAAATACATAATATATACATTCCAAAGCTCCTCCAAAAGTAAAGCTCTCACAAGCTAACATATATAATATAAAATTCTAAAATACTGATACCAAACTCTCTTATGTTGATGCCAAACTAAGATGCTCCAATCTACTGAGAGAAGAAAAAAATAAAACCACATAATGAGACTTAAAGTCCTAGAGAGTATATCCACTATCAACAAAAAATTTACTATAATTTTTACACTACCATGTATAGCATGTACCAACAAGTTTTTAAACAATTGAATAAAATAAATATGAATCATATAAAAAGTTCTTATAAAGCATAAACCTTTGCTTATCACTGATGATACCATAGTAACATATTTCCATTGGATTTCGCATGAGTATTTGTACCACAACTACATATGGATAACCATACCATAATTTCATCCATATATGAGCAGTCTCATGATATACTCTCACATGGGCAACCAAACCACATTCATAAATCAATATGAGTAGTCCCACTGACACACTCTTATATGAACAATCATACCACATTCATAAATCACATATGAGCAATCCCACTGACACACTCTTATATAAGTAAGCACACCATGACACACTCTCAAATGAGTAGTCCCCCACCATGACACACTCTCAGATGAGAAGTTCCAGGACACACTCTTAAGTGAGCAGTCCCACCAGATATCACATATATCAATAAGCCTCCATGGCATAGGAATAGAAATTAACCATATAAGAGATGAAACTACTTAAGATATCACTATATAACTCATTTAAAAATTATCAAAGCCATGCTATCAAAATTACTTGCATATGCGATACACAAAAGCCTCCATGGCATAATTACTTGCATATGTGATACACAAAAGCTATTTAAAAATCATACCCATTTCCATGTTTACGTATGAAGATGTAAGCTGCAAAATATTGAAGATTTATCTCGATTTTTAAATAAACCTTTTGATATAGCAAAAATGTTTTGAATACATCATAGATAGATGGAAATCACTCACCTCTTACTAGCTATTGTTCTACTTTAACACCTGATTCCTTCAAAGCATCCTTTGAATTTTTTTATCTTCCTATCAAAGTAACATACACTAATTAACATAGTTCCACACAATTCATATCTCAAATTATGCATGCTTTACATATAGGCTGATTTCTTAAACCCTCTAACTCTTATCTTTATTCTATCTTGCTTGCTTTAGCTTAGGTTTAATTAAACTTCATCATAACTCAGAGATTTTTAAACATTTAACTATATTTTTATTCTTACCTATGATTTCAAATTTAGCTAACCACATCTAAATTTATAGCTAACTTGTTCAAATAGTTTTAGCAAGATAGCAACATAATTTTTCTACTAATTCAATTTAAATTGCCTAACTTGCTTTACTATAACATCCCATCTGACAACAATAATTGAAAGAACACTTTAAATCTAATTTAGAACTTAAGAACCTTACCTCTAATGATTAAAACACTGCTACTAGCCAAAATAGGTTCTTTTCTTTCCACGTTTAGCAACTTTCTCTTCTTTCAAATGATTTATACTCAATCCTTTCTTTCTACCTGAATTTTCCTTAGTTTTCTATTGATAACATGATCTTCTCCAAATCTATTGATAACATGATCTTCTCCAAACCTTTTTTCCTCCTCCAATCCTTCTGTTAAATTTCAAAACTCAAAACAATCCAAAGACAACCAGTGACTTTTATTTTGGAAAAGAATAGCTTAAGAAAAGGATTTGCTAGGTGTCACTTCAACAAGAATCCACCAAATTTTAACCTTGCTAGGTGTTGCCCAACTGATTTTCTAGCTTTTTATTTATTTCCTCTAGTTGCTCTATCATCCCATTAGAAATGATTTAAAAATCTTAACTTAAAAATCTTTTGGCCAAAATCGGCTCCCAAAAATTCTCGCTAATTGAGATGCCTCGATGCTGAGTTGAGTCATCTCGAAATAATCAAGTCCTCTCAATTTTAAATTGAGTTATCTCTCTCTTAAGAAACAAAAACTAATTTCTATAGATAATGAATCAATTATTAATTAGATTTAATAAATTAATTACTAATTAGATTTTGGTTTTTCTTTTATGCAGACATGTTCACTTTCCTATCGCTCTGATTATTGTTAAATAATGATAAGCTGATGGGACCCAACTTCGATAACTGATATTGAAAGTTGAAGATAGTCCTGGAGCATGAATGGATTCTGTGTATTGACAGATCTGGCACCTGAGGAGCCAACACCCAATGCACTTGGAATGGTTAGAGATACTTACCAAAAGTGGCTTAATGATCGAATCATGGTGCATTGCATTATGTTGGCTATCATGAGCGATGAGTTTAGTCATAGGTTTGAGTCAGCTCAGCCAGAAGACATGCTTCAAGTATTGAATGAGTGTTTTGGAACACTTGATGATCATGTACTGCACATGATCGAGCTGATGGAATGTCTGAGCAAGCTCGGATTTTTCTTGCATGAGTAACTAGGAAAAGATGTGGTTTTGAACTTATTGCCCAAATCATATCTCCCATTCCTTACTCATTATAGAATGACAAAGTCTGAAGTTAACTACCATAGGTTACTGGGATTACTTCAAAACTTTGAGAAGGATCACCAGCTCCACAAGGAGTTGGTGAACTTAGTGGAAGGTTCATCTTCAGGTTCTCGATCCTTTAAGAAAGAAAAGAAGAACAAGAAAAAAAATCAAAGAATGTGCAAGTTCAGGCTGGGACATCTATGCAGGACCAGACTAAGAAGATCAAGCTCGATAAGAGTTAAGCTGAATGCTTCTTCTATAAGAAGCAGGGACACTAGAAGAGAAAGAAGCATTAGAAATCTTGCTGGGCAAGTTATTGCTGAGGATAAGAAGAATTATCCTTAGTATATTACCTCACTAGACCCCAACAGGCCGAGAAAGAAGCAAGTTATTACTGGGCAAGGTATTTATATGATAATTCCTTGCATTTTCTCTATTTATGATAAAATGATTGGGTATTGAATATTGGTAGCCCTTACCATATTTGCAATTCATTGCAGGGGTTATAGGTCAATCGAAGATTTGAGCAAGATGAGAGGTTGTTGAACATTGGATATGGAAGACCAACTCCAGTTCTAGCATTAGA
The DNA here is from genome assembly GCA_006176705.1 of Cocos nucifera. Taxonomy (NCBI): domain Eukaryota; kingdom Viridiplantae; phylum Streptophyta; class Magnoliopsida; order Arecales; family Arecaceae; genus Cocos; species Cocos nucifera. The sequence continues at coordinate 225,267 of QRFJ01002033.1, read as the reverse complement.
AATCTTGAAACTTATATTTGAATCTCATATAGTTGTTCTTAATGATTGTTATTTTTATCCTAGTTTTTTTTTGAATGTCATTTCTGTAGGCCTTTTGACAAAAGATAATTATGAATTTTCAATAAAAAAAAATTTATAATATCATTATGAATGGTATTACTATATTCTCCGAATATTTGAACAATGGTGTGTATATATTATCATAACCTATTAATGTAGTCTATTCTACTAGCAAGCATCCTAGATTAGATAGTGCATCTGATATCTACTTATGACACTATAGTCTAGGTCATATCAACAAGAATAGGATAAACAGATGGACTCAAGAGAAAATTTTTGAAGTCAGTGATTGTGAATCACTTCCAACTGGTGAATATTATCTTCTTGAAAAAATGATCAAATTATCTTTTACTGAAAAAGATGAGAGAGCCACTGAGCTCTTAGGTCTATTACATACTGATGTATATGGACCAATGAACACAAGTGCCGAAGATGGATATCTCTACTTCATTACTTTCATAGATGATCTATCTAGGTATGGATATATCTATCTGATGAAATATAAGTCAGAGTCATTTAAAATGTTCAAACGATTTTGAAGTAAAGTAGAAAAATAATATGGAAAGAATATTAAGACTCTTCGATCTGACTGAGGAGAAGAATACCTTTCTGATGAGTTTTTCACATATCTAGGAGAGAATGGAATTCTCTCCCAATGGACTCATGTAGGAACATCACACCATAATGGTGTGTCTAAGAGGAGAAATCGGACTCTGTTAGACATGGTCCGATCCTTGATAGATTTTACTAGCTTGCCAATATCCTTCTAGGGATATGCACTCGAATCGGCTTGTTATATGTTAAATAGGGTTCCAAGTAAGTCTATAATTAAGACTCCATATGAGATATAGATAGGGCATAAGCTAGCACTTTCGCACCTTAGGGTCTGGAGGTGCCCGACTTATGTGAAATGGTTAATCATAGATAAACTTGGACCTAGGTCTAACAAATGTATATTTATAGGGTACCCGAAAGAATCAAAAGGATATATTTTCTACCATGCTAATGAACAAAAGATGTTCATCAGCCTTAAGATAGTCATTTTTGAAAAAGAGTTTTTTAGTGAAGGAATTATTGCCTCTAAGGTTGAACTTGACGAAGTTCAATAGGTAGAAAAGTCGACACCTATAGCCAAACCTGAACTGAATTTGATTAGATCAGATCCAAAGCCCAACGTCTATGCACCATTAAGATGATCCGGTAGAGTATCGTATCAATTGGATAGATACTATAGTTTCTTGATGTAGATCGATGATCCTATCAAATTCGATGAGAATGATGAGGATTCGATCACCTACATGGATGCAATGCAGATATCTGATTTCGAGAAATGACTTAAGGCCATGAAATCTAAGATGTAGTTGAAGGTCAATGATGTGTGGACATTGGTTGACCCATTCGAAGGGATTAAATCTATTGGATGTAAATAAATCTTTAAAAGGAAGAGGGGCGCAGACAAAAAGATGGAGACCTATAAAGGCCATCTGGTTATCAAGGAATATCGTCAATATTATGGTATTGACTATAATGAGACATTCTTTCCTATGTCAATACTCAAATCTATTCGGATAATGCTTTCTATAGCTGCCCATCTGGACTATAAGATCTGGTAGATGGATGTGAAGACAACTTTCTTGAATGGAGAGCTGACTGAAGAAGTGTATATGATACAACCCAAAGTATTCACATTTATAGATGAGTCCAAGGTGTGTAAGCTTCAGAGATCCATTTATTGATTGAAGCAAACATCTCAGAGTTGAAACATGCATTTTGATAAGATGATCAAAATGTATGGCTTCATTAAGAACGGAGAAGAGCCCTGCATCTATAAATGGGTAAATGGTTTGGTAATAGTATTTCTTATTTTATACATTAATGATATTCTCTTAATCAAAAATGACATCCTCGCACTATAAGGAATAAAAGTTTGGTTGTCATCTTAGATCTCCATGAAGGACTTGGGTGAAGATCCTACATCCTAAGGATGAAGATTTATAGGGATAGATCTAAGAGGATGCTTGGGTTATCCTAATCCACGTACATAGAAATTACGTTGAAAAGGTTCAGCATGGAGAATTCCAAAAAGGACTATTTTTCGATAGGCCATAAAATTTTTTTCTCTAAGAAGGATTGTCCGACAACTCCTGAAGAGAGAGAGAGAGCATATGAGTAGAGTCCCATATGCTTCGACAATAGGATCTATCATGCATGTCATGACATGTACAAGATCAGATGTGACATACTCACTAGGAGTAGTGAGTAGATACCAATCTGATCTAGGAGAGAACCACTAGAAAGTGGTAAAAATCATCCTCAAGTATTTAAAAAATACTAAAGATCAATGGTTGGTTTATGGTGAGTCAGATTTGAAACTTGTAAAATTTACTGACTCCATCTTTTAATCTGACCATGATGATAGCAGAAGTGTGTCAGGTTATGTCTTTACCCTAAATGGTGGAGCCATCTATTGGAAGAGTTTCAAGTAGTATACTATGGCAGACTCTATTTGTGAAGCAGGGTACATTGCAGCATTAGATACTGTAAAGAAAGTTGTGGCTGAGAAAGTTCATCACTGAGTTCGAAGTAGCATCCTCTCTTGATGGTCTGGTCTTGCTCTACTGCGACAGCACTAATGCCATTGCTCAGATGAAGGAACCAAAGGTACACCAGCGGATGAAACACATACTGTGCCGCTACCACCTGATCCTAGAGATCATGGATAGAGGTGATGTTGACCTTCAGAAGATCGATGAAAAAGATAACCTGACTGACCCCTTCACTAAAGCCCTAACAATAAAGGAGTTCGACGAACACAAGTTGAAGATGGATATTAGATACAGTGTCGAGTGACTTTAGGATAAGTGGGAGTTGTTAAAAAATATATTTCGAAGCTAATCATTAGTTTGTTGATGGTTGAGGTACCTTATAATTATAATTAATTTATTAATAAATAAAATAAATATTTTGATATTTTTATCATAAAGTATACATCTTCTAATGAACTCCATTATTGTGATGAAGTCCTTAGGACTATTTAATATCGATAAAGAGATGATTTATTGATTAGTCCTTAAAATTTTTCATGATCAAATGATATGCTGTTAATTAGGATGATAGTATTTATCGAGTGTAGATCATTGTATACTATATAGGTTGATTATCCTCTTAACCAAGTAGTGTGAAGACACTGGTATGGCATATAAGTGAGATGTATGGGTACATTGACATGGAACGTGACCAACACCAGAGCTTTCTGCTGTCGAGAATTGCTCTGATGGGATATAGGTATAAATGTCCCTTAGACCTGAGATCACCATAATGGCTTGTAAGTAACTCACTATACTTTGGTACCGGACTAACTAAATTTTTAATTCAATGATGAAAGATTTTTAGGCATAGTCATGTACTTGCGAAGTTGATGAGTGATCAAGATGGGATTGACCACTCCAAGAGTTGGAGAAGAATGCATGACTGTATTTCAATATAGCAAAACCCTTGGCTAAGGTAATCCATGAGATGGATTTGATATTTTGAAATACAATATGGATGACCTAACTGAGGTTGACAGTTAAATTCTGAGGTGTCCTATGAGCATTTTGGTTAAGGGTATGAATTATATAAAAACTATATCCATATGGGTTCTAAGGATGTTGTTCTACACATTCGACCTATTCGGCTATCAGGTACTATTGCTAGATAGTCACTTTGATTGATATAGAAATTTATTTCTATACTATTGACTTAGGTTTGGATCTATGGGGTCACACATATAAGAGTTTTCAATCTGATCGGATGGTTGATCGACGATTAAGAATCATTCTAGGGTTAAACATTCAATACGATTAATGTTTGACCTAGTGCAAGTGTTATAGGAGATTAAATGATTAGCAATTTAATTTTTAATTAACTTAATTTGATTAAGATAGAGAGAAAAGATTAAGTTTAATTAAATATAATTTAATTTAATTTTATTTGGGCTTGATTGGATCAAGTTTAATTAGTTTATTGGATGAGCAAATTGCAAGGAAGAACTAGTCCTAGTTCAATTAGGACTTGTATCAACATAATTTTTAATTTAATTAAAAAATTAAATTAAAATTAAATCTAATTAAATATAACTTAATTAGATTATTAGTTGATCTAAGATCTAATCTAATTGGATTAATTAAATTTTAATTAATTTGATCTAAGGATCAAGTTGGACCAAGTCAAACTAGGAGTCTTAGTGAGACTAGGACTGCTATCTCCATGCGTCACCTTAGCCCCAATGCCCCCCATGCCATTTTTTTGGATTTTTTCATGGAAATATTTCTTTCTAGATGTTCATGCATGCCTCCTTGATCCCTTTATCTTAGATATGGTATTTAGATATTGTGACCAAGTCAAAAGAAGAGTTTGAGTTGACTTAAACTATATGAGATAGAGTTTAGAGAAACCAAAACTCCTTCCCATTTTGTGTCGCCCACATCCCTATTTTTTTTTTTCAAATTTTCATGGATTTTAGAGGCCTTCTTGTGTGACATTCCTTGGTGGTCCATGCAAAAAATAAAAGAGGGGGCGCCCACCCTGTTTGGATAACCCTTGACTAGGTATTTGACCTGGTCAAGGATTCCTCTTTATCTCCATATGTAAAATAAACTTTGACCTAATTTTTTTATGGATTACACATCTGAGAGAGATCATTTGGGGTATGAAATATTTGAGAGAGAAGCATAGGGCATGGGATTTTGTAAAAGCACCAATCAAGATGCTTTGGCAAGAGAAGAAAGAAGAAGAAGAGGGTCTTCTTCTAGGATTTTTCTTCCACTCCTATTCCTCCATCTTTGTGAATGTTTGAGAGGTGTCTCAGCATCACAAATCATCTTCTTTGACATTTGAAAGTTGGAGAGTCTAAGTTTGAAGGAAGAAAGATCCAGATCGATCGTTGGAGAAGGATCAGCATAGTATTAGCATACTATGTTGATTTTTGGGCATCGAGCTTTAGATCTATGATCGAGGGCTTGTGTAGATAACTCGTAGAGGTTGAACATGTGTGTGGCTTAGAGCAACCATCTCAGGCCTAGATCAATGAGTTAGAAAACTCAAGATTCAAAGGTAAGGATGATCTAATCTCCCTATTACATGTCTAGATCTGATCTAGAGTAGTCAGCTGTTGATATGATCAACATGTAGTTCTTTTTATGTTTTATTTTTTGATTTAATAGCATGCCTTAATCATATAATAGGATCTTATATCTAAGGTTTTATGTTATATTGTTCATGATTTAATGTAATTAATTTATCTCTTCCATTGTAATTTTAAAATAGTTTCAAAAGCTAACTCTAGAACCCTAGATAGATTCCTAGATAGGGGTCCTAGTGCCGAATCTCGATGCTCTGACAATGGTTTTTTTGGCAGTGCTAGTGCCAGAGCTCATTGCATGTCCTGCATTACTTCAGTGAGGCCCTTAACCTGTTGCATAAATAGGTTAAACTATTCCATATCCACCACTGCTGCTAGTAGAGGTTGAGGTGCCGATGATGAGATTGGAGCAGGTTGATTTGGATGGGATCTGATAGTCGAGGTGGTGGATCATCGGGAAGGAGCTTTCTTGAGCAGCATCTTGCTATTCACAAAGAGAGATCAGGAGAAAATGCGTTAAAGAGTTAAAGGAGAGAGGAAGAAGATGGATTCGACTGGGTACTTCTTTAAGAACAAGAGCTTAGAGAAGCCCTTCCTCTAGCGTCAGTCCTGTTGGTGCAGAAAATAGTTGAATGTTGGAATTCATTAGAGCTAGAGAAGATGAGGTTGTCGACGAGACCTACAAGATGAAGTCTTGATTGAAGGTGGGTGGCTCTGGTAGGACTCTTCGACGATCAAGTTAGTTTCTTGACCAATAAGAAATGGAGTACTCCAGAGAATTAAAGTAGAGATGAGAGCTTAGAGAGAAAAATATATTTGGAGAATCCCTTATATAGATGAAGCTCGTAATAGAATGATAGTGACAACCATAATAGAATGTCAGTAGGCCGTTCAGGCTACTAGAAGTTTATTATGGAGAGTGGACTATCATTTGTCATGAGTCATAGTTGGTTGGATTTTATTTGTTGTAGTTTGGATGAGAGGTCAGAGATTTTTATGCATGGCAGTAATCTACCCATGTTGGGGATAGAGAACTCAAAGTCGGACTGGTTGAACTTGAAGGTTGGCCTTCAAGAGATGAATGGCAGACTGGTGATTGGGTTTTAAGCTTGGGTTTTGCTGGTACTACCTTTGACAGCTTTCAAAAGCTCAACCACCTTCAAGGTCGACCAAGCATAGGTGTGGGCATTTGGACTAGAGGCTAGAGAGGGGATGGTAGGATCTTCATTGAGGACCACAGCCAGACTTTCTTAAAGAAGTCTGCTGGGATAGTAAAGATCTGAGATCAACTGAAAGTTGAGATGGGTGAGTGTTAAAACTCATGGCTTTTTGCTAGTGCTGTTCTAACTACTCTTAGAAGGTTGGCCAACTTCAATGTCGGTCGAAAGTGAATATCAGTATTGTTCCGGAGGGCTAAAGATTGGAAAGGATGATAGGCTCTTTGATTAGGACCATGGTCACGTCCTATGGGGGAAGGCTCGGAGTCATGTTGATGGCAAAGTTCTTTTGCTAACTCGAGTTCGTTTGGTCGAGGTTCTTGGTACATGAGTGCCAAGGTCTGCCATCTATAGTGAAAAAGTTTGGCTACCTTGAAGATCAGCCACCAAACAAAGTTGGGTTATGCTGAGATTTGTTACTTGATGGAGTTCTACTATCTATCTTGAGCTGGAGATCAAAACTAGTCAGATGGCAACATTTTTTACTGTTCAAACTCATCAAGCCAAAGTTCAGCATGTCCTTGACAAGTTCTACCATCGTGGGAAGAGAGCTAAAAGTTGTCATTGGGAAGATCGTCTGGCAAACATGGGCTAAAGGTCGGCCTTCTAAAACTTAATTGGAACAGAAAAGTAGTTTAGCTGAAGCTCGATCCCAAACACCACTACCCTAAGTAGCACCATATCAAGGTTGGGCAATCCATCGAACTTCGGCGGGAGTCATTTTACCCCCAACAGGTTCTATAAGTTCTATGACTCGTTGTTCATTAGAGACTCTCTTTTCAATCCCTATTTACCTTTCACTATTTTCATTATGGATAAATTATTTTTCAAGAAGGTAGTGTATCGGCTTGCAATCACATTGTGATCCTCTGGAAGATAAGAATAGTATTCCAAAATTTTTTTTAGATACATTATAAAATGAGCTCTCATAGACTTAGCCTCTAACTTATTCGCCTACTGTTATTTGACATGGATTGGACATTTTCAAATCTTAAAATAACCAAGACTCAATTTCTTACCATGTCATATCTCATATGCTGTGGTAAGAAAGGATTTAGAGAAACCCTGTTCACTACATAATTAGTGGTAAGCAAAGCTTGTCCCTTAAAGAAATAATAAAAGGATAGTGATGCTTATTGATAAATACCATAAATATATCAATAAAAGCATTAATTTACAAACTAATTTATTTTTTTTAAAAATAGATGCTTCTATTTATTTTTTGTAGAAAAGATGATCACCAATACAAAGAACCCAATTCGTAGGTTAAAAGAACCCGATTCGCACTTGCTCTCCCTCTCTAACACAAACTCTCATCTCCCTCTCCTTTATATAAACCAAAGTCTAGAAATCGATGCCACAACCAGTAGCCTCTCAAGCCTCCTCGACCCTCTCTCCCTCTCTCTCTTTCTTTCTTCTCACAAATCCTCTCTCCTTAAGCTCTCTTCCTTTTTTCTTCTTTCTTTCTTCCACAACCAAAAAGCCCCCTACTTCTCCAAGGAAACCTTTCCTCCTATTCTTGATCCCTACTCCAAGCCATTGGAAGGAAGTTCTTAGAGTTTCAGGATGAAGGATTCAGCGAGAAGCATCCCCATGGCTGGCTAGTTCGTCACGTCTCAAAAAATCTATGTAATCTTGATTTGATAGTGTACTTTCTTTTCACATCTTTTGTATTATTTTTTTTATATACAATAAAAGATTTGATTTTATTTCTTCATCTCTATGAATATCTTTTATTTATTATATTCTTAATTTCTAATATGATACAAGTCTTTGAATAGCCTATAACTATGTAGAGATGGGTCATGATCAAGTGATATGATCCATGCTCAGCAAGATAGGCTATGCTCGAAAACCAATCATAGATGTACTTATTTCTTCTTTTATTGTATCTAAATAATTTTGACTAGCCTATAACTTTAAGGGATGAGTCATGATCTAAGGATACAAATCGTGGTCTCTAAGATAGATTATATCTTTATTGATTAGATACCAATCCAAGGTATATTAAAAAGAATATCAACTATCTAATAAAAGAATAGTTGAGATTCTGAGAATCCACCTCTATATTTAATTTCAATCTTTATTCAAATTATTTAGTTACTTTTTTTTATTTATTCAAATAGTCTTTTAATTAATCTTTATCTTATTTTTAACTTAATTCTAAATTCTTCAAATGTAATTAACACAATCTCTATGGATACGATCTCGACTCATCGAATTAATATAATTTGAGTTAGATTTTATTTTTGACTACCCATAATAGCAATCAAATTTTAGTGTCATTATCGAAGATCATGATTTAGTTGCTTTGAATTTATATAAAATATATATAATTTTAAAATAAAAATAAAAAAAATAAAAATAAAAAAAATTAAAAAAATAAAAATTTTTATACTGACACCACATAAGCTATTTAAGAGATTAGAGACCTAACTACAAAACCTAACAAGTTAAACTAATTGATTTAAGTTTGATTGTGTCACCTAACTTGGACATCTTGATTTCTTGTATCCATTTTCATAAACTACTTTAAGGGGCACTTAACCCAATTAAACAAGATGAGAATTTCAACATCTTTTTTTAGCCCATAAATAACCTTCTTGTATCTGCATGATCTAAATTTTAATTTAAAATCAATTAAACATTGATCCTTATGGAACTCGAGCTCACTAGGACAAGAAATTCTAAGAGTTGGATCAGATTAGGGTTAGTCAGTTTAATTGATATCTAAGAAAAGTAGTTCAGGGATCACATTCTGAAGGAAGGTGATTATTTAATTGATTCCATTAGCTTACTTGATCAATTTAATTGATGTCTAAGAAAAGCAACAGGGAGACCCCCACCAACTTTGTACTTATCTAGCTAGTTAAGTGGCTAATCTTTTATTTGGAAGGCTTGAAGATGACCTTGGTATTTAGAAGCTATCTAGATCTAGGATAGCCCTTAGCCATGAGTGATTGCCTAACTTGATTGCTGACTAACATTAAAAACTAATAAAACTCCTCTCATCTATTCCTTAGATTTAGGACTCTCTAGGTTCTCATCTTTAGAATTTTTTTTATCCCTTTCTCTCATTAATTTTTTTTATAAAAAATCTATAAAAATCTTGAATATATGTTTGATCCTGAATAGCAATATGGATGCACCCATGGAGGCTAAACTTTTTTGCCAATTCAGAAAGTACTTTATTCCTTCTTCTTACACCAATGTATTAAAAATTATCCTAAAGCCAATCATCTAAGTTGTAGATGATTGTGCTCTTCTTGTAATTTATATATAAATTATTGATAAATATAAAGTTATTTAATTTTTTCATCATAAATTGTCTATCTTCCTTAAATGAACTCCTATGTTATGATGAAGTCCTTAGAAGCACTTTTAATCAATAAAGAAGAATTTATCGAATGGTTTTTAAATTTTTTCATGATCAAACGATACATTATTAATAAGATAATAAATATATCAAGTATAGACAGTTGTGTGCCATACGGATTGGTTGTTCTTTTAACCAAAGAGTGTGGAGATACTGATATGGCATGTAGATGAATGTAGGAGTATATCTATACTGAACATGACCAATTTATGGAGCACTCTACTATCAAGGGTAGCTTACGAAGGCTATGGGTATAAGTGTTCCTCTAACCTAAGATCACTAAGATGACTTGCAAGCAACTCACTGTACTTTGGTACCAGACTATCTATATTTTTAATATAGTGATGGAAGATTTTTTGATGCAGTCAAGTACTTGTGAAGTCGGTGTATGAGTCGAGATAGGATTGACCACTCCAAAGCATAACACCTCATCCCTAAATCCAGATGATGGTGCCACACTCCATCCTTATCTAAAAATTAATGAAATTTTAGAACTATAGCTATGCTGAGCTATACATCAAATAATAATCTATTTTCAATTAAGCTAAACAATTCTTTCATCTACAACATAGGCATTTCAATCTCAATTTCTTATCTTGCTAAAACAAATATCATTACTTAACATCTCACATAATCAGACTCAAGCTTTCAACTATTAAATCATCCTTTATACATGTCTTTTTAAAGTAACCATAACTTATACATATACCAATTTTGATTTAACTAACTTAGCTATACAATACATTTCAGAATACATTTTTTTTATCAACCAACATCCCAAACACTTTATCTACTAAAGGTGTTGATACATATGCTGATACAACCCCCTGAGCTCAGCTGCTTCAGAACTATAGGTAAAAAGAGTGAGGGGTGAGACTTGGGAAAGTCTCAGTGAGTGCGTATCCAACTACTAGTGAGTAAAATAGGATAACTATAATTCTTATAACATCATGCATAACTTGCTGTTAATAAGCTTCCAAATATAAGCGTACCAACATAAATAAATCACATAACAGCTTTCTTTCCAAATAAATACATACTTTTGCTTACCATTGATAATATCACAACAACATGTCACTATAGGATTTCTTACGAGCAACTGTACTACAATCATAATCACATCCACCTATGAGCAATCCCATGACACACTCTTATAGAAAAAATCATACCATAATCATATCTACATATGAGCAGTCCCAAGACACTCTCAAATGGAAAACCATACTACATTCACAATCATATATGAGCAGTCCCAAGACACTCTCTCATATGGGTAACCATTATCACATTTGCAATTACATATGAGTAGTCGCACACTGACACACTCTTATATGGATAGTCTCTTCCATCATGATACACTCTTAAATGAGCAGTCCCATGACACACTCTCAAATGAGCAATCATAAAGTATCACAAACATCGATAAGCCCTATGGCACATAAATAGAAATCAACCTTATAGACCATTCCTATGAGCAGCCTGTCCGTGATCATAATATCAATAAGCTCCATGGCACATAAACAAAGTAAACCATGTAAGAGATAAAACCATATAAGATATCACTGTATTACTCATTTAAATTACCAAAGCCATGCTTTTTAAACCATGTATACATATACTTGATTATAAAATATGCAAAAGCTGTCCAAAAACTATTCCTTATTTTGATGGTTCTCAAACTATATATATGAAATCAACATGAGCTGCAAAGTATCAAGAGAGTATCTTACTTTTCAAATAAATCCTTGTACATAGCAAAATACTTAAAAAAATACCATGGATAGATGGAATTCACTCATCTCAAATAGCTATTGGTTACTCGGTACTCCACAGCACCTTTTCAACTCTTTTCCTTTCCTCACTGAATTAAAACCTTGCTGCTATCAAAATAGATTTTCTTCTTTTTGAACATCAGCAACCTTTCTCCTTCAATCCAACTCACCACTAAATCCTCTCTTCCTAACTAATTTTCTTGGATTTCTAATTGAGAATAGGACCTTATCCTGCTCTCTTTCCTCTCTTATATATTCTATTTAGTTAAAGAACTCAGAACCTAAACCAAAAGGGAATCGGTGCCCTTTATTTGGAAGAGAATGAATTAGGAAAGACCTTGCTAGGTGTCGCATCTTAGAGTTTCCACCCAATTCTTCACTTAACAGGTGTTGCTGTAATGAATTTCCAACTATTTGATTATATCCTCAAGCTGCTCTGTCATCTCATTTAAAATTATAATTTAAAACATTCTTGACTAAAACTTGCTCTCAGAATTTCCCGCTGACCGAGTTGGCTTGGCCCCAAATCAGGTCAGCTTGAGTCCAAATCAAGCTAGCTCTCTAAGAAAAATAGAAAACTCATTCTGTAGCCTCAGACTTAGGCTGGCTCGATTTCAATTTGATTTATTTCAAACGTTAGGATTTCAAAAATTAACAATAATTTTACTTAATTCTTAGCTTATTTACATTTTGTTATTGTAATTTTCATTAACTTTAAAACATAAATATAAATAAGGAACACCCCCCTATTTGGATTCAATAAAAATATCAAGAAAAATCAAAATCCTTAAGAATAGAATTTCATAATTTAGATTTTAGTTCAAATTCTCCAAACTCAAAACTTTTAAAACTTTCTTGCTTTTGAACAAATAGGTTAAAGGATCTTCAAACTTTGTTAAAAATTATTTTGTAGCTCACCAATATCTAAGGATCAATTATCAAAATTTTTTATTTTAAAAAAATACATATTTTATATAGCTTTCCATACAGGTGCTAGTTTTTAGACTTAGAAAATTTTCAGAATTCACAGTGATAGATAGTCATAATCTGTACTTCAAAACTATTACACCCATTAATATTACTTTGAATATCTTTCAAGATGTCAATATGATACATACTTGAATAAAAATCTTTTAATTTATCATTTTGCTGGTTTGGAATGTTACATAAAGAGTTTGGACAGAATGTCTTACTGTGTTTCAATTGAGCAAAACCTAGGCTTGGATAATTCTTGTGAAGAATCATGAGATTTATAAGGTTGAGACACAATATAGATGAACTAATTAAGAGTTGACAGTTAACTTCGAAGTCATCCTAAGTATTAAGGATCAAAGGGATGAATTATACAGTAACCATAGGCTAGGGTTCTTGAATGTTGCTTTATATACATGTGACCTATCTGGATATTGGATATCATTGCTAGATGGTTACTTTGATTAGTACAAAAATTTATTTCTATGGTATCGACTTAGATTCGAACCTATGGGGTCACCCACATAAAAGATTTCTATTTGATTGCATATCTGATTAATGATTATAAATCATTCAAGAATCTAATTATCAATTGATGATTGATCAAATGCAAGTATCATGATAGAGTAATTTGCTAAGTATTAGTGAGTTATAGGAGGATTAATTAGCAATTAGATTATTAATTGATTTAATTTGATTGAGTATTAGGGCTGAAATCAAATCTAATTGAATTAGATTCAATTTGATTTGGTTTGGACTTGATTAGATAAAGTCTAATTGATTTATGGGATAATCCAATTACAAGAAAGATCAATTCTCTATTTGATTAGGACTTATGTGCACCTAATTTTTAATTATATTAGAATTTAAATAAGATTTAGTTAATATTTTATTGGACTCCTAGTTAGACTAGGATCATCCTTAATTAGGTTGCACCAATTTTAATTTAAATAAAAATTGGATTAGGTTTGACCAAAAAGAATAAGAGAGCCTAGTTGGACTAGGACTCTCTTCCCTCCCTTGCACCAAGTACCCCATGCCCTTAGCCATCCTTTCTTTTATTTTTTCATGAGTTTTCTTATGCTAAAGAGAGCCCCATGCATCCTCTTTCTCTTAATCTTTGGGTGAAAGTTGTCTTGGTCAAATATGGAATGACTTTCTTACCTAGAACTCTATTTGATAGAGTTTTAATATCCTAAAACTTTATCCACTTGTGGTGCCCAAATAAAGTCAGATGTGATCTGATTTTTGGCATGGAACCTTTTACTATGAATAAGAGGAGAGATGATGTGAAAAATAAGGGTACTATTCTTGTGTGGGCATGAGGTTCTTTTAGGACACCTCTATTGCATGTCCTTTTGACAAAAAAGAAAGAAGAGAAGAAAGGGTTCTTCTCTTAGGATTTTTTTTTCTCTTTGTACATGCTTTTGAAAGAAAAGAGAGAAAGGTCTCTCTTCTTATTCCTCCTTAGTTTTTTCATCTACTAGAGCATTCGAGAGATTTGAAGAATGGAAATCTATTCAGCCATCAGGAGAGATTTGCAAGGAGCTAGCATCCCGCATAGATCTTTGATCGTTGAACCTTGGATTAACATAGAAGTCTCGTGTGGACATCTTGTAGAGATTGGACAACCATTTAGCTTAGAGTAATAATCAGATCCATAAAAATTAGCAGCAGAGTTCTCGATCCATGCTTAGATATGGAGATCTGATCTCTTGTTTGCTAGATTTGATCTAGGATATTGATATGACCAAAGCTTATTTACTTTCTATTTTTAGATTTATACATGCATAATATCATGTCATAGATCCTACATTGTAGATGTTTAATGATCTAATCATATGCATAAATAGATTAATATTATTAATCTTATGTCTTTCACCAGTTTTATTTCGAAAAAATTTGGAAAGGCATTTATGAAACCATACCTATTTTTTCTTCAATGGTATCGTAGCCTAGATTTCTTTATGACATGATTATGTTTGTATAAAAATCTAAAAATAATAAAATTTTAGATTATACATACTGATTATAAGGTTGTCCTGCTGTAAGGTTTATCACTTACAATAAAAAGATTGTCCTATTATGTGCTGATCTAAAAATTTAAATCATAAATATATTAGATGAGATCTAAATTAATTTATAATTTATTTTTTAATTTTAAATTTGAAATAAATTAGTTTATAATCTAATTTTTGATTATTTAGATGAGACCTAAATGATTTGTTTCATGTTTTAGATCTAGATCCTTTTGATATATGTGTTGGATATGTGGTTTTGATTTGAATCTAGAATGTATACATGTGATATATATATTTTATAGAATTTAGATTTAAAATTTAATTTTTATAAAATACTAGATTCAAGATCCTAGGATCTGATCTAAATATTGAAACTATTTAGATCTGAAATCCTAATTTTGCTGCTGGCATGCAGTCTAGTCGACTCGATTATTTGGTCGAGTCGACTCAAATCCTTATGTTCAAAATAAATTGAAAATGATTCAAAATAAATTATTTACAAATTATAATTATTTCAAAATCATGATTAATAATGCACTTGATTAAGAATTAAGAGTTGAAACTTTAGATCTAGAATTATGAATTGAAGATCTAATGACATTACATAAATCATAGGTTATCGGTTGTCTTGGATCAAGGCAATTAACTAGGTTAGACCTAGGGCTAGAATCAAATATGGACTAAGTTAAGAAATTAATCAAATCTAATTAATAGTTAATTTAGATTAGGTCAATTCTTCTCTATAGATCAATTCAATAGTTGTAGTTGATCAAAGTCCATGCTTTTGATTTTACCAAATAGACCTGATCGTGGCTTAGTGATCGAGCCCGAGCCTTTAGGCAGACCAAATTGAAACTAATAAACCAATTAGTGCCTAAGGTAAGTTTGGTAATCTTGATCAATGATTTTTAATTGGCAGCCTACTTACTTGATCATTTTGATGGTGCCTAAGACAAGCTTTGGCAGACCCTCCCATCGATCTCACTTGGTGGCCAATGTGGTTAGTCAGATTTTGATTAGGTTGCTCATCAATTTGAGCTAAGCCATGTCACTTAGGTTAATCAGTATGACTGATTTAGGTATCCCGAACCAGCTTACCTCTATTTCTCTTAAGACTTGGTGAAGTTAGTGAGAGAACTAGTCCTTTTCAATGACTTGGTGAAGTCACTGGAAGAATTTTTGACTATTGGTTAATCTCTACTCTATCTCTTATATACTTAATTAGATTCTCTAAATTATTAGGTCCTTAAAATAAAATTATTATGGGGATAACATGATCATAGTCTCCTATTAAGGTGGATGGTAATGGGTCCAATAGTCTAGGTGGACATTGGAGGTGCCTTATGCTTGGTGTTCATTGGGATATTAGAATTATCATTTATTATATGATGACTCTATTGTACTATCTGATGAATGGTCAGGTTGGTCAGAGCTTTTCTTGAGCCTGATCATTCTTTAGTTAGAATCATTAAGTAGGTTTATGTTAATGGTTGGACCTAATCGGGACTTTCAGTAGAGGCCCTAGCCTACTGAAAAGATACCTAGGGCAAAACTTAATACTAAAATTATTTAGGAAAATAATTAGTTGAGAACCTATCCATAAATACCCATGGGTTGGCCAGAGCTTTTCTCGGGCCTGTATGTAGTCTGTGTGGATTCTAGTATCTGCTAAAAAATTAAAGTAATTCCTTAAATTGGAGGTAGAGGCTATCAATTCGTATAAAATAGTAGAAGAACTTTTAGACTAAAGTCTAAATCTTTAGGCTTAAAATAATTCATATACTGATAGGCTTTTATTCTCTTTTCTTTTTAGATAAAGGTTAATACCTAATTGCTCCATTCACAATTAGATAGTGATATATTTATGGGATTCAACTTTGATTGTAAGTATCAAAAGTTGAATTTTATTCTACAGCATGAAAATATTTATGTTTGGGCTTCTAAGCCCAGTCAGAATAAAAAGTTCAAGACCAACCAAAATTAGGTAGGGTGCTTTTACTATAAGAAGCAGGGTCATTGGAAAAGGAATTATCCTCTATATCTTGCTTTCCTTGTCCCTAACAAATTGAACAAGAGAAATAAGCAAATGATTGCTGGGCAAGATAATTATATGATAATACCTTACAATTTCTCTATTTATGATACTACTACATAGGTATTGGACATCGAAAGTCCAATTCATATTTGCAATTCACTACAAGGACTTCAAGTTTGTAAAAAAATTGAGAATGATGAGTAATTTCTATATGTTGGAGATGGAAGATCTGTTCCAATTCTAGCTTTGAAAATAGTTTAACTTGTTCTTAATGAAAATGTCATTTCTTTAGATGATTGTCTTTATTATCCTTCTTTTTTGATAAATGTAATCTCTGTCAGCCTTTTAGCCAAAGATCGTTACTATTTTTTAATAAGGAATGATTATTGTGATATCATGATGAATAATGTTACAATAATTCATGGATGATTGAAGAATGGCATTTACATTTTATCACAGCTTGTTAGTATAATATACACATTTAACAAATATCCTAAATTAGATAATATCATAAATGTCTATCTTTGGCATTGTAAGCTTGGTCATATTAACAAAAATAGGTTAAATAGGTTAGCTAAAGAGAAAATCCTTGATGTCTATGATTGGGATTCATTGTCGACCTGTGAGTTCTGTCTTCTTGAAAAGATGACAAAGTCATCTTTTACTGAAAAGAATGAAAGAGCCAATAAAGTTCTAAGTTTCGTACATAGTGATATATGTGGACCTATGAACACTAGTGCTAGAGATGAATAGCACTATTTCATTATATTTACTAACGACTTATCTAGGTATGGATATGTCTATCTTATAAAGCATAAGTTTGAATCATTTAAAATATTTAAATAATTTGATAATAAAATATAAAAATAAACTAAAAAGGATATTAAAACTCTTCGATTAGATCGAGGAGGTGAATATCTCTCCAGTGAGTTCTTGACATATCTAAGAGAGAATGAGATTCTCTCACAATCAATACCTCTTGTGACATGATAGCATAATGATATTTCAGAAAGGAGGAATCAAACTTTGTTAGACATGATTTGATCTATGATAGAATTTGTTAGTCTATCTATTTTATTTTAGGATTATGCTCTTGAGATTGCCTATTTTGTTTTGAACAATATTTCGAATAAATCTATCATAAAGACTCCATATGAGATATGGATCGAGCATAGGCCTACACTCTCTCACCTTTGGATTTGGGGTTGACTGGCTTATGTCAAATGTTTGTAGATAGATAAACTTGGATCCCAGTCTGATAAGAATATATTTATAGAGTACCCTAAACAAAATTAGAGGTTATTACTTCTACCTTGCTGAAGAACAAAAGGTGTTCATTAGCAATAGGATAGTCTTTTTGAAAAAAGAATTTCTTAAGAAAGGAACTAATGCCTCTAAAGTTGAACTTGAGATAGTTCGACTGGTAGAAGAACGACACAAACTAGTGAACTTGTAGAACCAGATTTGATTAGATCAAACCTATAGAATCGAATTTAATTAGATTAAACCTAAAACCCATTGAAGAGGCATCTTTGGGAAGATTTGATAGAGTACTGCATCAGCCAGATAGATACTATGGTTTCTTAGTTTGGGATGGTGATTCTATTAAACTAGATGAGAATAATGAGGATCTAATCACCTATATGGATGCCATGTAGAGGTCTAACTCTAAGAAGTAGCTTGAAGCCATGAAATTCGAAATATAGTCCATGAAGATCAATAGTATATGGACACTGGTTGATCTACCTAAAGGGATACAATCCATTGGATGCAAATGAATTTTCAAAAAAAAAGAGATGCGGATAGGAAGGTGGAGACCTATAAAGCTTGTTTGGTTGTCAAAGGATATCGTTAATGTTATGGTATAGACTATGATGGGATATTTTCTCCTATAGCAATGCTTAAGTTCATTCAAATCATGCTTGTGATAGCTGCACATCTAGACTATGAAATCTGGCAAATAGATGTGAAGATAACTTTTCTGAATGGAGAGCTAGATGAAGAGGTGTATATGATACAACCGAAAGGATTTATATCGATAGATGAGTCTAAGTTATGCAAGCTTCAGAGATCCATTTATGGATTGAAGCAAAAATCTTGGAGTTAGAACATGCATTTTGATAAGACAATCAGAACATATGGCTTCGTTAAGAATGGAGAAGAATCCTACATATATAAATGGATAAATAATTCCATAGTAGTATTTCTTGTATTATATATAGATAATATTCTCTTAATCAGGAATGACATTTCTATGTTATAGAGAATAAAGGTTTGGCTATTATCTCAATTTTCCATGAAGGACTTGAAAGAAGCATCTCACATCCTAGGGATGAAAATCTATAGAGATAGCTCTAAAAAGATGCTTGGATTGTCCCAGTCCACGTATATAGATGGTGTGCTAAAATGGTTCAGCATGAAGAATTCTAAGAAAAGCTATCTTCTAATAGGCCAAAAAATTTTTTTCTCTAAGAAGGATTATTCGATAATTCAAGAGAGAGAGCGTATGAGTAGAATCCCATATGTCTCGATAGTAGAATCTATCATATATGCTATGACATGTATGAGATCAAATGTGGCATACTCATTAAGAATAATGAGTAGGTACTCATCTGATTCAGATGAGAACCATTGGAAGGTTGTAAAGACAATTCTTAAGCATTTGAGAAATACTAAGGATCAATGGCTCATATTATTAGATGTATGCCCTAGAAGCCAGATTAGTCGACACATGTAAAACTTTCTATGGATATATTTTATAATATTTGACTTATTAACAAATTTTAGATTATTTTGTCATTCATATTTATGTTTAATTATGTCTGTGAATCATCCATTGGATTAATGGATATGATAACATATATTCTCAAGAGTTAAGAATTTGAGACGTGTTATTATAATTAACTCATAAACTGCTTTCAATCATGGATCATCATGAGGATGGTGATTGATCTAAAAGATGATGAGTCTTGAATCCATGATGTAGAGACATCAAAATGAAAGTACAGATGCTTGTTAAGAATAAGGATACTGAGCATGATCAATTTTGAGCAGTTATAAGAAAATCTACTTTCTCATCAGTGACATACTCGTTGCTATAGTTGTATATGAAGGGAAATCCTGATTTCCCGGTCTAGGTTCGTCCAAATCTGATTAGATCAAGAGATATATTTCAAAAATTTTCTCTTGATCTTAATCAGATCTTGATATATTTCAGATCTGATTCTTATTATTTTAATAAATAAAATAAAACAAGATAAATTAAATCAAATTTAATTTACCTGGTTTGGGTAATCCTATTACCCTGTAGATGATCCTGATTGCAGCGGAAGGTTCTGGATCTAAGCCACGCAAGCGCCTGGCCTCTACCGGTATCCACTTGGATTGGATCTGGAGAACCTCTTCTTCTCTATCACACCTCCAAAAATTAGATCTGGATCTGATCTGGAGGATCTTCAAAACTCTTTTGAAGATCTGCAGTCGTCCTTTTGCAGCAGCGCAGCCTTCTTGCCTTTGATCTCCTTTCCTTGATCTGAATCGCACCAACCTAAATCCAAAACACTTTTGGACATGGAGAGAAAGGGGAGAAGAGACTATGGCGTGGAGAAGGAGGGGAGAGGCAGCCTTGGGGCGTGTCTAATAGCATTGGAATTAGGGTTGGGCGCAGGGTCTTATTTATAGACCTCTTGTGATCCAACTCCTCTTCCTCTCAACCAATCACAACCCTTTGTGAAATCAGATCTAAATCTGATTGGTTGGAATAGAGACCCCTGGATTCCTCCTTAGAGGGTGCCTAAGACCAGTCAAACTGGATTCTTAGTAGAACTCTGATTGGAATCCAAAAGGGAGGTGGAGTCCTTGTCCAACAAGGACTCCTGGGCGCCTCCTACTTGGGCTCACGCCACCCTTGGCGTGCGCCCTTCTCCTTGCCAGGTTCTGGCAGGGGGACAGGCCCCCACCAGCTCTCCAATAGGTGCATGACATGTGGTCAAAAGTCAAAGGGTGAATGGTCAACGTTTGACCAGTCAAAGGTAGACTTTTGACCAAAGTCAAAGAACAAGAAATGGCAGGTGACCAAAAATGGCAGGTAATGTCTTACAAATAAGACAACCTATTCTGACTTGGACAACCTCCAGTCAGACCATATGAAGGCCTCTGATTGAGCACAAACTCCTTTGGCTCAGTCAGGACAACTTATTTGTGATAGTAAAAGAAGAACGTTAGGTTCAATCGAGTGCTAGCACAATTTCCTTGAACCTAATTGAATCTCATTCAGATCAATTGAACTAGATCAGTTCAATTGATGATCACCAGATTCAAACCCTTGTTTGTGTGACCCAGTTAGGTTCAGTTCTGTATGGTAATGGGATATGTCATGATCTCTATCATAGACATCATCGAAACTCCTTTCGATGGATCAGAACTCTTCTGATTCGAACAGCTAGAATGATCGATCATCTAAATCATTCTAATTGCTCCCAAAATCCACCAGTGACACCTAGCAGTATATGGTGGCAACCCATCAAAGCTGAATGCGAACCTCTTGGTGCAGCTACCTGTGTGATTCAGTTCTTCTATCTTGAGCCCCGATCAGATTAGGGTTAAGGTGAACTCGTCAAACCCTAGTCTCTGTCATATGATGTAATCATTCGATTCGAGTCCAATGTGAAAATCTAAATGGAAACTCTTTCTATTATTTCATTCTACCATGGCCATGGATTTCTGGACTTGATTCTCATGATCATCATAGGGATACTCCTCTACCACCGAGGTAGATAGATTCCATCTTGATGCAATCCAGTTCCTACAATGAACATGTCATAGCCAACATACACCTCAGGGTTCCATATGGCTAGGAGACCGAGTAATGGTGTAGTCAAACTATAACACCCTCAAGGTGAACTACCGATGCATCTCAGGTCAAAGAACCAGACACACTACTGCAGCATCGAGTCAGTCATTGACGAGAAGGTAGACTCCCTAATGACTACTCGAGGTGGTCACGCTCAGTGCTCTCGTTCTCTAACGAGTACCTGTACTCTCACTCTGGTGTCTCCACACCGTAGACTCAAGACTCATCTACTAAAGAGAAGCGATCGTACACCAACCTTTCGGATCAATCACCATCCTCGTGATGATCCTATGGTCAGGAGCTGTTTATGAGTTAATAATGATTATTCATGTCTTAAATTTTCAACTCTTGAAAATATGAATTATCATTACCATTAACTCAAAGGATGTATCACAGACACTAAATACACATATGTGATAGAAAATAACCCATTTTATTGATTATAGTTAAAATTATAATTTTGCCCCTAGAAGTGTATTACAAGTGTCAGCCAATTCTGGCTTCTAGGGCACATATATCTAACAATCTCCCACTTGTCCTAAAGCCAATTGGCTACAAGTCTAAGTCCCATCTTCTCAAGGTGGGCTTTGATCTTCTGCTGGCCCTACGGCTTTGTAAGTGGGTCTGCCACATTATCTGTGGAGTTGACTCTCTTGACCTCAACGTAACCTTTCTCGAGGTAATCGCAGATGAGATGGTATCACCATTTGCTAGAAACTCTTCCAGCACAAATAGTCTACCAGATGTCGACTTTCGATCATCTATATCAGACATGAAGTCCGAGTCTGTGTATCCTTGAACTTGGAGTTCTTCGTTACCAAAGACCAACATCATATCCTTAGTTCTTCTCAAGTGCTTAAGGATACATTTCACAGAAGTCCAGTGTTATTCACCTGGATTTGACTGATATCTGCTTGTGACACTCACAGCATGGGCTATATCAGGTCGTGTACATAGCATGGCATACATGAGGCTCCCTTTTGCAGAAAAGCATAAGGGATCTTGCTCATGCGTTCTATTTCCTCAGGTGTGCTGGGGCACATCTTCTTGGAAAGATGAATACCATGTCTGAAGGGTATTAATCCCCTCTTAGAGTTTTCCATACTAAACCTCTTTAGTACTTCCTCTATGTACATCTTCTGTGAAAGTCCTAGCATCCTATTCGGTCTATCCCTATAGACCTTAATTCCTAGAATAAAGGATGCTTCACCTAGGTCTTTCATGGAGAATTCCTTGGACAACCACATCTTGACTGATGTCAACATGGGAATATCATTCCCAATAAGGAGGATGTCATCCACATACAATACGAGGAAGACAACAGCGCTCCCACTGACCCTTTTGAAAACACATGGTTCCTCTTCATTTTTGATGAA
Source organism: Cocos nucifera (assembly GCA_006176705.1). NCBI lineage: Eukaryota > Viridiplantae > Streptophyta > Magnoliopsida > Arecales > Arecaceae > Cocos > Cocos nucifera. The sequence goes on along the minus strand of QRFJ01002033.1, from coordinate 202,464 downwards.
ACCAAACTTTTTGATCACATCATTGAAACGAGTGTTCCAACTCCGAGATGCTTGCTTAAGTCCATATATGGACCTTTGCAGCTTGCAAACCTTGTGATCAGTATCACTGGATGTGAAACCTAGCGGCTGTTCCATATAGATATCTTCTTCAAGATATCCATTCAAGAACGCCGTTTTCACGTCCATTTGCCATATTTCGTAATCGAAATAGGCTGCAACGGCAAGCAATGTGCGGATGGATTTTAGCATAGCTACCGGGGAAAAGGTATCCTGATAGTCAATGCCTTCGCATTGACTATAACCTTTTGCCACCAATCTAGCCTTGAATGTCTCCACATTCCCATCTGCACCAATCTTTCTCTTGAAGATCCATTTACACCCAATAGGTACTATACCTTCTGGTGGAGCTACCAAGGTCCAGACTTGGTTTGAGTGCATCGAGTTGATCTCTGACTTCATTGCCTCAAGCCATTTCTCGGAGTCGATATTTGATATCGCCTTGTTGTAGGTTTTGGGATCATCTCCATGAGCACCATTACCTATGAGGAACATTTCCTCTACATCCTCTGAAATAATACCTAAGTATCTTTCAGGGGGACGGGAAACTCTTTCCGATCTACGAGGTGGAGGAGGTAGTGTTCTTATTGGCTCAACCTGATTTGGTTCCACTTGGTCCTTAGCTCGTTCTGCTTGTGAGACTTTCTCATCGAGCTTGATCTATTTTCCAATGCCGCTATCTTGAATAAACTATTTTTCAAAAAATATGGCATGTCGACTCACAATCACATTGTGGTCTTCTGGAATGTAGAAATAGTATCCTAATGACTCTTTAGGATATCCTATGAATCGAGCTCTAAAGGACCTAAACTCTAACTTGTCCGCTTATTATCTTTTGACATGAGCCGGACAACCCCAAATTTTGAGATGACTCAGACTTGGTTTCTTACCGTGCCATATCTCATACGGTGTGGTAGGAATGGTTTTAGAGGGAACCCTATTCAGTAAATAGATTGAAGTTAACAATGAGTATCCCCAAAGGAAATCAGGGAGGTCTGTGAAGCTCATCATGGATCGAACCATATCTAATAGAGTCCGATTTCTCCGTTCTGAAACCCTGTTGAGTTGAGATGTTCCTGATGGAGTCCATTGAGAGACTATGCCATTATCCTTGAGATAGTCTAGGAATTCCCTGCTAAGGTATTCACCTCCTCGATCTGATCGAAGAACCTTAATGGGTTTTCCTGTTTGTTTTTCTACTTCATGTCTGAATTCTTTGAACTTTTCAAAGGCTTCAGACTTGTGTCTCATAAGATACACATACCCATACCTAGACAGATCATCAGTAAAGGTAATGAAGTAGACAAAATTGCCTCTAGCTGGCACATCGAATGGGCCGCACACATCAGTATGTACTAGGGCAAGGAGATCTGTGGCCCTCTCCCCATGTCCAACAAAAGGGAGTTTAGTCATTTTGCCTTGAAGACAGGATTCACAAGTTGGATATGACTCGAAAGTCAATGGACTCAATAGTCCATTTTTCTCCAATTTGTTGATCCTATCTTCTGCTATATGACCTAATCTCAAGTGCCATAGATATCTGTCATTTGGACTATCCCTAGGTCGTTTGGCATTCATGTTTTTCTCGACTAACAAGCATACCTTCAGAAGGACCTTCCTTCTTGTTCTTTAGGGTGGCCAGGTAAGTAGGGCAGTTCCGCTTCCAATGGCCATCGCTGTTGTAATGGAAACACTTTCCTTTGCCATCGGCCTTTTTCTTCGATTCTGCCTTCTTCTTCTTTGATCCTTCCACCTTTTGCTTTTTCACAGACTTCTTTTTCTTTCCATAAGACTTTCTTTTGGAAGAAGTCCGTTCCATAGCAAGAACTGAGCCTTTAGAACCTTTCATAGAAAGCTCAGCGGTAACCAGCATATTCATCAACTCAGCCAAGGAATTTTGAAGTTTATGCATGTGGTAATTCATGATGAATTGCCCATATGCATCAGTCAAGGATTGCAGAATGATATCGTTCTGCAGGTCCAAGTCCAACTTCACACCGAGCTTCTCAAGCTCTTCCATGTCCTTGATCATTGTCAGACAGTGATCTTGGACTGACTGCCCATCACGCATCTTAGCCTTAAAAAGTCATTTTGTGACTTGATATTTGGCTGCGCGACTCTGTTCACCAAACATCTCCTGCAGGTGAGCCAACATTTGGCGAGCAGTCCCGATATCCTCATGTTGGCGCTGGAGCTCATCAGACATCGAGCCCAACATGTAATATCTGGCCTTATTATCTTCGTCAATCCATTTTTCAGAGATGCTCTCTGTTCAACAGATGGACGGGCTAGTAATGTGGGAGGGTCCTGGTCCAAAACATGGGTTAACTTCTCGGAACCCAAAATAATTTTGTAGTTCCTGAGCCAATCTTTATAATTGGGTCCAGTCAGTCTATGTGTGTCCAGGATACGTGCCAATGGGTTTGATGCAGACATATTTCTGTAGAGAGTCAAAGATTCTAGTTAGATACTGTAATTTTGACTTGACCAATTTATTTAGGGATTTTATTTTTAAACAAATTAGCTCCCACTATTTTCTCGGATCCCTACACTCCCTCTGTAGAGATGCGAAAATCTCCACGATTAATGATTTCTAGTGGGTGGTGCGGTCTCACCAACTTACTCATCACCTCACCTAACAGTTATTGGTGATGGGTTAGCCAATGAGTGAACAACTCTTGTTCAATGATTCTCTAATCATGGTGCACCCGAACTTGGTCTCTAATTCATGAATCTCACCGTATCCAAATATTGATCCACTCCTTAGTTAAGTCAGACCCACCATTTGCATAGACTGGGTTCCTAATTGAGTCTCTCACCGTATCCGAAATATTGAGCTCAACTCATCCTCCAGCCCATAGCATCCAATGCCTAATAGACATGGTTGCGTCTTCTCGGTGCAACTGAGCCACTGTATCCAGCCGAGAACAATCAACCCCGGGAAGGGCCCGCACATCTACAATGGTGGAAGACCTCAGACTTAATCTTTTCTTAGGGAGAATTGATTCAGGTCTCATTAAACTAGACTTGGCTTAGTCATAACAATTATGACTAACCTAGTGGCATGGGTTAGCTCGGATTATTGACCACCTCAGATCAGAACTGTGTCAACAGATATGGCCAGGTAAGTGAGACCGGTGGAAGGAATATGCCATTAACTCGTACAAGAATGCATTCAGGTCGAGTAGCTTCCAATTAAAAACCAGTCGGTCGTCTATGCCAAACTTACCTTAGACACCAAATTATTGAGTCAGAACCAATTGGGTTAGCCTACAATCCAGACTCTAAGCTCTGAGCTTAATTAGGTCTTGCTTGATCGTGACTCGATCTTGACCCAGACTTAATCCTATTAGGCTGGTCAATTTAAGCATTGTTGATCCCATCTAACCAACTCTTGATTCGATTTGATCAACCGCTTAGACCTAATTGAGCTACCCAAGCCCAAACCCAGTATTATGAATATGTCTTAGATCTGAAATTCTCAATTTTAGACCTAATTAATATTCCATAAACTTAATTCTTAATTAAGTTGGGTTCATAAACAAAATATGCACAATAAATCCTAGGGTTTCAGGATCTAGGGTTTTGCAGAAAGTAAGTTTTGGGTTTCTGATTAAGGACGAACACGCAGCACCCCTACACATCATAAGAAGACCCCATCGAATGGGAAGAGAGGGCCTTTAAACCCTTCTTCATTCTTATGACCGGACGGCCAAGAGGAACGCCTTAATCAGGAACATTCAATACTACAAAACAATATCAGATCTATATCATATATCTCATATATAAAGTAGATCTAATCATGGCATATTTTGCATACATCTCATGTATCATAATCATGCATGTTTTCAGATCTAAATTATCACATAATAATCTAAAAAATTAGATTTAAATTGATCTAATCAAAATAAATTCTAATCTAGACAATTATGTAGAACTATTCTACAACTAGTCTAGTCATGCATCTATCATATCTCATATGATATTTAAAATTAAATAATTTTTATTTGCTATTTATCAGATGTTATTATAATACTTATAATATCAGAAAATAGTAAATAAGAAGATCTAAAATTTGATTTAATCAGATTAAATCAAAGACATGCAAAACTATTCTATAGAACTATTCTATTCTAGAACTAGTCATGCATATCTTCATGTTCTTAGATCCAAATCATTTAATTTTAATTTTTCTGATTTCAGATCTGATCACATCTCATGTGACATCTGAAATCACTTTATTTTCTAATTAAAATAAAATTAAAATCAGATCTAAATAATTTAGAACCATGGCTCTGATACCAGTTGAAGGGAATTCCTGATTTCCCGGTCCAGGTTCGTCCAGATCTGATTAGATCAAGAGATATATTTCAAAAATTTTCTCTTGATCTTAATCAGATCATGATATGTTTTAGATCTGATTCTTATTATTTTAATAAATAAAATAAAATAAGATAAATTAAATCAAATTCAATTTACCTGGTTTGGGTAATCCTATTACCCTGTAGATGATCCTGATTGCAGCGAAAGGTTCTGGATCTAAGCCACGCAAGCGCCTGGCCTCTACCGGTATCCACTTGGATTGGATCTGGAGAACCTCTTCTTCTCTATCACACCTCCAAAAATTAGATCTGGATCTGATCTGGAGGATCTTCAAAACTCTTTTGAAGATCTGCAGTCGTCCTTTTGCAGCAGCGCAGCCTTCTTGCTTTTGATCGCCTTTCCTTGATCTGAATCGCACCAACCTAAATCCAAAATACTTTTGGACGTGGAGAGAAAGGGGAGAAGAGACTATGGCATGGAGAAGGAGGGGAGAGGCAGCCTTGGGGCGTGTCTAATAGCATTGGAATTAGGGTTGGGCGCAGGGTCTTATTTATAGACCTCTTGTGATCCAACTCCTCTTCCTCTCAACCAATCACAACCCTTTGTGAAATCAGATCTAAATCTGATTGGTTGGAATAGAGACCCCTGGATTCCTCCTTAGAGGGTGCCTAAGACCAGTCAAACTGGATTCTTAGTAGAACTCTGATTGGAATCCAAAAGGAAGGTGGAGTCCTTGTCCAACAAGGACTCCTAGGCGCCTCCTACTTGGGCTCACGCCACCCTTGGCGTGCGCCCTTCTCCTTGCCAGGTTCTGGCAGGGGGACTGGCCCCCACCAGCTCTCCAATAGGTGCATGACATGTGGTCAAAAGTCAAAGGGTGAATGGTCAACGTTTGACCAGTCAAAGGTAGACTTTTGACCAAAGTCAAAGAACAAGAAATGGCAGGTGACCAAAAATGGCAGGTAATGTCTTACAAATAAGACAACCTATTCTGACTTGGACAACCTCCAGTCAGACCATATGAAGGCCTCTGATTGAGCACAAACTCCTTTGGCTCAGTCAGGACAACTTATTTGTGATAGTAAAAGAAGAACGTTAGGTTCAATCGAGTGCTAGCACGATTTCCTTGAACCTAATTGAATCTCATTCAGATCAATTGAACTAGATCAGTTCAATTGATGATCACCAAATTCAAACCCTTGTTTGTGTGACCCAGTTAGGTTCAGTTCTGTATGGTAATGGGATATGTCATGATCTCTATCATAGACATCATCGAAACTCCTTTCGATGGATCAAAACTCTTCTGATTCGAACAGCTAGAATGATCGATCATCTAAATCATTCTAATTGCTCCCAAAATCCACCAGTGACACCTAGCAGTATATGGTGGCAACCCATCAGAGCTGAATGCGAACCTCTTGGTGCAGCTACCTGTGTGATTCAGTTCTTCTATCTTGAGCCCCGATCAGATTAGGGTTAAGGTGAACTCGTCAAACCCTAGTCTCTGTCATATGATGTAATCATTCGATTCGAGTCCAATGTGAAAATCTAAATAGAAACTCTTTCTATTATTTCACTCTACCATGGCCATGGATTTCTGGACTTGATTCTCATGATCATCATAGGGCTACTCCTCTACCACCGAGGTAGATAGATTCCATCTTGATGCAATCCAGTTCCTACAATGAACATGTCATAGCCAACATACACCTCAGGGTTCCATATGGCTAGGAGACCGAGTAATGGTGTAGTCAAACTATAACACCCTCAAGGTGAACTGTCGATGCATCTCAGGTCAAAGAACCAGACACACTACTGCAGCATCGAGTCAGTCATTGACGAGAAGGTAGACTCCCTAATGACTACTTGAGGTGGTCGCGCTCAGTGCCCTCATTCTCTAACGAGTACCTGTACTCTCGCTCTGGTGTCTCCACACCGTAGACTCAAGACTCATCTACTAAAGAGAAGCGATCGTACACCAACCTTCTGGATCAATCACCATCCTCGTGATGATCCTATGGTCAGGAGCTGTTTATGAGTTAATAATGATTATTCATGTCTTAAATTTTCAACTCTTGAAAATATGAATTATCATTACCATTAACTCAAAGGATGTATCACAGACACTAAATACACATATGTGATAGAAAATAACCCATTTTATTGATTATAGTTAAAATTACAATTTTGCCCCTAGAAGTGTATTACAAGTGTCAGCCAATTCTGGCTTCTAGGGCACATATATCTAACAGTATATCTGGTTCTTTGACCTGAGGTGCATCAGTAATTTACCTTGAGGTGCTATAGTTTGTCTATACTATAACTCAATTTTCTAGTCATATAGAATCTTGACGTATATGTTGACTATAGTATTTTCATTATAGAAATTGGATTACACCTAGATGGGATCTATCAACGTCGGTAGAGAAAGAGTAGTCCTATGAAGATAATGAGATTGAGTTCTAAACACCATGGCCATGATAGTGTGAAAAGATATAAAGAAGTTTCTATTAAGATTTCACATCAGACTCGAATCGATTGATTCTATTATATGATAGGCATAAGGTTTGACGAGTTTGTCTTAACCTTGATCCTATCGAGACTCATGATAGAAGAGTTGAATCACACAATAACTACATCAAAAAGTTTTTTTTCAGTTCTGATAGATTGCCACTATATACTGCTAGGTATAACTTATGGATTATGGGAGCAATTAGAATTATCTTGATGATCGATAATTCTAATTAGATGAATTGGACAGAGTTCTGATCTATCAAAAAGAGTTTCAATGATATCGGTGATAGAGATCATGACATATCCCATTACCATGCAGAATTGAATCTATGAGGTCATACAATCAAGATTTTTGGTCTTGGATGTTTCAATTGGGCTCATATAGTTTGATTGAATTGGATTTGATCCTATTAGATTCAAGAAAATCATGCTAGCACATGATTGAGCCTAATTTCTCCTAAATTTTGATTTTCTATTCTATAGGGCATAGCCAAATTGAATTTGGTTTGTAGGGACACCAAGAGTTGTTGAACCTTAGGACAACTAGATTGGATAAGGAAGAGAGGTGCCAAGTTTGGGCTACCCCCTCTCCTTTGACATTTCTTTTGTGCCCATGAGATTAGGGTGCACATCCCCTCGTTTCTCTTGGGGTGTGTGCCATCTACTTTATGAGAGAGAGAAAGCACACGCCCCTCCCTTCTGGGCATGCACTACTTGGCGATATGGATAAGTATCTACTTATTTGAATGAGTCAAATCTGGTTCAAATTTGAATCAGAGTTTGGTTTTAATTCAAACTAGAAGAGGAGATAAGATATGGTGCAAACCATCATTATCTATTTAAGGATGGTGCATGCCCCATCTGAATTTTGTTTGACAAAAAGAGCATGAAGAAAGAGGAGGGGCGCTAGATCCTTCTAGGAGTCCTTCTGCTTTAAGTCTTTGACCCGATCAATGACTTAAAGCCTTAGGACTCCTAGTTTCTTATTTTTATAAATAGAAACCTACTAAATGGTTTAAAATTGGAGTTTTAGAAAGTGCTAGAGCCATATCTTTTCTCTTCCACACCTCCTCCCTCTCCTCTCCATTTTCTCTCTCTCATGTCTAAAGGAGTTGGGCTAATCTCGTTCGAAGTACTCAAAGGGTCGGCTGCTCTCTGCGCTATAGAAGAAGGAGAAAGTGCTCAAGTATTGATCGAGTTGTTGCTGATGATCATATTAAAGGTAGATCTAGAAGATCTAGATCCAACTTACTGAAGGTGGATCTAAGCTGGAGAAGACATCCAGATCCAAGCTCGAGTGGATACCTATAGAAGCCGGGCACGTGTGCGGCTCATTAGTGGATCTCGATCTAGTTTTGATCATTGGACTATGGAGATTGTCTACCCATACAAAGATGATGTGATCATCCTAGTATATGCATGCTAACATGTTTATGTGCTTTTATGTTATTTAGATCTATGAACCATATGTTGGATCAGATTCAAAAGTTTTAAATTTTGCTACATTTGATCCGATCCGATCCAGCGGCAGCACCATTCCTTCAATTGGTATTAGAGCTAGGTTGATTGTCCATAGATCTAGATTGAATTCTTTTGATGAGATCAAAAGTAGCACTAGATTGAAATTACATGAGATGTGTTTTTCAAATTACATGAGATGTAAATGATCAAAGAATGTTTAGATTAGATCTATTTTCATATATGGGACATATGCATGATATAGATCTAGTTTTATATCTTAGTAGCATAGTATTTGGAATAAGATAGTCACTATGGCTGTCCGGTCATAAGAGAAAAGATTTAAAGACCCTCTCTTTCCATTAAAATGGAGTGCTCTCATGGCATGTAGGGGTGCCGCTTGTGATGGTTCTCCTGAAGAAGAACAACAAAAAGATGAACTTACTTTCTGCTAAATCCTAGATCCAAAAATCCTAGGATCTATTTTATATTGCATGTAAAATTATTTAAATTATGAAATTATTGCTATATCTAAACTTGAATTTTATGGTATGCACATAAACCCATGTCATGTTACAATTAATTAAGAATTAAGATATGAAATTGAATAGATCTAAAATTATGAATTAAAGATCTAAGATAATTTCATAATACATGGGTTTAGGGTGTGGGTAGTTTGATTAGGTCTAGCATGAGTAGTTGATCAAACCAAATCAGGTGTTGATTATGATGGGATTAAGAGTGCTCTATGACCAGCCCAAATTGTTGTAACTTTGGTCAGATTGATTAAGAACCATATGTCATTGATCAACTAATGACCTAATTTGGCTCAGCGATTTGAGCCTGAATTGTAGGCTAACCTGATCAATTCTAAATTAACCAATTAATATCTAAGATAAGTATGGTAGTTCGACTGGTGGTTATTAATTGAGAGCTATTCGCATAGATTGAGTCTAGAGCAAGTTAATCTCATATCCCTCCCATCGATCTCACTTACCTGGCCAATTTGGTCGATTGAGTTTTGAATTAGGTTGCCAATAATTCAAGCTAGCCCATGCCACTAGGTTAGTCATAACCATTATGAGTAATTAAGGATGAGATCTAAATTAAATATTCATATAAAATATTAAGTCATGTGGTCTTCCATCGTTGTAGTTGTGTGGGCCCTTCCCAAGATTGATTGTTCTTGGCTAGATACAATGGTTCAATTGCATCGAAAAGATACAACCATACTATTAGGCATGAGATGCTATGGATGGAGAAGGGGTTGGGCTTAATATTTTGGATATGGTGAGGGTTCTAATCATGACTCCATTTCGTACAAATGGTGGGTTTAACTTAACTAAAGAGTGGAGCAATATTCTGGGTATGGCTCTACTTTGGGCATGGTGAGCTTCATGAATTAGAGATCGGAGTTGGTTGTAACATGTTTAGAGAAATATTGGATAAGAGTTATCCACTCATCGATTGACTCATCACTACTAATTATCAGGTGAGGTGGTGAGCCAATCGATGAGATTGCAACACCCATTGAAACCTTTGATTGCTGAGGTTTTCATATCTCTACTAAGGGAGTGTGCGGGTTCTAGAAAAATAATGGAAGCCTAATTTTATTTTTAAAATAAAATCTCTAAAATAAATTGGTTAAGTTAAATATAAAATTTAACCAAAAATTTTGACTCTCTACAGGAATCATGTCTACTTTAACCCCCTTGCTAGAATCCTAGAAACCAATAGGTCGACCAGACCAAATTTTAAGGATTGACTTTAGAACTTAAAAATTATTTTGAGTTTCGAGAAATTGATCTATGTCCTTGATCAGGACCTTCCTTCTCTTCTAGCCCGTTTGACCACTAATCAAAGAGTGTCTTGTAAGAAGTGGTTAGATGATGATAACAAGATTAGGTGCTACGTATTGACATCAATGTGTAATGAATTACAGTGCCAATATGAGGACATGAGGATTGCCAGGTAGATGCTAGCACACATGCAAGAGTTATATGGTGAGCAGAGCCATGCAGCTCACTACGAAGTATCTAGGCGACTCTTCAAAGCATAGATGAATGATGGATAGTCGGTCCATGATCACTACTTGTTAATGATCAAGGACCTAGAGGAGCTTGAGAAGCTTCGGATGTCCATGAATAAGGACTTGTAGATTGATCTTATTCTAAAGTCCTTGACTGATTCATATGGATAGTTTATTGTAAACTTTGATATGAATAAGATCCAATGTACCATGGTCAAGCTCATGAACATGCTGGTCACTACTAAGAAAATTATGAAGAGTTCTAGGGGCTCTGTACTTGCTATTGAGTGGACTTCTTCTAAAAAAAATCTTTTGAAAAGAAACAAAAAGTAGAGAGGAAGAAGAAGACAGAACCGAAGAAGAAGGCCATTGAAAGGAAAAAGTGTTTCTACTGCAACTCAGATGGTCATTGAAAGTGGAGCTGCCAGCTTACCTGGCGACATTGAAGAATAAAAAGGAATGTGAACCTTCTAGAGGTATGCTCGTCATAGAAACAAACCTAATAATTTCTTCTGCATCTAGTTAGATGCTTGATTCTGGATCTAGTGCTCATTTAGGCACTTCTTTGTAGGTTTTGAGGATAGCAGGGGACTAAGGAATGGCTAAATAATCCTATATACCGAAAATGGAGCGAAGGTTGCTACTATAGCCGTGGGAACATATCCTCTATGATTACCATCTAAAATTATTTTATTGCTTAGAGATTATTATTATGTACTTGCTGCAAGTAGGATTTTAATTTCTATCTCTTGCATGATGCAAGATGACTAAGTAATTAGTTTCTATAAGGACCATCATAATATTTATTTTGAAAATAATAAAGTTGATAGTGATTTTCTTATAAATAGTCTCTTTCATTACATATAGATGTTTCTGTGCATTATGTCAAGCAAAATATAAATGTCATAGGTACTAAATGACCTCAAGATAATGTAAATGAAAAGTATTTAAGGCACCTAAGACTATGTCATATTGAAGAAGACAGGATTAACAGATTCGAGAAAACTAGACTATTGAGTTCGTTGACTTTCGAGTTATATCCGGTCTGTGAATCACTCCTTTAAGAAAAAATGACCAAGCTATCCTTTGTAGGACATGAGAAAAGGACCACATAATTACTTGCTTTGGTACATTCAGATGTTTGTGGCCCATTTGATATGCTAGTTAGAGGAGAATTTCTCTATTTTATTATCTTTATCGATGATTTTTCTCGATATGGATATGTGTACCTTATGCATCACAAGTCTAAGACCTTTGAAAAATTCAAAGAATTCAAACATGAGGTAGAAAAATAGATCGAAAAATTTCTTAAGATTCTTCGATCAGATCGAGGGGGTGAATACCTTAGTATGAAAGTTTTAGACTATACTAAGAAACATGGTGGACTCCATCTAGAACGCCTCAACTCAATAGGATTTCAGAATGAAAAAATCAGACTCTATTAGATATGGTTCGTTCCATGATGAGCTTCATAGATCTTTTCGTCTATCTTTGGGGACATAGTCTTTTGACTGCTGTCTATGTGTTGAATACATTTTCTTCTAAAATCATTTCTACCACACTATACGAGACGTGGCATGTTAAGTGTTGGGGATAAACTCCGCTCTCGTCGAAGTCCAATCTGATGCTTAGCCTATTATAACTGATAATCATGGAAGAGCTTCGATCAAAAATTCTCCCTCCAACTCCTTCAGCAATCGAACTTCTTCAGCAACCAAACTCCGCCAGTGGCTAAACCCCTTCCGAACTCCTTCAGCAGCCAAACTCCTTCAACGGTCGAACCCCGAACTTCTTCAGCAACCGAACTTCACCAGCGGCCAAACCCCTTCCGAACTCCTTCAGCAGCCAAACTCCTCCAGCGGTCGAACCCCTCCCGAACTCCTCCAGCAGTCGAACTCCTTTCAAAATCCTCAAGCAGCCAAACTCCTTTCGGACTCCTCCAGCAGTTGAACTCCTTTGGAACTTCTCCTTCAGTCGGACTCCTCTAGCAGCCAAACTCCTTCTGGCCTTCTCCTTCAGTCGAATTCCTCCAGCAGCGAAACCCCTTTCGAACTCTTTCAGCAGTCGAACTCCTTTCGGACTCCTTCAGTGGTCGAACTCCTTTTGGACTTCTTTAGCACTCGAACTCCTTCTGGACTTCTCCTTTAGTTGGATTCCTCTAGTAGTCGAACTTCTTTCAGACTCCTCCAGTAGCTAAACTCCTTTCGAACTTCTTCTTCAGTCAGGTTCCTCCAGCAGTCGAACCCCTTTCGGACTCCTCCAGCGGTTGGACCCCTTTTGGGCTTCTCCTTCAGTTAGACTTCTCCATCAGTCGGACTCCTTTCGAACTTCTTCTTCAGTCGGACTCCTCCATCAATCAGACTCCATCTAGATTTCTTCTTCAGTCGAACTCCTCCCGAACTTCTCCTTCAGGCAGACTCCTCCATCAGTCAGACTCCATTCGGACTTCTTCTTTAGCCAAACTTCTTTCAGACTTCTTCTTCAATCAGACTCCTCCATCAATCAGATTCTATCCGAACTTCTCCTTTAGTTGAACTTCTTCGATCAGAGTTCTCCATCAGTCGGACTCCTTCTGGATTTCTCCATCAATCGAACTCCATCTAGATTCTTCCAGCGAATTACTTCTAGATTTCAACTAGCATTTCTTCTGAATGATCCCCTCTAACTGTATTCTCTTTAGGAGTCTGAACTCCTCTGGAATTGATATATGTCAAAGCTCTTCATCAACCAATGCCTGCTTCCTTCGAACTTTGATTATTAAATCTCAACGAATGGGCACATCATGATAATGGACACCTCTCTCCATAGCAAACTCCATGTGGCCTCGAGCGGCCCACTACCGAATGGTTACGACTGTCACTATCGGTATGCTACAAGCGACACCTCTTTCTATAACAAACTCCACGTGGCCCCGAGCGGCCCACTACCAGATAGTTACGACTGTCACTTCAGTCTGTTACATGCTCTATCTATAAAAGGGACCCTCCAGATATGTTTTCTCTAAGCTCTCTTCTTCTTTCCAAAACTTTGCTAAATTTTTTTATAAGCACTCCATTTCTATTGGCCAGAAGAGCTAACTTGATTATCGAAAGATCCTACCGGAGCCACCACCACCAACTTCGAATGAAACTTTATTTTGCAGGTCATCAATGGTGACCTCTTCTTCCTCAACTTCAGCTCGATCCAACATCAACCAGATTCTGGACCAACAGGATTGGCGCTAGAGGAAGGAACCTCTATTTTGGAGGTACCCTTGTTGTTAAAGAAGTGCTCAGTTGGTCCTATGGATCTTCTTCTTTAAGATTTATCTCCATCCTCTCCCTGAATCCCAAAAAATGCCTCCAAAGAAGGTGACTACCTGGAGATCTACCACTTTTATCATCAGATCTGAGCTAGATCCATCCATTCCTACTCCATCATCGATGCTTCAACCTCCTCCTCCACTGACGACCATGGTAGATTTAGAGTAGTTTAATCTACTGATGCAGTGGGTTCGGAAACTCACTGAAATGGTGCAGGCCATGCAGCAACCCCCAGAGGCGGTTTTGCTAGGAAACCTACCATCAAAATATCAAGAATCAATCCCAAGGAGGAGCACTTGGGCTAGCATACCCATCACCCCTGAGAAGGAGAAACAAAGAGCAAAGGATCCTTGTTCGGATCATGATTCTTCTTCGAAAGAGATCTTCCTTATCTAAGAAACTGATACTCGATATTGAAGTCAGATATGATCTTCTTCTTTGACCAGATGAGCCATCAGTTTATGGCTTATTTTGTTAGCAGTCGATGTCTTCATCGAGGTTTGAGTTTTTTGATTAATATCAAGTAGAAGAAGGGAGAATCTATCCAGGCTTATGTCACCTAATTTAATATTGCTGCATTGAAGGTCTGAAATCTGGATCAATCTATTGTAATGGCCGCACTCAAGGGCAGTTTTCAGAAGAATGATTTATTATTCTTTCTGGAGAAGTACCCCAAGGACTTTGCTGATCTGCTAGCTTGGGCTGAAGGATATGGCCGAGCGGAAGAAGCCTTCAAGTTAAAGAATGAGAAAGCCATAGGAGAATGGCAGGTGGAGGAGTCTAATAAATCTGCAGCTGATGGAGGGTCGAATAAAGTTCGATCATGCTCATAGACTCCCTTCGAGCACAAGCGAGCCCAAACTCCTCGAGCTCATCATCAAAGAAGCCCCAATAGGAGGGCACGAAGAAGTTCTCTTCCTAGAGGGTTTCATAACTATGCCTCCCTCAATGCTCAAAAAATGCAAGTATTGATAGAGATCAAGGAGCAACTGCCGAGGCTTGAAAGGATGCACACTCACCCTAGCAAGCACAATCCTAGCAAATACTACCTCTACCATCGTGATCATGGTCATGATATCGAAGAATGTATTCAGCTCCAAGACAAGATTGAGGAGCTCATCAAGAGAGGCTGGTTGGATCGATTCCTCAGACGTCGATCTGATGCAAGAGAAGATCAACCGAGGACACTATCATAGCCAAAACCACCAAGGAGGAAGGAATAACAAGGAGATCGACCGCCTCTCGGCATCATTAACACTATCTCTAAGGGATTTTGGTGAGAAGAGGCTAGCGGATCTGAGGGATTAGTGAAGAGATGGAGGACTGAAGAACCCATAACCTTCACTAAGGTAGATTAATGGAGAGTACAGTTCTTGCATAATGACATAGTTGTAATCTCTTTAAATATAGCAGACTATGATGTACGTCGCATCCTAGTTGATAATGGAAGTTCAGTTGACGTCTTATCTTGTGAAGGTTTCTTCAAAATGTCAACATCTAATAGTCAGCATGGATCAATAAACTCTCCACTAGTAGGCTTTGCTGGTGCTGCAGTACCAGTTGAAGGTGTAATAACTCTAGCTATGGCTGCTGGGCAATATCCAAGACAATCCAGAGTATAGGTGAATTTTTTGGTAGTAAAGGCTTCTTCTGCTTATAATGCAATTCTCGATCGACCTCATCTAAATGCACTTCCGACGGTGGTGTCAACTTATTATTTGAAGATGAAGTTTCAAATAAGTTACAGGATCAGAGAGGTCAGGGGAGATCAAGCTCTAGCAAGGCACCGTTACTCAATTTCCTTGCAAAAGAAAGAATAGTCCGACCCTTGTCCTATTGACGGGCTAGATGTCCAGGATGACCTCATGGAAGAAAGGGGAGAATAGATAGAAGAACTTATCTCAGTCCTTCTAAATGATGGAAACACAGAGCATACGGTGCAAATTGACTCCAATCTAGAAGACGGAGTTCGGGAGTAGGTCATCACCTTTTTATAGAGGAATACCAACATCTTCGCCTGGGTTTTGATGGATATGCCTGAGATTGATGTCAAGGTTATGGAACATTGGCTGGCTATTGACCCCAAGCATCGACCTATGAAAGAGAGAGTTTGGGGCCATGCACCAGAAAGGCAGAAGGAAATAGCAAAAGAAGTCGATAAGCTTCTCAATGCTGGATTTATCCGAGAAGTCAGCTATCCGACTTGGGTCTCTAATGTGGTCCTAGTCAAGAAGGCCAACGATAAGTGGAGGATGTGCATCGACTTTAAGAAACTGAACAAGGCCTGTCAAAAAAGATAGCTATCCTTTGCCCAAAATCGACCAAGTGGTGGATGCGACTTCAGGCTACAAACTCCTCACCTTCATGGATGCCTTCTTAAGCTACAACCAAATTTGGATGCCACCGAAGGATGAAGAGAAGACTGCTTTTATTAATAATTATGGTCTTTTTTGTTATAGGATTATGTCCTTCGGGCTTAAAAATGCAGGCGTGACTTATCAGTGCTTGGTCAATAAAATCTTCAAGGAGTAGATCGACCGCAATATGGAGGTTTACGTCGACGACATGCTGGTCAAAATTTGAAAGACCATCAATCATGTTGTCGACCTTGAAGAGGCTTTCGATATGCTCAGAAAATACAAGATGAAGCTGAATCCAACCAAATGTGTCTTTGGGGTAGCCTTGGAAAAATATTTGGGATTCATGGTCTCGAGGCGAGGGATCGAGGCCAGCTTGGAGAAAATTTGAGCTATCTAGGAGATGGGCACTCCGAAGTCCATCAAGAAAGTTCAGCGCCTGACCGAGAAGATGGCATCTTTGAATCATTTTATTTCGAGGTCGGCTGAATGCTGTATGCCCTTCTTCCAAATCCTTAGAAAATTGAAAGATTTTCACTGAACTCAGAAATGCCAAAAGACGTTCGACGAGCTCAAGAACTACATCGGCTCGCCCCCTACTAGCCAAATTCAAATTCGAAGAGGAGCTATTTCTCTACCTCGCAGTCTCTCCTATGGTGCTAGTGGCAGTCTTGGTCAAAGAAGAGGCGAAAGTACAGCGACCGATCTATTATATAAGTCGGATCCTAAGGGATGCCAAGATCAGGTATACAAAGTTGGAAAAATTGACTTATGTTCTTCTGATTGCAGCAAGAAGACTTCGACCTTACTTCTAGGGACATGCTATAATGCTCCTCACTAACCAGCCGATTAGAGCAATCCTTCATCAAAAGGATGCTTTTGGAAGAATTGCAAAATGGACCATTGAATTAATAGAGTTCGACATCAACTACCGACCTCGACCAGCAATCAAGGCTCAGTTACTGACCGACTTCATAGTTGAATGTACCATTTCAGATGAAGTCGAGCTTGAATAGAATGAGACCGACATCCCATGGTTGCAATCGAGCCTCCCCAAAAAAAGTGCCGACCTTTCTGAAGATTTTTGGGCCCTGTACATGGATGGTTCGTCCAACTCCACTAGAGCAGGTGTGGGGTTGGTCTTAGTCAACCCCGAGGGAGTCATCTTTGAGTACGCACTATGCTTCGAATTTTCTACAACTAATAATAGGACCGAATATGAAGCACTGATTGTCAGGTTAAAAATAGCAAGAGAGATAAAAGTAGATCGACTTCAAATTTATAGTGATTCTCAATTAGTGGTTGGCCAAGTTAGTGGCAACTATAAAGCATGAAAGAAAAGTATGATGAAATATCTTGAGAAAGTAAAGGATTTGACTCCGACCTTTGATAGTTTTGGCATTCAATAGATTTTGAGGGTAGAAAATACAAGAGCTGACTTTCTCTCTAAATTGATCACTTTAGCCCCAGTCGAACTATCCAAAGAAGTATTTTTTGAAATTCTAAAATATCCAAGCTCAGAGGAATCACAGCTCATTATGCAGATGGAGCTTAAACTAAGCTGGATTAATCCGTTAGTTGCCTATCTCAAAGAGGGAGTTCTTCCTCGTGATTCGAAAGAAGCTCGAAAACTCAGGAATCAAGCATTCTGGTACATTTTGTATGAGGGAAAGTTATATAAAAGATCATATTCGCTACCATTGTTGAGATGTCTCTGACCTTCAGAGGTTGACTTTGCATTATGAAAAGTGCATGAGGAAATTTATGGAAGTCATGTAGAAGTCAGATCCTTATCATAAAAACTACTTTGGCAAGGATACTATTGGTTGATCTTGTATCATGATTCTATGGAGTATGTTAAAAAATGTGACCACTGTCAGAGAAATGAAAATATACAAAGACAGCCGACCTCCGAACTTACTTCACTAAGCGCACCTTAGCCATTTGCATAGTGGAGAATTGATATACTTGGCCATTTTCTAATGACATCTAGACAACGAAAGTTTCTCCTGATTGCGATCGACTACTTCACCAAATGGATCAAAACTGAACCACTAGCAAAAATTACTGAGACCAAGGTACAGGACTTTATCTGAAAGTCAATCATCTATCAGTTTGGTCTATTTTGAACTCTCATAATAGATAATGGGCGATAGTTCGCTGGGATGAGGTTCGTTGAGTTATGTGAAGATCTAAATATCTTCCATCATTTTACGTCGATAGCTCACCCACAAGCAAATGGAGAAGCTGAGGTGACCAATCAGATCCTGCTATAAGACATTAAGATAAGACTCGACAGAGTAAGGAGGGCCTGGGCGGATGAACTCTACCACATCCTCTGGGCATACCGAACTACTCAAAGGCTACCGATTGGAGAAACACCATTTACCTTGGCTTTTGAAATGGAGGGAGTCATCCCAATCGAGCTTAAGCTCCCATCAACATAGGTCATGGCCTTCAATGAGCAGCGTAACTCATAGGACCTTAGAGTCAACCTCGATCTATTGAAAGAAAAAAGAGAGAAAGCCTAGGTTCGGATGGCAGCCTACAAGCGAAGGGTGGCCTGATACCATAACTCTAGAGTTATAAAATATTCAGAGTGGGAGACTTAGTGCTTCGATGGGCCACCATCTCTTAGCCTCAGAGCTAGGAGAAGCTTGCCCCAAATTAGGAAGGCCCATATGAAATAGAGAAGGTCATTCAGCTTGAAACTTATCCCCTGAAGGAGCTCAAAGGAACAACGCTCCTACGACCTTGGAATTTAGAAAATCTGAGAATGTACTATCAGTAATTTTTCTTCAATAAAACTTCTTCATTTCAATATTATTGTTTCTTGGCGTAAAAGCTATGTGATGATAGGAAAGAAGCAGTCAAAAGTAGTCATATTAGGAATAGGAGGAGAATCTTGTCCTAACATGAGCAAGTCAAAGACCTCCGATTATTTAAGATAAGAGGAGAAGAGAGGCCTATTCAATGGCCCATTTATGCCCCTATTGTCATGTTAGGAATAGGAGGAGAACCTCATCCTAACATGAGCA
Organism: Cocos nucifera; assembly: GCA_006176705.1. NCBI lineage: Eukaryota > Viridiplantae > Streptophyta > Magnoliopsida > Arecales > Arecaceae > Cocos > Cocos nucifera. The sequence goes on along the minus strand of QRFJ01002033.1, from coordinate 183,386 downwards.
AGCCGAAGACCTTCGATTATTTAAGACAAGAGGAGGGAAGAGGCCTATTCAACAACTCATTTGTGCTCCTATTGCCATGTTAGAAATGGGAGGAGAACCTCATCATAACATGAGCAAGTCGAAGACCTCCGATTATTTAAGATAGGAGGAGGGAAGAGGCCCATTCAACAGTCCATTTGTGCCCCTATTGCCATGATAGGGATAGGAGGAGAATCTCACCCTAACATGAGCAAGTCAAAGACCTTATTAATTTAAGATGGGATGAGGGAGAGGTCCATTCAATGGCCCATTTGTGCCTCTAGAGTCTTGTTAGGAACAGAAGGAGAACCTCATCCTAACTTGAGCAAAGTCGAAGGCCTCATTCATTTTAGACGAGATGAGGGGAGAGGTTCTGACAACAATCCTAATGTGCCTCTATAGCCCGTTAGGAATAGGAGGAGAATCTCATCCTAATGTGACCAAAGTCAAAGACCTCATTCATTTTAGATGAGATGAGGGGGAAGCCCTGATAACGATCCTTATATGCCCCTATAGGCCGTTAGGAATAGGAGGAGAACCTCGTTCTAACGTGAGCAAAGTCGAAGGCCTCATTCATTTTAGACGAGATGAGGGGAGAGACCTTGACAACGGCCCTAATATGCCCCTACCATCCATTAGAAATAGGAGAAGAACCTCATCCTAATGTGAATAAAGTCAAAGGCCTCGTTCATTTTAGACAAGATGAGGGGAGAGGCCCTGACAATGGCTCTAATGTGCCCCTATAGTCCGTTAGGAATAGAAGAAGAACCTCGTCCTAACGTGAGCAAAGTCGAAGGCTTCATTCATTTTAGATGAGATAAGGGGAGAGGCCCTGATAACGACTCTAATGTGCCCCTATAGCCCATTAGGAAAAGGAGGAGAACCTCACTCTAATGTGACCAAAGTCGAAGGCCTCATTCATTTTAGATGAGGTGAGAGGAGGGCCCCGACAACGATCCTAATGCGCCCCTATTAGCTTATTAGGAGCAGGATGAGGACCTCATTCTAAAGTGAGCAAGTCGAAGGCTCATTCATTTTAGACAAGGTGAGAGGAGAGGCCCCGACAACAGTCCTAATGTGCCCCTATAGTTCGTTAAGAACAGGAGGAGAATCTTGTCCTAATGTGAGCAAAGTTAAAGGCCTCATTCATTTTAGATGAGATGAGAGGAGAGGCCCCAAACAATGGCCCTAATATGCTCCAACAGCCTATTAGGAATAGGAGGAGAACCTCATCCTAATGTGAGCAAAGTTGAAGGTCTCGTTCATTTTAGATGAGATGAGAGGAGAGGCCCCGACAATTGTCTTAATGTGCCCCTACAGTTTGTTGGGAACAGAAGGAGAACCTCATCCTAACGTGAGCAAAGTCGAAGGCCTCATTCATTTAAGATGGGATGAAGGGAGAGACCCTACCGATGATCCTAACGCACCACCGTAAGCCATGATAAGAACAGAAGAAAAGCCTCATCCTAACATGAGCAAAAGTCAGAACCTCATAGACCAAGGACATGGAGAAGAAAGAAGCTCGTTGGAGAATCCTTACATATGTTTTCTTACGACAACCTGACTACATCAAATGCAAAAGGCAGAACCTTATCTTGGTTTGCAAGAGAGGTCCTAGTTTGACATCCACAACAAGCCCGGCATCCATAATGAGCCGACGTCCGCAACAAGCAACAAGCAACAAGCATGGGAACCCAGGACCAGACTTTAGCGATCACCTTTTTTCCTTCCTTCGAATTTTGAACTCAGGAGTAGGGAAACTATTATTGTGGTTAAACCCCACTCCCGCCGAAGTCCAGTCTGATGCTTAGCCTATTGTAATAATTAATCATGGAAGAGCTTTGATTGGGAATTCTTCCTCTAGTGGTTGAACCCCTTCCGAACTTCTTCAGCAACCGAACTCCTCCAGCGATCGAACACCTTTTGAACTCCACCAATGGTTGAACTCCTTCTGGACTCCTCCAACAGCCAAACTCCTTTCGGATTCCTTTAAAAGTCGAACTCCTTCTGGCCTTCTTCTTTAGTTGGACTTCTTCAGCAGTCGAACTCCTTTCGACCTTCTTTTTCAGTCTGGTTCCTCTAGCAGTCGAACTCCTTCTAAACTTTTTCAGTAGTCGAACTTCTTTCGGACTCCTATAGTAGTCGAACTCCTTTCGGACTCCTTCAGCAGTCGAACTCTTTTCGAACTTTTTCTTCTGTTAGATTTCTCTAGTAGCCAAATTTTTTTTGGACTCCTTCAGCAGTTGAACTCTTTCAAGACTTTTTCTTCGGTCGGGTTCCTCCAGTAGCTGAACCCCTTCTGGACTCCTCCAGCAATCGAACTTCTTTCGGACTCCTCTAACAGTCAAACTCCTTTCAGACTCCTTCAGCGGTCAGACTCCTTTCGAACTTCTCCTATAGTCGGACTCCTTCCAAACACCTCCATCAGATGGACTCCTTTCGAACTTCTCCTTCAATCGAACTCCTCCATCAGTCAGAGTCCATTCAAATTTCTTCTTCAGCCAAACTCATCGCGAACTTCTCCTTTAGGTAGACTCCTCTATCAGTCGGACTTCATCTAGACTTCTTCTTCAATCGAACTCTTCCCAGACTTCTCCTTCAGCCAGACTCCTCCATCAGTCGAATTTCATCAGGACTTCTCCTTTAATCGAACTTCTCCCAGACTTCTCCTTCAGTCAAACTTCTCCATCAATTGGACTCCTTCTGGACTTCTCCATCAGTCAAACTCCATCTAGATTCCTTCCGTGGATTACTTTCAGATTTCAACTAGCATTCCTCCTGGATGATCCTCTTTAGTCATATTCCCTTTAGGAGTTCAAACTCCTCTAGAATTGATATATGTCAAAGCTCTTCACCAACCAACACCTGCTTCCTCCAAGCTTCAACTATTAAATTTCAATAAATGGGCACATCACGATAATGGACATCTCTCTTTGTAACAAACTCCACATGATCCCGAGTGGTCCACTACCAGATGGTTATGACTGTCACTATCAGTTTGCTATAGGCGACACCTCTCTCCGTAACAAACTCCATGTAGCCCCAAGCGGCCCACTACTGTATGGTTATGGCTATCACTATCAGTCTGTTATAGGCTTCGTCTATAAAAAAAATCCTCTAGATATATTATTTTTAAGCTCTCTTCTCCTTCCCAAAACTCTGCTGAATTCTTTCCTGAGCACTCCATTGCTATTGGCCAAAAGAGCTAACTTGATCATCGGAGGGTTCTACCGGAGCCACCACCACCGACTTCGGATGGGACTTTATTTTGCAGGTCACTGATGGTGACCTCTTCTTTCTTAACTCCAACTTGATCCAACATCAACTAGATTCTACACTAATAATTTGAAATCGAGTATAAGCCACCTCAAGATTTGGGATTGTCCAACCAATGTCAAAAGACAACAAGCGGACAAGTTAGAATCAAGGTGCCTTAGAGCTTGTTTTATTGGATATCCTAAAGAGTCATCAGGATATTATTTATATCTTTTAGAAGACCACAATATGGTTGCAAGTTGACATGCAGTCTTTTTTGAAAAATAGTTTATTCAAGACAGAGGCATGAGAAGATAAATTAGGCTCAAGAAGAAAGTCTCTAAAGAACAATGAGCCTTGGAACTTGAGGAACTAGTTCAATTTGAGCCAATCCCCGCCCTTCCTCCACCTTGTAAATCTAGTAGGATTTTCTGTCCTCCTATGAGATACTTAGGTATTATCTCAGAGGATGTAGAAAAAATATTCCTCATAAAAAATGGGTTATATGGAAATGACCCCAAAATCAATAATGAGATGATATCAGATATCGACTCCGAGAAATGGTTAGAGTTAATGAAGTCAGAAATTGACTCGATGCACTCTAACCAAGTCTAGACTTTGGTAGATCTACCTGAAGGTATTGTACCTATTAGATGTAAATGGATCTTCAAAAAAAAGATTAGTGTACATATGAATATAGAAATAGTTAAAGCTAGGCATGTGGTGAAAGAATATAGTCAGTGTGAAGGTATTAACTATCAGGATACCTTCTTGCCTCTAGCCATACTGAAATCCATCCCCACACTACTTGCCGTTGTAGCATATTTCGATTATGAAATATGATAAATGGATATGAAAATGATATTCTTGAATGGATATCTTAAGAAAGATATCTATATAGAATAGTCACTTGGTTTCATCTCCAGTGATAGTGATCACAAAGTTTGCAAACTATAAAGATCCATTTATGGACTTAAGCAAGTATCTCAAGACTGGAATGCTTGTTTCAACGATGTAATCAAATTGTTTGATTTCATCAAGAACAAGAAGCCATATATCTTCATAAAGATCAATGGGAGTACTATTATTTTTTTTATATTGTATGTAGATGACATCCTCCTGATTGAAAATGATATTTTCATACTGATCTCGATCAAAATTTGGTTGTCTAAAGAGTTTTTTTATAAAAGACTTAGGTGAGGCATCCTTTATATTAGGGATTAAGGTCTATAGAGATAGATCGAAGAGGATGTTAGGTTTATCATAGAAGATGTACATTGAGGAGGTGCTGAAAAGGTTCAGCATGAAAAACTCTAAGAGGGGTCTTGTATCCTTTAGACATGAAAAAGGTTCAGCATGAAGAACTCTAAGAGGGGTCTTGTATTCTTCAGACATGGCATTCATCTCTCTAAGAAAATATGCCTGATTACACAAGAAGAGATTGAATGCATGAGCAAGATCTCTTATGCCTTGGCCATAAGAAGTCTCATGTATGCCATGCTTTATACATGACCTAATATTGCCCATGCTGTGAGTGTCACAAGCAGATATTAGTCAAATTCAGGTGAAGAGCATTAGACTTCTATGAAATGTATCCTTAACTATTTGAGAAGGATTAAGGATATTTTTTTGATCTTTAGGAATGGAGAACTCTAAGTGCAGGGGTATACAGATTCAAACTTTATGTCTGATATTGATGACCAAAATTTCAACATCAGGAATCATATTCTTGTGCAATGGTGGCACTGTAAGTTGGAAGAGTTCCAAGCAGATTGTGATTATAGATTCCACCATAGAAGCAGAATACATCACCACATCAGAAGATATAAATGAGAGATTCTGGTTTAAAAAGTTTGTTACAGAGCTAGGAGTGATGCCATCTGATGTTGTCCCTCTTTACTTTGATAATAATGATGCCGTAGCCCTAACTAAGGAGCTGAGGTCTCATTAGAAATCCAACCACATCGAGCGGTGGTTTCATCTCATCCATAATTATCTTGAGAAGGGATATGTCAAGGTTAAGAGAGTCAACAATGTAGACAATGCAGCTGACCCACTGATAAAGCCATTAAGCCAGCAAAAGACTAAATGCCATCTTGAGAATATGAGACTTAGATTTATAGCCAATTGGCTTTAGGTCAAGTGGAAATTTGTTAGATGTATGCCCTAGAAACTAGATTGGCCAATAGATGTAAAACTTTCTATGGACATACTTTATAATATTTGACTTATTAATAAAATTTAGATTATTTTATCATTCATATTTGTGTTTAATTATGTTTGTGAATTATTCATTGGATTAATGAGTATGATAATACATATTCTTAAGAGTTAAGAATTTGAGACATGTGTTATTATAATTAACTCATAAACTATTCCTGATCGTAGGATCATCAAGAGGATGGTGATCGATTCAGAAGATTGATGTACAATTTCTTTTTTTGGATAGATGATTTTTGAATTTATTATGTAGAGACACTGGAGCAAAAGTACAATTCCTTATTAAGAACAAGAGTACCGAGCATGATTAATTTCAAACAGTCATAAGAAAGTCTACCTTCTCATCATGACATGCTCGTTGCTATAGTTGCCTCATCTTGTTCTCTAACTTGAGGTGCATCGGCAATTCACCTTGAGGGTGCTATAGTTTGACTACACCATAATCTTCTAGTCATATGAAATCTTAAGGTGTATGTTGGCTGTAGTATTTTCAATATAAAAATTGGATTGCACCTAGATAGGATCTATCAACCTCGGTTGAGGAGTAGTCCTATGAAGATCATGAGATTGAGTCCTAAAGCTCATGGCTGTGGCAGTATGAAAAAATAGAAAGAAGTTTCTATTAGGATTTCACATCAGACTTAAATCAATTGATCCCATTATATGATGAGCATGAGGGTTGACGAGTTTGCCTTGACCATGATCTTGTTGAAACTCACGATAGAAGAACTGAATCACACGATAACTGCCCCAAGAGGTTCTTTTTCAGTTCTGATGGATTGCTATTACATACTACTGGGTGTTACTGGTGAATTATGAGATCTATTAAAATTATCTTGATGATCGATTATTCTAATTAGATGAATTGAAAAGAGTTCTGATCCATCGAAATGAGTTTCAATGATGTCGATGATAAAGTGAAGGAACCGAATCTAGGATCTTAGGGCTAGATCTTGAAACTTTTCAAGATCGAATAGTAGAAGACTAAAATAAATAAAATTTATTTATAAAAAATAGAGAATCCCTAGATCTAAGATCCTATTACATGATTATGGCATGAGATTAAATAAAAAATTAAAAATATAAAGAAAAAGGAACATGTTGATCATATCAACATGCATCTATACTACATCTAATGCAGGTATGTAATAATAGTTTAGATCTACATTACCTATGCAAGTTAGATATTTTAACTTGCTAATCCAACCTTGAGGATGATGCTCCAAGCCGCACACACGTCCAGCTCTAAGATATGTCCACACGATCCCATGAACCCCAATCAGAAGTTCTATGCAGAAAATCAGCACAGTATGCTAGTACTATGTTGATCCTTCTCGACAGACGATCTAGTATTTTCTTCTTCTAGATTTGGACTCTTCTAAAGAATAAAATAGAAAAAAGAGATTTCAGATTTGAGACACTCTCAAATAATCTCAAAAAGGAGGAGAAGAGATGAATAAAGCAACCCTAGAAGAAGACCCTCTTCTTCTTCTCTATTCTCTCACCTAGATACCTAGATTAGTGTCTATGAAAACCCAATGCCCAAGAGGTCTCTTACCCTGGTAATCACATGCCCAAAATCCCTCACTACGGTCTAGAATATATCCAAAAATTTGCTTAAAATTCATCTTATATAATGAGATATAAAGGAGTCTTTGTTGGATCAAAATCTTAGACTAGGAAAGAATAAATATGGCAACTAGTTGGGGAGGGATGGGATATAGGTGGCGCAAGATAAATCCTAGTCTTATTAGAATTTCATATTTGACTTGGTCAAATATAGTTTCTCAAATCAAATCAAACCAGAATTAACTCAACCTAATTAAGTTATTGTAGGTAGTGTGGTGCTCCCAAGTCTTGGAAGGCCACGGGTGGAGCCAGGGTGAGGGCTCCGAAGAGGATAGGACAGGTGTGGTCCTTGTCCTAGGATGGTGGTAACTGAAGAAAAATCCTGATTTCCCGGTCCAGGTTCGTCCAGATCTGATTAGATCAAGAGATATATTTCAAAAATTTTCTCTTGATCTCAATCAGATCTTGATATGTTTCAGATCTGATTCTTATTATTTTAATAAATAAAATAAAATAAGATAAATTAAATCAAATTCAATTTACCTGGTTTGGGTAATCCTATTACCCTGTAGATGATCCTGATTGCAGCGGAAGGTTCTGGATCTTAGCCACGCAAGCGCCTGGCCTCTACCGGTATCCACTCGGGTTGGATCTAGAGATCCTCTTCTTCTCTATCACACCTCCAAAAATCAGATCTGGATCTGATCTGGAGGATCTTCAAAACTCTTTTGAAGATCTGCAGTCGTCCTTTTGCAGCAGCGCAGCCTTCTTGCTTTTGATCGCCTTTCCTTGATCTGAATCGCACCAAACTAAATCCAAAATACTTTTGGACGTGGAGAGCAAGGGGAGAAGAGACTATGGCGTGGAGAAGGAGGGGAGAGGCAGCCTTGGGGCGTGGGAAATCTCATTGGAATTAGGGTTGGGCGCAGGGTCTTATTTATAGACCTCTTGTGATCCAACTCCTCTTCCTCTCAACCAATCACAACCCTTTGTGAAATCAGATCTAAATCTGATTGGTTGGAATAGAGACCCCTGGATTCCTCCTTAGAGGGTGCCTAAGACCAGTCAAACTAGATTCTTAGTAGAACTCTGATTGGAATCCAAAAGGAAGGTGGAGTCCTTGTCCAACAAGGACTCCTAGGCGCCTCCTACTTGGGCTCACGCCACCCTTGGCGTGCGCCCTTCTCCTTGCCAGGTTCTGGCAGGGGGACAGGCCCCCACCAGCTCTCCAATAGGTGCATGACATGTGGTCAAAAGTCAAAGGTGTCAATGGTCAACGTTTGACCAGTCAAAGGTAGACTTTTGACCAAAGTCAAAGAACAAGAAATGGCAGGTGACCAAAAATGGCAGGTAATGTCTTACAAATAAGACAACCTATTCTGACTTGGACAACCTCCAGTCAGACCATATGAAGGCCTCTGATTGAGCACAAACTCCTTTGGCTCAGTCAGGACAACTTATTTATGATAGTAAAAGAAGAACGTTAGGTTCAATCGAGTGCTAGCACGATTTCTTGAACCTAATTGAATCTCATTCAGATCAATTGAACTAGATCAGTTCAATTGATGATCACCAGATTCAAACCCTTGTTTGTGTGACCCAGTTAGGTTCAGTTCTGTATGGTAATGGGATATGTCATGATCTCTATCATAGACATCATCGAAACTCCTTTCGATGGATCAGAACTCTTCTGATTCGAACAGCTAGAATGATCGATCATCTAAATCATTCTAATTGCTCCCAAAATCCACCAGTGACACCTAGCAGTATATGGTGGCAACCCATCAGAGCTGAATGCGAACCTCTTGGTGCAGCTACCTGTGTGATTCAGTTCTTCTATCTTGAGCCCCGATCAGATTAGGGTTAAGGTGAACTCGTCAAACCCTAGTCTTTGTCATATGATGTAATCATTCGATTCGAGTCCAATGTGAAAATCTAAATAGAAACTCTTTCTATTATTTCACTCTGCCATGGCCATGGGCTTCAGGACTTGATTCTCATGATCATCATAGGGCTACTCCTCTACCACCGAGGTAGATAGATCCCATCTTGATGCAATCCAGTTCCTACAATGAACATGTCACAGCCAACATACACCTCAGGGTTCCATATGGCTAGGAGATCGAGTAATGGTGTAGTCAAACTATAACACCCTCAAGGTGAACTGTCGATGCATCTCAGGTCAAAGAACCAGACACACTACTGCAGCATCGAGTCAGTCATTGACGAGAAGGTAGACTTCCTAATGACTACTCGAGGTGGTCACGCTCAGTGCCCTCGTTCTCTAACGAGTACCTGTACTCTCGCTCCGGTGTCTCCACACCGTAGACTCAAGACTCATCTACTAAAGAGAAGCGATCGTACACCAACCTTTCGGATCAATCACCATCCTCGTGATGATCCTATGGTCGGGAGCTGTTTATGAGTTAATAATGATTATTCATGTCTTAAATTTTCAACTCTTGAAAATATGAATTATCATTACCATTAACTCAAAGGATGTATCACAGACACTAAATACACATGTGTGATAGAAAATAACCCATTTCATTAATTATAGTCAAAATTATAATTTTTCCCCTAGAAGTGTATTACAAGTGTCAGCCAATTCTGGCTTCTAGGGTACATATATCTAACAGTAACATGTAGCTCTCCAAGGGCTTGAGGTTCGGGTATTGAGGGCCTCATGGGGCTTGGTTGGTGCTTCGGAGATCTGAGATTCATGATGGAGCAAGGAACCAAAGCTAGAGAATCAAGACTACAGAAAGAATATTTTTTACAGGTTAGCTGGCTTAGTCCAAAATTGGATCGGCTAAGTCTCAGAGTATAGGCAAAATAGAAAGGTCAAGTTTGAAAACTGCAGGCACGGCATAGAACTGGGTTGACTCAGTTTTAGACTGAGCCGACCTAGTGAAACTTAGCCAGCTTAGTGCTGAGATTGAGCTAACTCAGTGCGTGGGTAAAGTTACACAAGGGTCTATTTTGGGCTAGGATCTAGGTTGATCCTAGGGATCTTAAGGCCTGGTTTAAGAGGTCTTAAAGGGGCTAATTCATGTATGGATTGGGATTAGATCTAGGGGATGAGAGCATGTGAGACTTGGGCTTGGTGAGTACTTTCATGTATTGGGTTAGCCTAAGGGAGTTTTTAAGCTATGATTTATTAGGATTCATGTGGAAACTCTAGGGTATATAAACCAGGATATTGTAACTTTTACAATAAGAAGAAAATACAATTGAGCTTTTCTCCCTAACTCTTTTCTCTCTGGTTCTAACACCAAAATCCTAGCTTTTCTTATCTTTCTTAGATCTTCTTCAGTTTGTTGGATTAACACCTAGGTTCATGCAAGAGATCGGATCTACGGCTATGGTTCTGAGCAGTTATAAGAACAATAATTGGTATCAGAGCAAGGTTGAGCATGAAGGAGTATGAATATCAATTTTCAGTAGAGATCAGTAGCGAGATTCAGATCTAAAGACTTTCTTCAGGCTTTATGAGAAAGAAAGAGATCATAGGGCTGCTGTCCACCATCCTTAGTCAAGGTATTTCTCAGATCTATCTATTTGCTGTTATTTGATTTGGATTGATTATGGAGAACAGTGGATTGAAGGTAGGATTAGAGAAATTTGATGAAAAAAAAGTTTCACAATGTGGATGGTAAGGGTGGAGGATCTGCTGGTTTAGATGAGGTTGGATTCGGCCTTGGAAGATAGGCCAGAGGAGATCATAGATAAGGAGTGGGTGTCCTTGGAGCAAAGGACATGTGCCATGATTAGGGCTTGTTTGGCGGATGAGATTTTGTATGGTGTATTGACGGAGAGAATATCCAAGGAATTATGGTCGAGGTTGCAGTAGTTGTACCTAGGGAAGAACATGTGCAACAAGTTAATGCTGAAGAAGCAACTGTATAGCCTTCGGATGAAGGAGGGTGAGGATATTGTAGGATATATTCAGTGGTTCAATCATATGAGCATGGACTTGCTCAATATAGGGATGGATTTAGAAGAGGAGGATAAGAGTCTATTATTGCTATGTTCGCTACTCGGATGCTTCGATCCGTTGGTGACAACTTTGCTATATGGTAAGGAGATATTGGTGTACGAGGAGATCATATCAGTGCTCAGATCCAATGAGCAGTGGGAATGGATGATGAAGAGGAAGGTCTTCTAGGAGAATCTTATGGTTTCAGAGAAGCACAGGAAAGAAAAGAAGGGCGAACAAAGGGGCAACAAGGGGTCCAAGAGATGCTTCAAGTGTGAAGAAGTAGGGCACTTTAAGTGGGAGTGTCCATTTTGGAAGAAGTGCAAGAGAGGAGAAAGCTCGGATTCCATCAGTATAGTTGCTGAAAGTAAAGATTCGGATGGAATCTTGGTGGTCTCGAAGGAGCCCGTAAGGTGCGGTGTATTTGAGATAGTTTTGGATAGGTCTGTAGAGTGCAGAGGATTCAAAGGGGCAGTGATGGTGTTCGAGGTACAGCAGTAGGCCTAGTAGTGCAGCATTGGATGGTTGGCCTCGATGGACTGGGAGATAGAGTCGGCTGCTACAGCATCAGGGGGACTTCAGCTCCAGGTGGAGCACCGGGCAGAGGTGGCTTCATGGGTGGAATAAGCTATGACACGGGTTTAGAGCAGAGGGGTGTAGAGGGAGGACCTATATCCCAGCACCAATGTCGAAGCTGTACAGATCCAGGTGGAGAGGATTATGCAGGGACATAGGCATGGCTCTGAGGGGATAGTGTCAGGTGGAGAATCAGGATATGCAGCGAGTGTCGATAAAGGAACATTGCATGATCTCTAGGGAAGTTCAGGATAAATAATGCAGCTGCCAAGTAGAAGAATACCTATAACTCTAAAGGTGGTGCAGAGAAACAAAGCAAGGACTTCAGTGGTGGAGGCGGTCATCTCGAAGGCCTCAAGGGGAACTCAGCAGTTGAAGAAGAATGGCAATGGCAAGGCGAGCACGAGGGATTATCAGGACATGCAGGGACAGCAGGATCGTGTAGGAGGATGTTGCCTGGTGTGCTAAGGCTTGGGCGCACCAAGGTGGAGATTGTAGGTGGTGTGGTACTCCCAAGTCTTGGGAGGCCACAGGTAGAGCCAAGGTGAGGGCTCCGGGGAGGCTAGGACAGGTGTGATCCTAGGGCTAGGATGGAAGTTGTCTTAGGGTGGAGGTGGTATATAGCTCTTCACGGGCTTGAGGTTCGGATATTGAGGGCGTCAAGGGGCTTGGTTGGTGCTTTGAAAACCTGAGATTTAAGATGGATCAAGGAACCAAAGTCGGAGAATCAAGATTGCAGAAAGCATAATTTCTATAGGTTAGCCGGCTCAATCCAAAATTAGGTTGGCTAAGTCTCAGAGCATAGGCAAAGCAGAAAGATCGAGTTTCGAAACTACAGGCATGGCACAGAACTGGGTCGGCTCAATTTTAGATTGAGCCGACCTAGTGAAACTTAGCCAGCATAATGCTGAGACTGAGCCGACTCAGTGCACGGGCAGAGTTACGCAAGGGTCTATTTTGGACTAGGATCTGGGTTGATTCTAGGGGTCTTAAGGCCTAGTTTGAGAGGTCTTAAGGAGGCTAATTCATGTATGGATTGGGATTAGATCCATGGGATGAGAGCATGTGAGACTTGGGCTCGGTGAGTGCTTTCATATATTGGGTTAGCCTAAGAAAGTTTTTAAGCTATGGTTTATTAGGATTCATGTGGGAATTCTAAGGTATATAAACTAGGATATTATAACTTTTACAGTAAGAAGAGAATACAATTGAGCTTTTCTTCCTAACTCTTTTCTCTCTGGTTCTAATACCAAAATCCTAGCTTCTCTCATCTTTCTTAGATCTTCTTTAATTTGCTGGATTAACACCCAGGTTCATGCAAGAGATCGGATCTACGGTTGTGGCTCCAAGCACCCATAGGAACAACAGTTAGGTCCTAATCTAATTAAAGACTTAAGTAAATTAGATTTAATTTTGATTTAATTTTTTAATCAAATTAGAAAATTGGGTTGTCCCAAGTCCTAATTAAGTTAGGACTAGTTCTTCCTTGCACTTGGCTTATCCAATAAATTAATTGAACTTGATCCAATCAAGTCTAAACCAAATCTAATTAAATAATATTTAATTAGACTTAGTTTTAGTTCTCTAGCTTAATCAAATTAAGTCAATTAGCAATCAAATTGCTAATCGATCCTCTTGCAATAATTGCACTGGGTTAAACATCAATTGTATTGATCGTTTAACCTTAGAACGATTCTTAATCATTGATCAACCATCAGATCGGATCGTAAACTCTAATGTGTGTGATCCCATAGATTCGAACCTAAGTCGATAGTATAAAAATAAATTCTTGTACTAGTCAAAGTGACCATCTAGCAAAGATATTCGACGGTTGGATAGGTCGAATGTGTAGAACAATATCCTTAGAACCCATGTGGATATAGTTTCCATATAATTCATCCTCTTGACCAAAATGCTCGTAGGATACCTCAGAGTTAAACTGTCAACTCTAATTACGCTGTCCACATTGTATTTCAAAATACAAAATCTATCTCATGAATTATCCTAACCAAAGTTTTGTTATATTAAAATATAGTGATACATTTTCTCCAACTCTTGGAGTGGTCAATTCCATCTTGATCACACACCGACTTTGCAAGTATTTAACTATGCCTAGAAGTCTTTCATTACTGAATTAGAAATTTAGTTAGTTCAGTACCAAAATACAGTTAGTTGCTTGCAAGCCACTGAGGTGATCTTAGGTATAAGGGATATTTATACCTTTATCTCATCAAAGATATTTTTAATAGCAGAATGCTCTAGAGTTGGTCACGTTCGGTGATGATGTACCTCTATATCTCACCTGTATGCCATATCTGTGTCTCTACACTTTTTGATTAAGAGGACAATGAACCTATATGGTATATAGTGACCTATGCTTGATAGATGTTGTCATCCTAATTAATAGCCTATCATTTGGTCAATAACAGTTTTAAGGACTAATCGATAAATCCTCTCTTTATTGAACCTAAATTATCATAATAACTTCATCATAATAATGAAGTTCGTTAGAAGATGAAAAACTTATGATGAAAGATGATAAAAATATATTTTATTAATTAATAAATTAATTATAATTATAATATAGCTCAACCATCAGTAGGTTGATGATTGACTTTGGAACATATTTTTCAAAAACTTTCACTTATCCTAAAGCCACTTAGCATAGTATCTAATATCCATCTTCGACTTGTGATTGTCAAACTCCTTTATCGCTAGGGCTTTAGTGAAGGGGTCGGTTAGGTTCTTCTTTCTATCGATCTTCTGAAGGTCGACATCACCTCAATCCATAATCTTTCAAATCAGATGGAAGTGATGTAAAATATGCTTCATCTACTGGTGTGCCTTTTGTTCCTTCGCTTGAGCTATGGCACCAGTGCTATCATAGGAGAGTAGGATAGGACCATCTAGGAATGATGCTACTCTAAGCTCGATGATAAACTTCCTCAGCCACACTGCTTTCTTCACAGCATCTGATGCTGCGATGTACTCTACTTCGCAAACAAAGTCTGCTACAGTATGCTGCTTGAAATTCTTCTAGCAGATGGCTCCACCATTTAGAGTAAAGATATATCCCGACATACTTCTACTATCATCATGGTCAGATTGAAAGCTGGAGTCTGTAAATCCCATAAGTTTCAGATCTGACTTGCCATAAACCAACCATTGATCCTTAGTATTTCTCAAATACTTAAAGATGGCTTTAACCAATTTTTAGTGATTTTCTCTAAGGTCAGACTGGTATCTAGTCACTACTCCTAGTGAGTATGCCATGTCTGATCTTGTACATGTCATGGCGTACATGATAGATTCTATTGTAGAAGCATATGGGACTCTAGTCATATGCTCTCTCTCTTTAAGAATTGTCGGACAATCCTTCTCTAAGAGAGAAATTTCATGACCTAACAAAAGATAACCCTTTTTAGAATTCTTCATGCTAAACCTCTTCAGCACAGTGTCTATGTACGTAGATTGGGATAACCCAGTCATTCTTTTAGGTCTATCCCTATAGATCTTCATCCCTAAGATGTAGGATGCTTCACCTAAGTCCTTCATGAAGAATTATGATGATAACCAAACTTTTATTCTCTGTAGTTTGGAGATGTCATTTCTGATTAAGAGAATGTCATTCACGTAGAAGACAAGGAATACCATTACTGGACCATTTGCCATTTATAAATGCAAGGCTCTTTTCAATTCTTAATGAAGCCATACATTTTGATCATTTTATCAAAATGCATGTTCCAACTCTGAGATGTCGACTTTAATCCACAAATAGATCTCTAAAGCTTGCACATCTTGGACTCATTTATGGATGTGAATCCTTCAGGTTGTATCATATACACCTCTTCGATCAGCTCTCCATTCAGGAAAGCTACTTTTACATCTATCTGCCAGATCTCATAATCTAGATGGGTAGCTATCATAACAATTAGTCAAATAGATTTGAGTATTGCCATAGGGAAGAATGTCTCATGATAGTCAATACCATAATGTTGACGATACTCCTTGGCAACCAGATGAGCTTTATAGGTCTCCACCTTTTCGTCTGCACCCCTCTTTCTTTTGAAGACCCACTTACATCCAACAGGTTTAACCCCTTCAAATGGGTCAATCAATGTCCACACATCATTGATCTTCATAGATTCCATTTTGAATTTCATGGCCCCAAGCCATTTCTCGAAATTAGGTCTCTACATAGCATCCATATAGGTGATCGAATCCTCATTATTCTCATCGAGTTCGATTGGATCAGCATCTTGGACTAGAAAATTATAGTATCTATCTGAGTGATGCGGTACTCTATCAGATCGCCTTAATGGTTAGGTATACTAGGCTTCGAATATGATCTAATCAAATCCAACTCAGGTTCAGCTATAGGTGTCAATTTTTCTACCTGTTGAACTTCATCAAGTTCAACCTTAGAGGCAATAGTTCTTTCACCAGGTAACTCTTTTTCTAAAAAGGTTGTCTTAAGACTGACGAACATCTTTTGTTCATCAGCATGATAGAAATAGTATCCTTTAGTCTCTTTTGGGTAACCTATGAATGTGCAGTTGTCAGACCAAGGTCCAAGTTTATCTGTAACTAACCATTTTATATAAGCCGAGCACCCCCAAATCCTAAGGTGTGAAAGTGCTAACTTATGCCCTATCCATATCTCATATAGAGTCTTAATTATGGACTTACTTGAAAACCTAATTAATAGATAGCAAGTCGATTTGAGTGCATATCTCTAGAAGGATATCGACAAGCTGGCAAAACCCATCATGGATCGGACCATATCTAATAGAGTCCGATTCCTTCTTTTAGACACACCATTATGCTATGGTGTTCTTAGAGGAGTCTATTAGGAGAGAATCTCATTCTCTCCTAGATATGTAAGAAACTCATCAAAAAAGTATTCTCCCCCTCGATTAGACCGAAGAGTTTTAATACTCTTTTCAGTTTGTTTTTCTGCTTCACTTCGGAATTGTTTGAATATTTTTAATGAATCTGACTTGTGTTTCATCAGATAGACATATCCATATTTGGATAGATTATCTATGAAAGTGATGAATTAAAAATATCCACCTCTAGCACTTGTGCTTATTGCTCTCTCACCTTTTTCAGTAAAAGATGACTTGGTCATTTTACCAAGAAGATAGAACTCATAGGTTGGAAGTGATTTACAATTACTGACTTCGAGGATTTCCTCTTGAGTCAACTTGTTTATTCTATTCTTGTTTATATGACCTAGCCTATAGTGCCATAAGTAGATATCTGACATAATATCTAATCTAGGATGCTTGCTAGTTGAATAGACTATGTTAACGGATTGTGTTAACATATACACACCATTATTCAAATGTCCAGAGAAAACACATAATGATATTACAAAATTATTTTTTTATTAAAATTTCATAATTATTTTTTACCAAAAGGCCAATAGAAATGATATTTTAAAAAAAAACTTGGATAGAAATGACAATCATCAAGAATCATAGTATGGGACTTAAATACAAGTTTCAAGATTTTTAAAGCTAGAACTGGAACTGATCTTCCATCTCCAACGTTCAGGAATCTCTTACCTTGCTTGAATCTCTTACTGACCTGCAACCCCTACAATGAATTATAAATATAGTAAAGACTATCGGTATCCAATACCCAGTTAGTATAATCATAAATAAAAAAATTGCAAGGAGTTATCACATAAATATTTCGCCTAGTAATTGCTTACTTCTTTCTCTGCTTGTTCGTATCCAGGGAGGCATTGTATCGAGGACAGTTTCTCTTCCAATGCCCTAGCTTCTTGCAAAAGAAGCATTCAGCTTAACTCTTATTGGGCTTGATCTTGTTGGTCTAGCCCTGCATAGATGTCCTAGCCTGAACTTGCACCTTCTTATCCTTCTTCTTGTTCTTCTTTCCTTTCCTAAAAGATCGAGAACCAGAAGATGAACCTCCCACTAAGTTCACCAACTTCTTATGGAGTTAGTTATCCTTCTCAAAGTTTTGAAGCAACCCTAGTAATGCATGGTAGTCAACTTCAGGCTTTATCATTCTAAAATGAGTGAGGAATGGGAGATAGGACTTGGGCAGCGAGTTTAGTATTGCATCTTTCCCAAGTTATTTATAAAAAAAAAAGTCGAGCTTACTTAATCGCTCTATTAGCTCGATCATGTATAGTACATGATTAGTGACAGAGACTCCATCCCGTATCCTGGCATTGAAGATGGCACAACTAGTCTTATGCCTTTCAACGTCATCGGGTGTGCCAAAAGAATCCACCAACACTTGAAGCATATTCTTTGGCTAAGCGGTCTCAAATCTATGATTGAACTCATCGCTCATGCAAGCCAGCATAATGTAGCGCACCATGGTTCGATCATTAAGCCACTTCTGGTAAGAATCTTTAATTGTTCCACGTGCATTGGCAGCTAGCTCCTCAGGTGTAGGATCCGTCATCACATACAGGATCCATTCATGCTCTAGGACTATCTTCAACTTTTGGTACCAACTACCGAAGTTGGATCCCACCAACTTATCATTGTCCAACAATAATCGGAGTGATAGAGAAGTGGCCATATCTACATAAAGAAAAACTATAATCTAATTAGTAATTGATTCATTAAATCTATAGATTTAGACTTTAATCAAAAGGTTTTTCCATTATTTTATTCAAATTGATAGCCTCTACCTCTAATTCAAGGAATTATCCTAATTTCTTAGTGGATACTAGAATCCACATAGATTGCACACAAGTCCAACTTTGGTTGGCCAATCCATGTACATCTAAGGATAGGTTCATAACCAACTGATTCTCCAAACAATTTCTAGTAATTAAATTTTTGCCCTAGTCCCTAATTAGTAGGCTTTGGCCTCTACTGAAAAGGTCTGGTAAGGTCCAATCATTAATATGATCATACTTGGTCCATCAAACCATTGAATGATTAGGCCTAACTTTGGTTGGCTAACCTAACCAACCATATAGAAAGATGTAGCCAAGAAATCATATAACGAATGATAATTCCACTAGTCGATAAGCACTAGATCTTTGGGCCTCCAATGATTATCCAACTAATGGACCCATTATCACCCACTTAATGGGAGGCTATGATCTAGTTATCATAATAACTATTTTATTTTAGGGATCTAATAATTTTATAAGATTTAATTTTTAAAGAAGAGGGAAGGTCAGATGAACCAGCTTGTCATGATCTTTCCACTGGCTTCATCAAGTCAGCTTAAGGGAGACTATTAATAGGCTAGTCTAGAAGCACCTAAATTAGTTATACTAATTTATCTAGCTAACATGGGTCAGCTCAAATAGTCAAGTGATTTGATCAAAACATAATTTCATCAAGAGGCCAAGTAAGTTCGATCAGTGGGAGGGTCTACCAAAGCTTGCCTTAGACACCATCAGAAATGGCTAGGTAAGCGGCTGCCAATTAAAGACCACCGATCTGGTTTACCTTAGATACTAACTAATTTATTTAGTCTTGATTAGATTAACCTAATAGTTCGTGCTAGACCGCATAGCCAAGAATTAAGTTCATCTTGGATCTCATTAAAGATATGGACTTGACCAACCACAACTATTATAATTGATCTAGAGAATCCTTGATCTAATCTAAGACAATAATTGATTAGATTTAGTCAATTCTCTAATTAAGTCCACTCTTTAATCTAATCCTAGGTCTAACCCAATTAATGGACCTAATTCCCACTAACCCATTTAACCCAATGTGTTATGATTTATGTTTTAGAATCTTCAATTCACAATCCTAGATCCTAATCAAATAAATTCTTAATTTTTAATTAAGTTTTGGACTGAGGGTTGGGGTTTAACTTTTCAAAAATAATTTTTATATTCATAAAATATTTTTATAATATAGTTCTACTAACCAAGTTGAATGTTTGATTCATAATCAATATGCAATTAAGGTAAGCATGAAACTACTTTAGATCTAATCTAAATAGGTTCATGTAATTGAAATAGTTTCAATTTCAATCAATCATAAATTATTTTAGATCAAATCTAACATATTTATGATGATTAAAATTAAATTAAAATATTTTTATTTAGATCATTTAATTTTTTAGATCTAATCTAAAATTTTATGATCAATATTTTAGATCAGTATGTACTAGGACAACCTATCCGCTGTAAGGGATAAACCTTATAGAAGGACAACCTTATAATCAGTCCATGCAATCTAAAACTTTTAATTTTAAATTTAATTTTTTTTAAATATAATAAATTATAAATAAAATTAGATCATATCTAATAAATTTATGATAAGAAATAGATCTACACGAATTAGGACAACCTCTCCACTGTAAGGGGTGAATCATACGACAGGACAACCTTATAATCAATTTGTGTAATCAAAATTTTTAATTTTAGATTTAATAATCAGATTAAAAATTAGATCTTATCTAAAAAATTATCTAAACATGCATATATAATCATGTAATAATCAACTTACACTCTGATACCAATTGAAGGAACTAAATCTAGGGTTTTAGGGCTAGATCTTGAAATTTTTTCAAGATCGAATAGTGGAAGACTAAAATTAATAAAAATTTATTTATTAAAAGTAGAGAATCCTTAGATCTAAGATTCTATCATATAGTTATGGTATGAGATTAAATTAAAAATTAAAAATATAAAAAAAGAAGAACATGTTGATCATATCAACATGTATCTATACTACATCTAATGCAGGTATGTAATAACAGATAAGATCTATATTACCTGTGCAAGTTAGACATTCTAACTTGCTAATCTGGATTTGAGGATGATGCTTTGAGCTATAGACATGTTCGGCCTCTAAGAAATGTCCACATGAGCCCATGAATCCTGATCAGAAGTTCTATGTAGGAAATCAGCACAGTTAGCATACTATGCTGATCCTTCTTTGATAGTCAATCTGGTGCTTTCTTTTTCTAGATTTAGACTCCTCCAAAGAATAGAAGGAAGAGGAGAGATTTTAGATCTAAGATACTCTCAAATAGTCTCGAAAAGAAAATGGAGAAGAGATGAATAAAGCAATCATAGAAGAAGACCATCTTCTTTTTCTTTGTTCTCTCACCTAGACACTTAGATTAGTATTTATGAAAATCCAACGCCCAAGAGGTCTCTCACCCCAGTATTCACATGCCTAAAAGTCCTCTCCAAGGTCTAGAATATGTCCAAAAGTCTGCCCAAAATTTATTCTATATAATGAGATATAGAGGAGTCCTTGTTGGGTCAAATTCTTAGACTTGGAAAGAATAAATATGGCAACTAGTTGGGGAGGCATGGGATATAGTTGGTGCAAGATGGATCCTAATCTTACTAGAATTTCATATTTTACTTGATCAAATATGGTTTCTCAGATCAAATCAAACCATAATTAACTCAACCCAATTAATTTAGGTCCTAATCTAATTAAGTGCTTAATTAAATTAGATTTATTTTTAATTTAATTTTCTAATCAAATTACAAAATTGGGTTGACCCAAGTCCTAGTTGAACTAGGACTAGTTCTTCCTTGCACTTGGCTTATCTAATCAACCTATTGGACTTGATCCAATCAAGTCCAAATCAAATCTAATTAAATTATATTTAATTAGATTTAGTTTTAGTCCTCTAGCTTAATCAAATTAGGTCAATTGCAATCAAATTACTAATTGATCCTCTTGCAATAATTGCATTGGGTTAAATATCAATGTATTGATCGTTTAACCTTAAAATGATTTTTAATTATTGATCAACCATTCGATCGGATCATGAACTCTAATGTGTATGACCTTATAGGTCTGAACCTAAGCTGGTAGCATAGGAATAAATTTCTATACCAGTCAAAGTGACCATTTAGTAATGATACCCGATGGTCGGATAGGTCGAATGTGTAGAGCAACATCCTTAGAACCTATGTGGATATAGTTTCCATGTAATTCATTTCCTGGACCAAAATGCTCGTAGGACATCTTAGAGTTAAACTATCAACTCTGATTAGGCTATCGACATTGTATTTCAAAATACCAAATTCATCTCATGGATTATCCTGGTCAAGATTTTGCTATATTAAAATATAGTGATATATTTTCTCCAACTCTTGAAGTGGTTAATTTCATCTTGATCACACACTAACTTCGCAAGTCCTTGACTGTGCTCAGAAGTATTTTGTTCCTAAATTAGAAATTTAGTTAGTCCTGTACCAAAACATAGTGAGTTGCTTGCAAGCCACTGAGATGATCTTAGGTCTAAGGGATACTTATACCTATATGGTATACAACAACCTATGCTCGATAGATGCTGTCATCCTAATTAATAGCCTATCATTTGATTGTAAATAGTTTTAAAGACTAATCGATAAATCCTCTCTTTATCAAACCTAAATAGTCTTAAGAATTTCATCACAATAATGGAGTTTGTTAGAAGATAAAAAACTTATGATAAAAAATATCAAAAATATATTTTATTAATTAATAAATTAATTATAATTACAATATAGCTTAACCATCAATAGGCTGATGATTGGCTTTAGGATATATTTTTCAACATAAAGATCATGACATATCCAATTACCATGTAGAATTGAACCTATGGGGTAACATAATTAAGTGTTTTGGTCTTGGATGTTTCAATTGAACTCATATAATCTAATTAAATTAGATTTGATCTTATCGAATTTAAGAAAATCATGCTAGCACATTATTGAACCTAATTTCCCCTACTTTGGGTTTCCTATTTGATAGAGCATAATCATATTGAATTTGGTTCGCAAAGGCACTAGGAGTTGTTGAACCCTGTGACTCCTGGATTGGATAAGGGAGGGTGGCACCAAGTTTGGGCTACCCCCTCTCCTTTGACTTTTCTTTTGTGTGCATGAGATTTGGGTGCACGCCCCCTTGTTTCTCTTGGGGTGTGCACCATCTACTTTTTGAGAGAGAAAGAGTGCACGCCTCTCCCTTCTGGGCATGCGGTCCTTGGAGATATGGATAAGTATCTGCTTGTTTGAATGAGTCAAATCTAGTTCAAATTTGAATCAGAGTTTGGTTTTAATTCAAACTAGGAGAGGAGATAAGATATGACACTAACCATCCTTATCCAGATAAGGGTGGTGCATGCCCCATCTAAATTTTGTTCAACTAAAAGAACATGGAGAAAGAGGAGGGGTGCTAGATCCTTCTGGGAATCTTTCTACTTTAAATCTTTAACCTGATCAATGACTTAACGCCTTAGGACTTCTAGTTTTCTATTTCTATAAATAGAAACCTGCTAGATGGTTTAGCATTGGAGTTTTAGAAACTACCAGAGCCTTGGCTTTTCTCTTTCATGCCTCCTTCCTCTCTCTCATGCCCAAAAGAGTTGGGCTGATCTCGTTCGAAGTACTTGAAGGATCGGATGCTGTCTGTGCTATAGAAGAAGGAGAAAGCGATCAAGCATTGATCGAGTTGCTGCCAATGATTAGATCAAAGGTGGATCCAGACGATCCAGATCTGACATGCTAAAGGTGGATCTAAGTTAGAGAAGACATCCAGATTCGAGCTTGAGTGGATACATGTAGAGGTTGGGTGCATGCACAGCTCAACAGTCGATCTCAATCTAGTTTTGATCATTGGACTATAGAGATCGTCTACCCACCCAAAAGTGATGTGATCACCCCTATGAATGCATGCTAACATGCTTATATGCTGTTATGTTATTTAGATCTATGAATTGCATGCTGGATCGGATACAAAAGTTTTAAATTTTGTTGCATCTGATCCAATCCGATCTAGCATGTAATATCATTTCTTCACATATATGGAGATACTGACTTAAAACTTATGGGATATACTAATTCTAGTTTTTAGTTAGATCACAATGATAGCAAGAGTGTGTCAGATTATATTTTTATCCTAAATAGGAAAGTAATTTGCTGAAAATATTTCAACCAACACACTATAGTCGATTCTATTTGCAAGAAAGAGTACATTGCAGCATCGATGCTGCGAAGAAAGCTGTGTGACAGAAGTTTATCAATAAGCTTGGAGTGGCACCCTCCGTCGATGGTCCAATCTCCTATATTTATGATAGTACTGAAGCTATAGCTCAAGCTAAAGAATTAAAGGTGCACCATAGGACCAAGCATATTCTGCATTGCTATCATTTTGTCTGGAAGATTATGGATCGAGTTGACATTGAGCTTTAGAAGATCGATGAAAAGGAGAACTTGGCTGGCCCATTTACTAAAGCCCTCAGAATAAAAGAGTTCGACAAACACAAGTGGAAGATGGGTATTCGATACTATTTTGATTGGCTTTAGTCTAAGTGGGAATTGTTAAAAATTATGTCTTAAAGCCAATCATCTAAATTATAGATGATTGTGTTGAAAATTATGTCCCAAAGCCAATCATCAACTTATTGATGGTTGAGCTATTTCTTGTAATTGTATATGAATTATAAATGAATAGAATATTATTTTAGTTTTTTCATCATAAATTCTTTGCATCTTCTTATAAACTCCTATGTTGTGATGAAGTTCTTAGAATTACTTAGAATCGATAAAAGAAAATTTAGCATTTAGTCTTTAAATTTGTTCATGACCAAATGATACATTGTTACCAAAGACAACAATATTTATCGAGTATAGATCATTGTATACCATATGGGTTGATTGTCCTCTTAACCAAGGAGTGTGGAGACACTGGTATGACATGCAGGTGAGATATATGGATACATCTGTACTGAATGTGACCTACTCTAGAGCTTTCTACTATCAAAACTTGCTCCAAAGGAAAATGGGTATAAGTGTCCATCTAACTTGAGATTGCCATAGTGACTTCTAAGCAACTCACTGTGCTTTGGTGCCAGACTACCTGAATTTCTAATTCAGTGATGAAAATTTTCTGGGCATGGTCAAGTACTTGAGGAGTTGGTGTGTGAATCAAGATGGGATTGATCACTCATGATTTTAGAAGTTGTGTTGAATTGTATTTCAATTTAGCAAAGCCTTGGCCAGGATTGTCCTTATGAGAAGTCACAGAACTGATTGCATTGAGACACAATATGAATATACATTTTAGAGTTGGTAGTTTTACTCTGAGTCATCCTAAATATAAAGGTCAAAAGGATGAATTATACAGTAACCATATTCGAGTAGGTTCTGAATGTTGCGATAGCAACTATTCGATCTATCCAAACCTCAGATATTATTGCTAGATAGTCACATCGATTGGTATAGAAATTAGTTTCTATGCCACCGGCTTAGGGTTGAACCTATTGGGTCACATAAATTAGAGATTCCTACTTGATCTGATGGTCGATGTAAAGTCCCACTAGACTGGAACTCTATGATCAACAGTCCCACTAGACTAGGACTTTGTGATCAATAGTTCTACTACATTAGGACTTTGAGTCCTACTTGTCTGAAACTCTACGATCAAGAGTCCTACTAATCTCGGACTGTGATCATGGATTCCACTAGTTTGGGATACTGGGATCAAGAGTCCTACTGGTTTGGAACTCTCTAATCAAGAGTTTCATAGAGATGGGACTCTATTGCCTAAACATCCATTGGATTTGGACTCTATATTTATGAAATGACTAATTAGCAATTTGATTACTAGTTAACTTAATTTGATTGAGTGATGAGTTTTGAATCAAGTCTAATTGAATTGGATTCAATTGGATTTGAGCTGATTAGGTTATGAGATAACCTAATCGTCGAGAAAGTTTGTTTCCTAATTTGATTAGCACTTAGACTTAATTAATTTTTGATTTGATTAGGATTTAATTGAGTTTATTTAAGCCTAATTTAGTTAGGTTTATTCTGGTCTAATTAGTCCTAGCCAAATTGGTTTGGGTTGGGATTTAATTGGATAAGAATTTAAGTCTAGTTTGACTAGACTTTTCCCTAGTGCCATTGACCTTTTGACTTGCACCCATTTTTTTTGCATGAGAACTTAGATTCTCATATTTTTTCCCCAGCACAAAGGCCTCACATGCTCCCCTATCTTGCCTCTAATGGATAGGATTAGGTTGGTTGACATTTAAATTCAAATGGGATTTGAATTCAAGTGAACAACTAACCAATCCTTATCTAATCCACATGCACTCTACACATTTTGGTGGTTTTGTTGCTAATTTAGAAGGGGCTGAAGGGTGGGGTGTGTGCTAAGAGAGGAGAGTCCTTCTCATCATAAATCACCTTGTGTGCATGAGAAAAAATTAGAGTTTTCCTGAGAGAAAAATTCTAGAGAGAGTGGTGTGGGGTTTGGGTGTGTGCTGCCCTAGGGTTTCATCTTTGGGTTCAGGAAGAGAGATCAAGAGCTGTGAGTGTCACAACTCCATGAGATTTTCTAAAACCTTCCTCTATCTCCCTCCTACCTCTGTTGATTTTTTGATGCATCCAAAAAATCAAAAGAAGGAGATCGATCTAGATCGATCTATGTTAGCCACGAAGGAGCCGATTGGGACCAAGAGCCTTATGTAGATGATCCATAGATGCCAGATGCTATGTGTGACTGCATCATGATGAGAGGATCTCTTCATCTAAGTTTTGATTGCGGTGATCGACTATCCGCACAAAGGTATGATGTTCTGAACATAAATAGTGTAGTAGTAGTAAATAAGATTTACTACCTACTATTCATGTTTTCAGATTTTTATAACATGCATATATATCATATTATGATCCCAGATGTAGGATTTTTAATGATTAGATCACTAGTGCTGGTGTTGAAAATGGATGGCCACTGAAGTTCGCTGGAGGTGGAAGAGATGATCTCTTCGAAGAGACTTGCAAGACAAAGTCCGCGCCAAAGGTGGGTGGCTCCAGCATGGACCCTTTAATGGTCAAGTTAGCTTTCTGACCAACAAGAATGGAGTAAATAAGAAAATAGAGTGGAGAGAAGAGCTTAGAGAGAATAATATATCTAAAGGGTCCCTTATATAGCTTTCGATCGCCTTTAAGGTTGATCGAGGATGAGTACAAATGCTTTAATTCGAAGGACTGGAGGTTAGAAAGGATGGTGGGTCCTTCAATTAGGATAGTGGCTATGTTCTCTAGAGGAAATTTGGCGAATATCCAAGATCGATTCAAAGCTAGGATGGAGGAGTACTGAGATCCATTCCTTGTAAAGTGGCTATTGCTTATTCTAGATTGCAGATCAGACTTATATTGGTGGCGAAGTCCTCTTGCTGACTCAAGTTTGTCTATTGAAGTCCTTGGTGTGAGATTAGCGAGATCTGCTATCTACAGAGTGAAGTAGAGAAATTTATCCATCTTTAAGGTTGGCTACTATGCGAGGTCGAACGATGCTGGGGTTCCACATTTATGGGATGGCTATCATCTATTCTGAGTTGGAGATCGAAATTAGTCAAATAGCAGCTCTTTTCATTGTACAAGCTCGTCCGGCTGGAGTTTACATTATAGTTTTGGCAAGGTTTGCTATTACCAAAAGGGAGTTGGGAGGGATTGTTGTTGAGAAGGTCGACCAGTGCATAAGATCTGAAGGCCAATCTTTCGAACTCTGTCTGGACTAGAAAATCAACTTGATTGAGGTTCAGACTTGATCATCATGACTACATATGGCACTATATCAAGGTCAGACATCCAACCAAACTTTAGTGAGAGCTATTTTATCCCCAACACTTGTTCTCCTACTCTCGAGTTCAAAGTTCGGACATAAGAAGTACCAAAATTTGAGACCGTTGAAGTCCTTTTTGGCTTCCCACCTTTGAGGGATGAGAAGTTTTGGCTTATTTGAATTGGCATAGAAGCTTCTTTTATGTCGAATGACCTGAAATGATCTCAACTTTCAAAATTTTTCCTTGTGAGAAGCTCAAATACATGGTACCATAATGATTCCATCAGATGTATGCCACTAATATGATGAAGAGGACACACGGAGGGTGAAGATTTGTTATGGATGATCCGCAATCATAACAATCTTGGGATTCTCCTACCTATTTAAGCATCTTTTCTTCCTTCTCCCTTATCCTAGTTTGCCTTCTCCCTCTCTCTTCCTCTAGTTCTGATCTCCTTCACTTCCAACCATCCTGCTCTAGCTCCATTCTTCATCGCTCCAGCCACAAAGATCTCCACTTATTTTAGGTTAGTCTTCTGACTTTTCTTTTATATTTTCTTGCCTTTCTTTTGCTTTCTAATCCTTAAGAGTTTCTTTTGGGGGGGTTGCTGCTGGTTCTCTGTTCATTAGGTTTGCCTACCAATTTCTTTTAATTTTTAGAAGATTTTTTCTTATTTTGTTTGGTCTAAAATGACTTTCAAAATCTCCTAGTCCATCGGTTCTAGGAGTCCATCCAACCCGAGCTCCCCTAATCCTGATCCTAGGAATGGAATCAAGCCTAGGGAGGTATTTCATCTAGTTTTCATCTTAGAAACCATTTCTTGTTCTCTTTCTCCTAAAGATCTTTCTTTAATCAGGGTTCAAGATGGAGTCCCTCTGGGGTATGAATTGGAGCTTCGCGGGTCAAGTAGCAAGCTAGTGCCCCTCTTCTGAGTTACTTCTATTTGTACTCGGAGGCTCTTCATGCCAGGCTATGACTTCCAATCCCTTCTTTTATTATTGATCTTTTTCGCTTCTTGAACATATCTCTAGCCTTAGTCATACTGAACTTCTTTAGGTTCATTGTAGGATTTCTTGCTCTTTGCCTTTTAGCAAAGGTCCATCCCACAGTTTCTTTATTTTGGATCTTCTTCATCCTTAAGCATCATTCTTCTACCAAGGACTTGTGGTATTTATCCCTCCAGTTTAGCAAGAAGGGATTGCTCAAGAGTGCTCCTTCCTCTATTCATAATTGGAAGAAGTTTTTCTTTGTGTCCTGTCTCTTGGTAGAACTAGGGCTTCCCCTTTGGGGTCAATTAAGAGACTCAGTTTGTAGAGCTCTTGGGTTGGAGTGAGAGGATCAAGACTCTACCAATATTTTAAGAAACTACAAGGCCCATTTACTGACCAAATTATTAGATGAGCAAATGTTATACAACCTTAGCTTGAGCCCAATTAATCCTGAAGGTATGCACTTATGTTTTCTTTTTTGTTCCTTTATCTTTTCTTCTAACTTTGGCTTGTCCGCTCTTGCAGAGATGACTTTTGAGGAGTTAAAATAGCTAACCAAGGAATTCTAGATGCAAAAAAGGAAGAGGGGTACCTCAAGGGAGTCCTTGAAATGGGCGAAGGTTGGAGACCCCATCTCGGCCACCCCAACTTGGCCACCCCAACTCAGGCGGCTTTTACCTTGGAGGCTATAGTACCCTTGCCGACTTTGATCCCGTCCACTATGAACACTACTCCTGCACCTCCCGAGAAGAAGAAGAAGGTGGAAAAAAGAAGGAAGAAGACTGTTGCTAAGAAGATCTGAAAAGATTTTGGTGAGTCCGATAGCAATAGTGCCTGCTTGGACTGAGGCTCTCTGGATGAGTGGGAGGTTGTCCAACCTTTGATGGAGGGCTGTGTCTTTCCAAAAATAATTGAGAGGATGTTGTGGGTGGACGATGAGGAGAGAATGAGAGATTTCTATGCAGTCCTTATAAAGATAACTACTTTTTCTTTTTTGTACTTAATTGAATGCATGTGCGATCTATAATAATAATTTGTGTTTTGCTGTTTGTAGCTGGGGCACCACCTCTTCGTGAAAGTGGAGGTGGTTAATCTCTGCAAAGTCAAGGTCGTGAAGGTAGTTAAGAATACCAGATTGAGGTGGGGCATCTTTCTGCCAAGGTCGGGCATCTACAAGAGATGCTCAAGAGGGAGGAGCAAGCATCGGCTGGGCTAAAGGCCATGTTGACTTTGGAGGAGGAGAAGAGGAAGAAGGCTGAGGTCGACATTGTTGAGGAAAGGATGTAGACAGTTGGAGCCAAAGAGTGGGTCATTTCATCCTTCAAATCATTAAAGAAATTGGAGGGCATCGAAGTGGCATTCGCTCAAAGGCCTTCAGCAAAGGGATCAAACTCTACCAGAAGAAAGTCACGAAAAAATTTTCTAAGCTACACTTTGGATTTCTGGTGGAGGATTTTTTTGAAGATGAGATGGAGCTTCCTACGGTCGAAGCTAATCTTTCTTATGCCAAGCCTGCTGCTGCCAAACCTACTGAACGTGCTCCTGCTCCTGCGCCTGCTAAGAGACTGACATCTACTATGGCCACATTGAGTTCTTCTGCTGCTCCACCACCAAAGGTTGGTGACCTCCACTGATTGTACTTTTTTTCTTTCACATCTCATATACTTAAAAAATTTTAGTTAACAAAATTAAATTTCTTCTTTTGTCATATCCCTATGTATTGTGATATGTTTATACATTAAAGCTTCACTTGCAAATACTACCATCGAGCGCAGACTTCAGTCGGAGTGGCACCACTACCTTAGGACATTCTCCTAAAGGCCCACATTAAAAATTTGAGGAAGGAAGTTCATCATGTCAACAAGAAGTTAAAGAAGACAGAAGACAAGCTTCAAAAAAAAAAAAAAAAAAAAACTATGCAGAGGCTATGGTTAGAATCAACCACCTTCACCGAGCATCCAAATAGACTTTCAAAGAACATACCACTAAGAAATACCACTTGTCTGAAGAGCTAGAGTGAGTGAAGAATCTTGCTAGCAAGAGGGCCTAGACTTCGACTACAAAAATTTGCTCTCAAGGCCGAGCTCTGAGGGGCGAAAGGGAGATCAATCAACTCGAGAAGGGCTCGGCTTAGGCTCAAAGCCAAGGGGAATATGCCTGGGACTAGTCAAAGAAGTTTTCTAACCTCCAAAAATAGCTGCATGATGCCAAGGTTGCATATGATATCTACAGACTTGGTTGATGTGACCAAATTGATGAACTTAAAAGGAAGCTCAAGACGGCCAATATTGAGGTGACCCGACTTCAAAAATAATTAGCAGACAAGGCGCAAGCTGGCCCAAGCAGGAATTCAGATGAAGTTGCTTCTATGAAGAACTCTTTGGCTAATTTAACCAAAGTGTACGATAAAAATAGGGCCGAACTCTTTCAACTGAAGGTCCTAATGACTTATAATGAAAACACAGTGAAGGATGCCAAAGTTGAGTCCGCTATTTTATGAAAAAGATTGAGGGAGGTCAAGGAGGATGCTAAGATAGCTCGAAAGCTACTTGGCGAGAGCCTAGAGACAAGAAAAGAGCTTAAAAGCAAAGTGAATGACTTGAAGCTCTCGCTTGTAATGGCTAGGGCTGGTAGCCCGAAGTCCAAATAGAACTTCGTCTTTGTTCTTTTTTTCTCTTTCTTTTTTGTAATCAGTCCTGGAGACTTCTGTACTGAACTTTAATTTAATAAAATTATACTTCTTTTAATTATTCCTCTATATCTTGTTTGGACTGGATGCTTGTAGTTTTCTTAGTTTTTGCATCATGTCTAATGTTGGTGTTGTTTTGAAACAATGATCCCAACCCGATATCTTGTAGGCATGTCCTCCTTATTTATAAACAAGAGTCTTCCAATCCTATTTAGGAGTTAACCTTTCTCCCAGTTTAGAAATTAGGGGTTTTCATGTCCTCCATAAAAGTCTTCAATCACATTAGGATGAGGTTCTCCTCCTGATCCTAATGTAGTTATCCTCTTGTTGATGGCTGATGCTCTTTATATTCCTTATAAGGATCTTTACCTATGTCAGGACAAGATCTTCCATCTATTTCTGACATGGTTAATCTTTTGTTTAAGAACTAAAGGCCTTCAATCTCTTGTAAGGATCTTCACCCATGTTAGGATGAGGTCCTCCTATTTTTGACATGGTTAACCTCCTGTTTAAGAACCAGAGGTCTTTAATCTCTTGTAAGGGTCTTCACCCACATCAAGACGAGTTTCTCCTCCTATTCCTAACATGGTTAATCTTTTGTTTAAGAACCAAAGGCCTTCATCCATGTTAGAACGAGGTTCTTCTCTTGTTCCTAACATGGTTAACCTCCTGTTTAAGAATCGAAGGCCTTCAATCCTTCATAAGGATCTTCAACCATATTAGGATGAGGTCCTTGTTGCCCAAAGGTAGCAACCCAAGAGGGGGTGGGGGGGTGGGGAGTGAATTGGGTTCTTATAAAAGCTTTGACCAAATTTTACTCTAAGCAATTATGTGCTTTGATTTTAATCTAAGTGGTGAGGATGAGATGTATATAATATGAGTAGACGAATTAAGATAACAAAACCAAACTATGAAAGTAAAGTAAGAATTATAAGCATGCAAAGTATATAGAGAGATAGAAGAAAAAAGCACAACACAAACACACAAAGATTTATAGTGGTTCAGAGCAACCCACTCTTACGTCCACTCTCCAAGCTTTTCTTGGAAATTTTACTATAATCTACCTTTGATTGCAGTGGGTTTGTTTTCCCAGGCTCACAAACGAACCTAGTTGATTTTCATAGGAGCACCAACCAAAACCTAATACCGTTAGTTTTTTGGGTTCACTAACAATCCAGTTGATTTTTCGGGATCACCAACCAAAACCTATAATGTCCAATTCTGGGCTTGGATGGGCCTAAACCCTAAGTTTCTTTTCCCCAAAGAAACTTATAGAAAAGTCAAAAAATACAAGTAAAGTTTCAGCACAATATAAAAAATAGAGTATAAGCTCTTTTAAATCCTAAAGAACAAGCTGATAATATGCTCGATTGAAGCTTGGCTTTTCTTCAAATTATGCTTGAGAGGATGTAGAAGATGTTAGAGAAGATTACTTTGAAGGCTCGCTGAAATCTGCACAACACTCCTCTCTTTTTCTTTTTCTTTGGATATTCAATGTTCCTCATAAAATCTGAAAGATTCTCTCTCTAAATCTCTTAATATCTTTCTTCTATTTTTTTCAATTGATTCTCTACCTTTAAATACCTTTAGAGAAGTTGGAGTGAGAGTTCTTAGCTGTTGGAAGCTCTAAAATAGCCATTGAGATTGAAAAATAGCCATTGAAAAACTATTCATTGAAGGTTATCCGCGTAGATCGAGATCTCTCAATTTTTTACGAGACCTCTTGATTTTTCATGAGATGTCTCATTAGAACTGCAAGATCTCTCGAGAAATCTATGAGATCTCTCACTCTTAAAGCATAGAAATAAAGTTTCTATCTCCTGAGAATGAGACATCTCGAGTTCAACTCGAGACCTCTCGAGACTGTGCTAGAATACTGTTTCATTATGCCAGACCATTTGAGAGGTCTCGAAAAAAATCCGAGACATCTCAAAAAATCCTGACTTCATTTTTCTTCAATGTTTGACCTTCCAAACTTGAGTTTTTTGGTTCCAAACTCTTTTAAACATAATTACTTCCTTTAATTTTTATTTCTCTTTTTTCAATCATACTTTCTTCATACCAAAGCATCCAAATATGTGTGAATTTGCTCTTTTAAGTATTTTGGTATGGCATCTTGAGAAAATTTATTCTTGAGATAAATTTTTCATTTTGGATACTTGAAAAATCCCACACACATTCTTGAAATACATGATTAGATACATAATATACTCAATATTTTAGAATCATCAAAATCAATCTCAGTGTCAACAATCTTCCCCTTTTTGATGATGACAAAATCTTGAGTATATACACAATAAAAATAAATAATGTATTTCTATGCATTTTGCTAAAAGGTATCATGAAGTATAGATTAAACACATGAATGAGTACTTCATGAATGTTCTCAATTATTCTTTTGGTTCGTTGCATATATTTCATATAGTCATAAGAAAAATGTTTCAATTCATATCAATGAGTATTAAGTTTTCATTTCAAGCATCAATATAATTCAAATTAGTACTTCAAGCATATACTCAACATTTTTCTTCCCCTTTTTGACAGCATCAAAAAGCTCATAAAAAAGAAATAAAAAATAATCATCAAAATCAATAATATGATTGTATCAAAGTAAAAATTGCATTAAGTTCAGAAAATTAATTTATATGAGTCATCAAAATCAACATCAAAGCATTAAATTGAGAGATGTATTAAATTAATGAAATCAATTTAAATGAATCTTCTTCCTTTTGAAAATTAGTCATTTGACTCAAAATAAGTTTCAAATATTTATTTTAATTTTAGAAATTAGCTTGAATTTAAATATTATATGCTTTTTCTCTTTTTGAATGAATATGATCTTTATTCAGATTTTCAAATATGCACTTTTAAGTTTTAAGAGAAATAGAGCTTTTCAAAATATTTGAATATGAAATCAAGTATAAAATATACTTTGATATTCTAACTTTTCTTGAATATGAAATCAAATATAAGAAATAGAGCTTTGGTCAATTAGATTTGAAAAAAGTATGTATCGAGAATGTATCGAGCAAAATAAAATAAACAGTATCAAAGTATAAGTTAGTCACATTTTCAAATTCATTGCTTTGAGTAAAATATTATTTTAAAATAAATAATTCATAAAAATTTTATAATGCACATAAGAAATTTAGGATCAAATTTAAATTTTCAAATGGGTTTCAAAATTTATTCCTTGGAGTAAGAATATGTTTTCAAATTAGTCAAAATTTTTTTAATCAAATCAAGTTAAAAAATATCTCTCCCCCTGTTTTTCATACTTATACCAAGATTAATTTACTTTTTAACTTTCTTTCCTTCTTTATTTCAAATCAAGCAAATTCAACACGAATTTAACCACTAAATTAAGATTTTTAAAATTTAAAATATATTTTTAATTTTAAAGATCTTTTTTATTAAATGATTACTTCTTTAATATTTTCTCCTCCTTACTTTAACAAATAAAGTCATTTCTTTGAAAGATTTTCTTGATACCAATTAAACTAAATTTTAGATCAAATCATGATTTTTTGGTTCAATACCATTTAAAGATTAATTTACAAATTCAGCTTGATACCAATGATTTTAGTTTTGAATTAAATCAAGATGAATTGATTCCAATTAAATAGTTTAAGGATTTAGAATGATTAATCAATTTGAATTGATATCAACAAATTAGTTAAGACAAATCATAAAAAATTTTTCAGTCATTCTTCAAAAAGATCATTTCTTCCTTTTCATAAGAAATATCAAATAATTAGGTTCAGAAAAGGTATGTATTTTTGAATTTATTTCAAATGATATCATATCAAACATATAGCTATATAAAATCATATTTAAAATAAAGATATTCTTCTCTTTTTGTCAAAAGATAAATCAATCAGATACATGACAATAGTAAATTATTTGATATCAAATAATTAAAACTAAAGTTTTCTATAAATATTTAGCAATTTAAAACATTCATATCCAATAAGAATATTTTAATTTAAATTCATTAATTATAAAATTGATATGGAGAGACTTAAAATATTATGCTAAATTTCAAAATAAACCATTTCATCTATAGTATGATATATAGAGGAGAGCATATTAATCTTTAAAATCAAAGCATTCAAATTATAGTAAGCATCAAAATCAATCATACTTATCAAAACATGAAAGGAGTTATCATATGCATATATATTAACAAATCATTAATGTTAATACATCAAACTTTCAATTCATAAAGAATGATCATTTTAAGCAATGATAAATCATCAAAATCAATCAAACATACTTAATAATTATGCTTTTAGTAGCTAAGCTGGTAGTCAATATTTAAAAATTTTTAAGAAAGCTTTGATGGTGATGAGAGGTAGAAGACTGAGCAACGATCTTTATAAAATAGAAGGCTCCATGGTGAATGATAGTGTAGAGGTGTTAGCAGCGGCACAAGAGGAACAACTTTTATATCGATTATGGCGCTATTTGATGGGTCATATGAGTGACCGAGGACTCATTGAATTTAGTAGAAGAGAGATAATCTCAGCCTTAAAAAAGGATAGATTTTTATGAGCCATGCATCTTTAGCAAATAGCATGGGATAAAGTTTGCTAGTAGTACCAAACACAGCGAAGGAGTGCTGGATTTAGTGCACTCGGATGTGTGGGGACCGACTTCTATATCAGCTAGAGGTGGGGCAAGGTATTTTATTGCTTTCATTGATGATTTCTCAAGAAAGATGTGGGTTTGTTTGATTAGAGAAAAATCAAAGATGTTTCTCCAATTTAGAGCCTAGAGAGCTGAGGTAGAGGAGTTAGGGAGATACGTGAAGTATCTGAGGTTGAATATTGGAGGAAAGTATACTAGCTTAGAGTTCAAGAGGTACTATAAGAAAAATGGCATCAAATGCCATTATATAGTGAAGATGACTTTCCAATAGAATGGTGTTGCAGAGAGGATGAATCGAACACTGATCGAGAAGGCATGGAGTTTGAGGCTGCAGACATCATTTCTAAAATCTTTTTGGGGTGATGCTCTAACTTTTTCTTATTTTCTTGTGAATAGGTCCCCTCATCGTAAGCTGAATGGAGGCATTCCAAAGGAGGTCTAGAGTGAAAAGAAGATAGAGCTTGGACATCTGAATGTCTTCGATTGCTCAGTCTATGCACATATGGAGGCAACCGAGAGGAGCAAGTTGGACCCAAAATCTTAAAAGATAATATTTATAGTATATCCATATGAAGACAAGGGGTACCTACTGTGGGATTCTCAAGCACAAAGATTTGTGATCAGTAGGGATGTAATTTTTGATGAGAAGAGCATCTTGGAGAGGTCTGGGAGTACAGGAGGAACTAAAAAAATGAAGATGAACAGTGATGATCAGTCAGGGATAGATGGCATGCAGTTTACATCCACTTATAGAAATATTCTTATTGAGGTGGAGCTGGGTAGGAGAGTACTAACTTAGAGTGAAAATTAGCATGGAGAGCCAGCTATTCAGTTAGATGTGAAGGAGTAGCCACGGACATCAAGCAGGAGTAATGTGCCAGTGGGAGTGGCTTTGCATAAGCCCCAGCATACTGTTAGGAGACTGGTTAGATATGGCATTGATGAGGTGATCTCCTATGCACTCATCACCACTAATGGAGATCCAGAGAATTATGCAGAGGCTATAGAGAGTGAGGATCATGATTCATGGATGCAGGCCATAATGGAGAAGATGGAATCACTAAAGAAAAATCGACATAGTAGCTGATGGATCTTCCAAAAGGTGCTCAATCTATTAGCTCAAAGTGGGTGTTCTCAAAGAAGGAGGCACCTTCAAAACAAGGTGGAGTCAGATTCAAGACAAGGTTGGTAGCAAAGGGATACTCACAAAGAAAAAGGATTGATTATATAGAAGTCTTCTCTCCTATGGTGCGTCATACATCTGTTCGGATTTTGTTTTCATTGGTGGCATAGTATAACATGGAGTTAGAACAAATGGATGTGAAGACAGCCTTCCTTCATGGAACTTTGGAAGAAAGGATCTACATGAAGTAGCTAGATGATTTTATGGAGATTGGGTAGGAGGAGAAGGTGGTTCACTCAGGAGGTCACTCTATGGCCTAAAATAGTTCCTTCATCAATGGTATCACTGATTTGATGCCTTTGTTTTGAGTCTGGGATTTATCAGATGTGAACATGACTACTATGTCCACATCAAGAATGTAGATGAGGAGGATGCCCTGTGCCTACTACTTTATGTAGATGATATGCTCATAGCCAGTAGAAGCATGGAGGCTATGAAAGGGATGAAAAGGATGTTATCAGCTGAATTTGAGATGAAGGATCTGGATCTAGCAAAGAAAATCCTTAGAATGGAGATTTTTAGAGATAGGTACAAAGGAGTGCTCCATTTGTCATAAGAAGGTTATGTCTAGAAAGTTCTAGAGAGGTTTGGGATGGAGAAGACCAAACCTACAGAGATACCATTATCGAGTCACATATCTCTCTCCAAGTATCAAAGCCCCTAGTTAAAAGAGGAGAGAGAGTACATGGATAGAGTTCCTTATGCCAATGTTGTAGGTAGTGTGATGTACATAATGATGTGCTATAGACCAAATATAGCACATGAAGTGAGCACGGTTAATAAATACATGGCTAACCCTGGGAAGGAACACTGGAAAGCATTGAAATAGATATTGAGATATCTGCATGGAATAAAAAATTATGGTTTGGTATTTGGTGGATAGTTGGAAGGATTTAAAGAATAATCTGAGAAGATATGTGAAGGTTTAGGTCCTCTAGAAGGATTTGTAGATATGAATTATGTAGATGATCTAGATACAAGGAGGTCTACTACTGGATACCTCTTCTGCATGTTTGGTGGACTGGTATCTTGGAGATCAACTCTTCAACCAATCACGGCCTTGTCTACCATAAAGATCGAGTATATTGGGATAACAGAGGCTGCAAAGAAAGCTCTTTGGCTTAGAAGGTTGATTACTGAGATGAGGGTAAAGCAGAGCAAGGTTATACTATATAGTGACAGTCAGAGTGCTCTGTTGCTTACATAGAACCTAATCTATCATGCACACACAAAGCATATAGATATGAGGTACCACAAGATCAGGGAGCTGGTGGAGA
Organism: Cocos nucifera; assembly: GCA_006176705.1. NCBI lineage: Eukaryota > Viridiplantae > Streptophyta > Magnoliopsida > Arecales > Arecaceae > Cocos > Cocos nucifera. The sequence goes on along the minus strand of QRFJ01002033.1, from coordinate 145,438 downwards.
AAGGTAAAGTTGAACTGATGAAGGTCCATATAAAGAAGAATTAGTCTAATGCACTCACGAAGGTACTTCCTAGAGATAGCTTTTAGATGTGTGTGGCATGGATGGGTTTGCAAGGAAAAGATGAATTCACAAGAACTTGGAAGCACCAAGATGGAGAATGTGAGCTCAGATGTGGTGCTCCCAAGTCTTGGAAACATGAGAAAATAGGTTATGAGAAGATGGGAGCGAGCTAAAAGAGAAATCAGCCTGGGTGGTAAGCTGTAGAAACTTAGTCGACTCACCCTGAGACTGGATTGACTAAGTTAGGAACTGGGTTAGTAATATCTTAGAGAAAAATTTAGATAAAAAGTAGTATTTTCAGGACTTTTGGCATGGTACACAATGGGTTGGCTCAGTCTCAAGCTAAGCCGACCTAGTCACAGGTTAGCCAGCTTAATCTGAAATTGAGCTGGCTTAATGTCGCGGGATTGCTTTTGTGTACGAGAGTTGTTTAGGTTTGGGAGAGTTTTTCTATGAGCTTGGGGCTTGACCCTTTTGTAAAGTATTTATATTGAAAATAGGTCAAGGATTGTAATATGCTGAATACAAACAAATAAAAGCTCTTTTCTCTTAGAAAACTCTTTTGCTCTCTCTCTCTTTTTTCTTCTCTCGAATCCATTGGTTTTGCTTTCGCATTAATTCTAGGAGTTTGTTCCTTATTGCTTGGCTAATCACCAATGGCCACATCGATCCGAGAGAGGGTAGTATTTTTCAACACTCAAGATATCCATTTAAGAATGCCATTTTCATGTCCATCTACCATAATAGGCTACAATAGCAACCAGTGTGTAGATGGATTTAAGCTTGGCTACCTGCGAAAAGATATCCTGATAGTCAATGCCTTCTTGCTGACTATATTCTTTCACTACTAGCCTAGCTTTGAATATCTCTACGTTCCTATCGGCACCTATCTTTCTCTTGAAGATTTATTTATACCCTATAGGTACTATACCTTTAGGTGGATCTACCAAGGTTCAGACTTGGTTCGAGCGTATTGAGTCAATCTTTGACTTCATTGCTTCTAACCATTTTTTAGAGTCAATATCAGATATCGCCTCATCATAAATTTTATGATCATTACCATGAATCCTATTTTTTGTGAGGAACATTTTCTCTACATCCTCTAAAATGGTATCCAAGTATCTCTCAAGAGGATGAAAAATTATATCTGATCTACGAGATGGAGGAGGTTGTGTTTGAATTGGCTCAATCTGACTGGGTTCCATAGGTTCCTTATCTTGTTGCTCTTTCGAGACCTTCTCCTCGAGCCTAATCTATCTCTTGATGCCACCATCTTGAATAAACTATTTTTTTTAAAAAATAGCATGTCAACTTACAATCACATTGTGGTCCTCTGAAAGATAGAAATAATGTCCTAACAACTCTTTAGGATATTTAATATAATGAGCTCTAAATGTCCTAGACTCTAATTTGTCTGTCTGCTATCTCTTGACGTGGGTCGGACAACCCTAAATTTTAAGATGACTCAGACTTGGCTTCTTGCCATACCATATCTTACATAGTGTGGTAGGAACGATTTTAAAAAAAACCCTATTCAGTAGGTAGATAATGGTCATTAGATTATATCCCCAAAGAAACTCTAGAAGGTCCATGTAGCTCATCAAGAATCGGACCATGTCCTATAGGGTCTGGTTTCTCCATTCTAAAATACCATTGAGTTGAGGCATTTTAAGTGGAGTTCACTATGAGAGTATGCCATTTTTCTTAAGATAGTCTAGTATTGGTGTGAAATCTGATCGTCATCGGAGGAGTGCTAGAGTCGAAGAAGATGAGGTCACCATTGATGACCTATAAGACAAGTCTCATCCAGAGCCTGGGATGGGTGGCTCCAACAAGACCCTCCGATGATCAAGTCAGCTCTTTCGGCTAACAGAAATGGAGTACTCAGTAGAAAATGTTATAGAGTATCAAGAAGGAGAAGAGAGCCTAAAGAAAACATATCTGGAGGATCCCTTTTATAGATGGAGCCTATAACAAATTGATAGCGATAGCCATAACCGTCTGGTAGTGGGCCACTTAGGCCATGCAAAGTTTGTTATGAAGGATGGTGTCTATTGTCGTGACTTGCCAGTCGAGAGTGGTGTCCATTATCATAACTTGCTAGTTTGTTGAGATTTAATAGTTGAAGTTTGGATATGGTAGACATCGATTGGTGAAGAACTTTGAGTTATATCAATTCCAGAGGAGTTTGGACTCTTCTAAGGCAGTCTGTGTGTGAGTTGATTCATGCTGTGTGGTGCTGGATTCATGTAGAGACCTTCCTAGGCGACTATAGGAAGTTTAGTTGGGAGGAGTACGGAAGGAGTTCGACTACTTGAGGAGTTTGAAAGGAGTTCGATTGTTGGAGGAGTCTAGAAGGAGTTCAGAAAAAATTTGTGATTGAAGCTCTCCTGCGACCATGAGTTATACCTGATTGAGCACCAAACCGAACTTCAGCAGGAGCGAGGTTGACCCCCAACAATAGTCCCCCCACTTTCGAATTCAAAATTTGAAGGAAGAAAGTAAAAAGATGACCGTCGAAGTTCGTTCTCGAGCTCCCGCCTTATCGGGATGAGATATTTTGGTATTTACTATGCTGGCACAAAAACTTTTCAAATTTGAAATGAGTTCGAAAAGACGGTCCTTCATTTCTCCCATCGAAACTGTGCCTCGAGTTTGGTGCCATAAAGACTCCGCTTGTAGCTGCCTTTCTATCATGATGAGTGGGACACACGGTGCATGTTGACTGGCCGAAATTGATCCATGATCATAACTGCCTTAGGTTACTTTTGACTATTTAAGGTCTTCTTTCTTCGCTTGGAAGTCATTCCTGTCCGAGTCTTCTCCTTTCGTCAGCCCCCATCCATCTTCTTCCCAAGGGTATTAACCTTCTCCCTCACCTTCCTGAGGTTCGAACATCCTTTCAATTGGTCCTCATTGCATCCATCATCCTTTCATTCTTCCCAGATAGCTTAGGTTAGTTTTCTATCCATTCTCTTAGGTTATTCATGCTTTTCATTTCTGGCTTCTTGCTTTCTTGATTTTTTGGTGGCAACCTTTGCCCTACATTTTTTCTTATTTTTCTAGGGATTTTCTTGGGGTTTAATCTCGATTTGAATGTCTTTCGAAACCTTCCACTCCATCGGTTCATGGGGCTCATTCGAACCGACCTTCTTTGACCCTACACCCCTAGCTGAGGTAGAACCCAAGAACATGTTTCGCTCGTCTTTCACTCCAGCCACCATCCCATCTGTTCTTACCCCAGACGACCTTTCTTTGATCCAAATTCAATATGAAATCCCTCCAGAATATGACCTTGAACTCCCTAGCTTTGATGACTGAGTCAGCTCTCCTCCGATCGGTCGATTTTGTTTGTACTTAGAAACTTTGTGTGCCAGACTTAGGCTCCCACTGCTCCTTTTTGTAGTCACTCTCTTCCAGTTTTTAAACATCTCCTTCACATCTATCATACCGAACTCTTTTCGATTTGTCATATATTTCCTTTTCCTCTATCGATTGGCTGAAGTCCAGCCGACCATTTCACTTTTTAGAAATTTCTACACCATTAAGCACCATCCTTCTGCAAAGGATTGGAGGTACTTTTTCCCCTAGGTTGGCAAGAAGGGATTATTGAAAGGTGCCCCTTCTTCCATTCACAACTGAAAGAAAAAGTTCTTTTTTGTACATTGCCTGACCCTGCCATTAGGTCTTCCTCCCTAGGGTTATATTATAGTTCGTTGAGCTCCTAGCTTAGACGGAGCCAATCTTGATTCATCCGATAAACTTAAGGCATATCGAGCTCCTCCTCTTTTCGACCTTCTATAGGAACAGATCTTGTTCAACCTGGGTCTGAGTCCACACGATCCTGTTGGTACATCTTTTGATTTTTGAATCCACATGGTTTCTTGCACGTGTATTGCTACTGACTGTTCTTTTTTTTTTTCTATTATAGAAATGGATACACAAGCTACCGAGATGCTTACCAAAGGACTCTACACCAAGAATAGGAAGGGGAAGGTGCCAAGCGATGGCTCAAAGAGGGTGAAGGTTGGTGCTTCTAGCTCTGAAGTTTCTACCCCCACTGCTGCTGCATCCGAGGACATCATCGGTGTCGAGACTGCCCTAAGCACCGAGGTCGGCACCACTAGCATGAGCTCAGTGCCTTCCATGCCCTTAGGTTCCTCCAGCGAGGATCGGGCTTTAGAGCTCCCTACCAAGAAAGAGATAGGGGAAGGAAGACAAAAGAAGAAAGCCATTGCCAAGACATCCCACAAGGCTCACCTAGGTGGATCGGATGGTGATGGTGATGAATGAGGGGAGGATCCCTTCGATAATCCAAAGATCATCTAGGATCATACCAACAAGTTTGCCATACATGAGGTGGTGGACCAGATGGTCGATCTAGATCCATGACAGCTCGTCTGGGATTCTCTCAGAACCATCCTCAAGGTGATTGCTCCATTGCTTGACTCTTTCTCTTCTACTCTTTTCTTGTTCTTTTTTTTTAACACCAATCATTTATTGTAGTCAGATCACCAGATGCTCATCTTCATTAAGAGGGCGTGTCATCAGGAGGCAGAGGCATAGAAGGCTCAGGAGGACCTTCAAGTCGAGATCCACCATCTTTAAGAGAGGGTCGATGAGGTTAAGCACCTTATCGAGGAGAAGGTGGCAAATATCAAAAATCTTCAGGGCACGCTTCATAAAGAGGAGTTCATCTTGGCCAGACCAAAGGCCACACTAGCCTTGGAGGAGGAAAGGAGGAAGGAAGTCGAGAATAGGATCGTCGAACTAGAGACCCAAATGGCAAAGTCGATCTCGAAGGTGATGACCCAAACCGTGGAAGAGTTCAAGACCTCTTCCGAGATGAGGAACTTGAACGTCGAGTTTGGCTAGAGATGTTTATCAAAGGTTTCAAGCTCTACGAAGGTAGGGTGGCCCAGAGGTTCCCCGAGCTCGACCTCAGCTTTCTGGAGGAGGAGGAAGATGATGTAGATGCAGGACCGTCCAATGCCACAGTCGATCCTTCCTTCGATGAGCTCATTTCTGGCCCATCTGAACCTACTGTAGAGGTGCCCGAACCAGTTTAGGAACCCGAGGCAGTCGAGAGCAATTTGGCTCCATCCTCCATCGCCCCTTCTAAGGTTGAAATTCTCAAGTAGTTGTACATTTTTTTTTTCTCTTTCTTATCTTGTATTCAAAAGTTTTGATTAAATGGAAATGAATTTTTTTCTATACCTTTGAGCACTTTTCATACCTCGAATGTAGTCTCCCATCAATGCTAATCCACTGCCTTAGGGGGTTCTGATGAAGCCTTTGATAAAGAGCTTGAGGAAGCAAGTTCATCTTCTGAAGAAGAAGTTGAAGAAGATGGAGGATGACCTTCGAGCCTCATGAAAGAATGCTTCTAAGGCAACCAAAGAGGTCACTCACCTCCGTGGCTTGCACATGAAGGATGCGGTGAGCTTCAGTATCTAAAAGGGCAGCTTTGAGAAGGAGATCATCGAACTTAAGAAAAATGAGAGCGACAAGTCTTGGACACTGACAGTGAAATTCAGCTCTCTTAAAGCTGAACTAAAGAATGCTGGGGAAAAAATCCATCTCCTAGAAGGGAGCTCACTATGGTCCACCGACGAGGCCTGGTACAACTAGGATTGGTCAAAAAAATTCTCCCAGCTTTGGAAGCAGCTGCAAGATACTGAGGATTAAGGAGAAAATTAGATTTTCCCGGGTCAGGTTCATTCAAATATGATTGGATCGAGAGGCATATTTCAAAAATTTTCTCTTAGATCCAAATCAGATCTAACATTTTTAGATCTAATTTTATGATTTGATAAATAAAAAAATTAAATTAAATTAAATCTAAATTAATATTATCTTGATATTGGGTAATCCAATTACTTGTTGATGATCCTGCTGATTGCCCGAGGTTCTGGATCTAGCCACACAAGCATCTGGCGTCTACCGGTATCCACTCAAACTGAATTTAGAGATCTTCTTCTTCTCTTTCTTTTTTCTAAAAATTAGATCTAGATCTGATTTGGAGGATCTTCAAAACTCCTTTTGAAGATGTGCTGCTATCTCTTGTAGTAGGGCTGCCTTCTTGCTTTCTCATCATCTTTTGATTGCCTGAATCGCACCAAACTCATGCCCAACTTCCCTTGGGCATGGAGAGGAGAGAGAGGATCAGAAGATGGCATGGAGGAGGGAGAGGGGTAGTCTTGGGGCGTGGCTAGGAAAAAGCTCTCTTTAGGTTGGGCGCAGATAGGGTTTATTTATAGACCCTACTGCGCTATGCAGTGCTGCATCATCCTAGCCAATCGCATTGCTTCATGCAATCAGATCTAAATCTGATTGATGGGATGACATCACCTGATCCAATTAGATGAGAGCCCCACAAATTCATCCTTAGATGGTGCCTTAGACTGATCAAAGTCTATAGGTAAGGGTCACCTAGTTTGAATCCAAGAAGCAACCTAGAGTCCCATCTGTATGCGACTCTAGGCATCCCTATCCAAGGTGCACGCCATCCTAGGCATGCACTCTCTCCTTTCCAAATTCCAATGAGGGGACAAGCCCCTATCTGCTCTCTAATAAGTGCATAGTGTTAGATATATGTGCCCTAGAAGCCAGAATTGGCTGACACTTGTAATACACTTCTAGGGGCAAAATTATAATTTTGACTATAATTAATGAAATGGGTTATTTTCTATCACACATGTGTATTTAGTGTCTGTGATACATCCTTTGAGTTAATGGTAATGATAATTCATATTTTCAAGAGTTAAAAATTTAAGACATGAATAATCATTATTAACTCATAAACAGCTCCCGACCATAGGATCATCACGAGGATGGTGATTGATCCGGAAGGTTGGTGTACGATCGCTTCTCTTTAGTAGATGAGTCTTGAGTCTACGGTGTGGAGACACCAGAGCGAGAGTATAGGTACTCGTTAGAGAACGAGGGCACTGAGCGTGACCACCTCGAGTAGTCATTAGGAAGTCTACCTTCTCGTCAATGACTGACTCGATGCTGCAGTAGTGTGTCTGGTTCTTTGACCTGAGATGCATCGGCAGTTCACCTTGAGGGTGTTATAGTTTGACTACACCATTACTCGGTCTCCTAGCCATATGGAACCCTGAGGTGTATGTTGGCTATAGCATGTTCATTGTAGGAACTGGATTGCATCAAGATGGAATCTATCTACCTCGGTGGTAGAGGAGTAGCCCTATGATGATCATGAGAATCAAGTCCAGAAATCCATGGCCATGGTAGAGTGAAATAATAGAAAGAGTTTCTATTTAGATTTTCACATTGGACTCGAATCGAATGATTACATCATATGACAGAGACTAGGGTTTGACGAGTTCATCTTAACCCTAATCTGATCGGGGCTCAAGATAGAAGAACTGAATCACACAGGTAGCTGCACCAAGAGGTTCGCATTCAGCTCTGATGGGTTGCCACCATATACTGCTAGGTGTCACTGGTGGATTTTGGGAGCAATTAGAATGATTTAGATGATCGATCATTCTAGCTGTTCGAATCAGAAGAGTTCGGATCCATCGAAAGGAGTTTCGATGATGTCTATGATAGAGATCATGACATATCCCATTACCATACAGAACTGAACCTAACTGGGTCACACAAACAAGGGTTTGAATCTGGTGATCATCAATTGAACTGATCTAGTTCAATTGATCTGAATGAGATTCAATTAGGTTCAAGGAAATCGTGCTAGCACTCGATTGAACCTAACGTTCTTCTTTCACTATCATAAATAAGTTGTCCTGACTGAGCCAAAGGAGTTTGTGCTCAATCAGAGGCCTTCATATGGTCTGACTAGAGGTTGTCCAAGTCAGAATAGGTTGTCTTATTTGTAAGACATTACCTGCCATTTTTGGTCACCTGCCATTTCTTATTCTTTGACTTTGGTCAAAAGTCTACCTTTGACTGGTCAAACGTTTACCATTGACCCTTTGACTTTTGACCACATGTCATGCACCTATTGGAGAGCTGGTGGGGGCCTGTCCCCCTGCCAGAACCTGGCAAGGAGAAGGGCGCACGCCAAGGGTGGCGTGAGCCCAAGTAGGAGGCGCCTAGGAGTCCTTGTTGGACAAGGACTCCACCTCCCTTTTGGATTCCAATCAAAGTTCTACTAAGAATCCAGTTTGACTGGTCTTAGGCGCCCTCTAAGGAGAAATCCAGAGGTCTCTATTCCAACCAATCAGATTTAGATCTGATTTCACAAAGGGTTGTGATTGGTTGAGATGAAGAGGAGTTGGATCACAAGAGGTCTATAAATAAGACCCTGCACCCAACCCTAATTCTAATGCAATTCAATTGAGAAACCCCATGCCCCAAGGCTGCCTCTCTCCTCCTTCTCTATGCCATAGTCTCTTCTCCCCTTGCTCTCCACGTCCAAAAGAGTTTTGGATTTAGGTTGGTGCGATTCAGATCAAGGAAAGGCGATCAAAAGCAAGAAGGCTGCGCTGCTGCAAAAGGACGACTACAGATCTTCAAAAGAGTTTTGAAGATCCTCCAGATCAGATCCAGATCTGATTTTTGGAGGCGTGATAGAGAAGAAGAGGATCCCTAGATCCAACCCGAGTGGATACCGATAGAGGCCAGGCGCTTGCATGGCTAAGATCCAGAACCTTCCGCTGTAATTAGGATCATCTACAGGGTAATAGGATTACCCAAATCAGGTAAATTAAATTTGATTTAATTTATCTTATTTTATTTTATTTATTAAAATAATAAGAATTAGATCTGAAATATATCAAGATCTGATTGAGATCAAGAGAAAAAATTTTTGAAATATATCTCTTGATCTGATCAGATCTGAACGAACCTGGATCGGGAAATCAGGATTTCCCTTCACATGGCACATGGGCAGATGTCCAAGGTTCAAAGGTCAACATTTGACCAAAGTCAAAGGACAAAAATTAGCAGGTGACGAAAAATGGTAGGTGTTGTCTCAAATTTATCTCATAAATTAAGACAACCTTTTTCTAACCTAGACAAGCTCCAGTCAAACCAGGTAAATGTACTTGAGTGAGAACAAACATATTTGGTTCAGTCAAGACAACTTCAAATGATAATAGAAGGAGAATGTTAGGCTCAATCGTGTGCTAGCATGATTTTCTTATACCTAATTGAATCTAATTCAAATCAATTAAACTGAATTAGTTCAATTGATGATATCTAGATTCAAACCTTTGTTTGTGTGATCCAGTTAGATTCAGTTCTATATGGTAATGGGATATGTTGTGATCTTTATCATCGACATCATCGAAATTCTTTTTGATGGATCAGAACTCTTTTGATTCAGACAATTGGAATGATCGATCATCTAAATCATTCTAATTACTCCCAAAATCCACCAGTGACTCCTAGTAGTATATGGCGGCAATCCATCAAAACTAAAAAAGAACCTCTCGGTGCAGCTACTTGTGTGATTAAGTTCTTCTATCTTAAGCCCCGACAGATTAGGGTTAAGGTGAACTCATCAAACCCTAATTTCTATCATATGATTTAAACATTCGATTCAAGTTCGATGTGAAAACCTTAATAGAAACTCTTTCTATTATTTCACTCTCTGCCATGGCCATGGGCTTATGGACTTGATTCTCATGATCATCATAGGGCTGCTCCTCATCCACCGAGGTAGATAGATTTCATCTTGGTGCAATCCAATTCCTACAATGAACATGCTATAGCCAATATATGCCTCAGGGTTCCAAATGGCTAGGAGTCCGAGTCATGGTGTAGTCAAATTATAACATCCTCAAGGTGAACTGTCGATGCACCTCAGGTCAAAGAACCAGACACACCAATGCAGCTTCAAGTCAGTCATCAATGAGAAGGTAGACTTCCTTATGACTACTCAAGGTGGTCACGCTCAGTGCCCTCATTCTCTAATGACTACTGTACTCTCACTTCGGTATCTCTACGCCATAGACTCAAGACTCATCTACTATAAAGAAGCGATTGTACACTAACCTTCCAGATCAATCAACATCCTCATGATGATCCTACGGTCAGAAGCATTTTATGAGTTAATAATGAAAATTCTTGTCTAAAATTTTCAACTCTTAAAAATAAGAATTATCATTACCATTAACTCAAGGGATGTATCATAGACACTAAATACACATATGTGATAGAAAATAATTTATTTTATTATTTATAGTCAAAATTATAATTTTGCTCATAGAAGTATATTACAAGTATCAGCCAATTCTGGCTTCTAGGGCACACACATATCTAGCAAACTCCTACTTGACCTAAAGCTAATTAGCTACAAATCTAAGTCCCATCTTCTCAAGGTGGGCTTCAATCTTCTACTGACCCAACAGCTTCGTAAGCTGGTCCATCGTATTGTCTGTGGAGTCAACTCTCCTGACCTCGACGTAACCCTTCTCGAGGCAATCATGGATGAGGTGGTATCACTGCTCGATGTGCTTGGATTTCTGGTGAGACCTCGGCTCCTTAGCAAGGGCTATGGCCCCATTGTTGTCGCAGTACAGTGGAATGGTATCTGATGGCATCACTTTGATCTCTATGGTAAACTTTTTATAGCAAAATGCCTCCTTTGCAGCTTCTGACACAGCGATGTATTCTGCTTTCATGGTGGAATCTGCTATCACTGTTTGCTTGAAACTTTTTCAACTGACAGCTCCACCATTGCACACAAATAGATTTTCAGATATCAAATTTCGATCATCTACATCGGACATAAAGTCCGAGTCTATGTACCCCTAGACCTGGAGTTCTCCGTTACCAAAGACCAACAACATATCCTTAGTTCTTCTCAAGTACTTAAGGAAACATTTCACAAAAGTTCAGTGTTCTTCATCGAGATTCGACTGATATCTATTCGTGACACTCATAGCATGGGCTATATTAGGTCGTGTACATAACATGGCATACATGAGGCTCCCTATTGCTGAAGCATAAGGGATATTGCTCATGCATTTTATTTCCTCAAGTGTGCTAGGGCACATCTTCTTGAAAAGATGAATGCCATGTCTGAAGGGTACTAAACCTCTCTTAGAGTTTTCCATGCTAAACATTTTTAGCACTTCTTCTATGTACATTTTCTGTAAAAGTCCTAGCATCCTATTTGGTCTATCTCTATAGACCTTAATTCCTAGAATAAAGGATTCTTCTCCTAGGTCTTTCATGGAGAATTCTTTAGATAACCACATTTTAACTATGGTCAACATGGAAATATCATTTCTAATAAGAAGGATGTCATCCATGTACAATACGAGGAAGATAATAGTGCTCCCACTGAACTTTTTGAAGACACATGGCTCCTCATTTTTGATGAAATCAAATAGTTTGATCACATCATTGAAATGAGTGTTCCAACTCCGAGATGCTTGCTTAAGTCCATATATGGACCTTTGCAGTTTGCATACCTTATGATCTTCATCACTGGATGTGAAACCTAGCGGCTATTCCATATAGATATCTTCCTCAAGATATCCATTTAAGAACGTCCTTTTCATGTCCATTTGCCATATTTCATAATCAAAATAGGTTGCAATAGTAAGCAATGTGCGGATGGATTTTAGCATAGCTACTGATGAAAAGGTATCCTGATAGTCAATGCCTTCGCATTGACTATAACCTTTTATCACTAATCTAGTCTTGAATGTCTCCACATTTCCATCTGCACCAATCTTTCTCTTGTAAATCCATTTACACCCAATAGGTACTATATTTTCTAGTGGATCTACCAGGATCCAGACTTGGTTTGAGTGCATCGAGTTAATTTCTGACTTCATTGCCTCTAACCATTTCTCGAAGTCGATATCTGATATCGCCTCGTTATAAGTTTTGGGATCATCACCATGAATCCCATTACCTATGAGGAACATTTTCTCTACATCCTTTGAAATAGTACCTAAGTACCCTTAGGGGGATGAAAAACTCATTCCGATCTACGAGGTGGAGGAGGTAGTGAATAGATTGGCTCAACCTGATTTGGTTCCATTAGGTCCTTAGCTCGTTGCTCTTGTGAGACTTTCTCGTTGAGCTTGATTTGCTTCCCAATGCCACCATCTTGAATAAACTATTTTTCAAGAAAAATGGCATGTTGACTCACAATCACATTGTGATCTTCTGAAATATAGAAATAATATCTTAATGACTCTTTAGGATATCCTATAAATTGAGCTCTGAAGGACCTAAAGTCTAACTTGTTCACTTATTGTCTTTTGACATTAGCCGGACAACCCCAAATTTTGAGATGACTCAGAATTGGTTTCTTACCATGCCATATCTCATAAGGTGAGGTAGGAATGGTTTTAGAAGGAACCTTATTCAGTAAGTATATTGTAGTTAACAAATAGTATTCTCAAAGAAAATCAAGAAAGTCTATGAAGCTCATCATGGATCGGACCATATCTAATAGGGTTCGATTCCTCCATTCTGAAACTTCATTAAGTTGAGATATTCCAGGTGGAGTCCATTGAAAGACTATGCCACTTTTCTTAAGATAGTCTAGGAATTCCTGACTAAGGTATTCACCTCCTCGATCTGATCGAAGAACCTTAATGGGTTTTCTAATTTACTTTTCTACTTCATGTCTGAATTCTTTGAACTTTTCAAAGACTTCAGACTTATGTCTCATAAGATACACATACCCATACCTAGATAAATCATCGATAAAGGTTATGAAGTAGACTAGGTTGCCTCTAACTGGCACATCAAATGGACCGCACACATCGGTATGCACTACGGCAAGAAGATCCGTGGTTCTTTCCCCATGTCCTACAAAAGGGAGCTTAGTCATTTTGCCATGAAGACAGGATTCACAAATTGGATATGACTCGAAAGTCAACGAACTCAATAGCCTAGTTTTCTTCAATTTATTAATCCTATCTTCTACTATATGACCTAGTCTTAGGTGCCATAAATATCTATCATTTGGACTATCCCTAGGTCATTTTATGGTATTCACATTTTGCTCGATATTAAAAATAGATACATCAATATGTAACTGATAAAGACCGTTAATAAGGAAACCACTTGTATTTTTATTTCTTTCATAAAAAATGTTATAATGGTCCTTAAGAAAACTAATTACATAGCCTTCTAATGCAAGGCAAGAAATAGAAATCAAATTTCTACTTGCTGCAAGCACATAAAAATAGTCTTTTAATACTAAGTCTAAACCAGATGGTAGTTGAAGAGCGTATATTCTCACAGCCATGGCAGCAACTCTTGCTCCATTTTCGATGTGCAGGATCATCTCACCATCCCTCAGCCTTCTGTTATCCTCAAGACTCTGCATGAAAGTGCACAAGTGAGCACTAGAACCAGAGTCAAGCTTCCAACTGGATGCAGAAGAAATCGTAAGGTTAGACTCAATAATGAGCATACCTCTAGAAGGACCTGCCTCCTCCTTCTTTAGGATGGTCAGGTAAGTAGGGCAGTTCTGCTTTCAGTGACCATCATTGTTGCAATGGAAATACTTTTCTTTGTCAGCGGCCTTCTTCTTTAGCTCTGCCTTTTTCTTCTTTTCTCTTTCCACCTTCTACTTTTTCACATACTTCTTCTTCTTTCCAAAAGACTTTCTCTTGGAAGAAGTCCATTCCATAGCAAGCATTGAGCCTTTAGAACCTTTCATGGAAAGCTCAGTGGTAACCAGCATGTTCATAAGTTCAGCCAAGAAATTTTGACATATGGTAGTTCATGATGAACTATCCATACGCATCAGTCAAGGATTGTGGAATTATATCATTCTGTAGATCCAAGTCCAACCTCACTTCGAGCTTCTCAAGCTCTTCCAAGTCCTTGATCATCATCAGACAATGATCTTAGACTGACTGCCCATCATGCATTTTAGCCTTGAATAGTTGTTTAGTGACTTGAAACTTGGCTGCATGACTCTGTTTACCAAACATCTCTTGTAGGTGAGCCAACATTTGGCAAGCAGTTTTGATATCTTTATGTTGGTGCTAAAGTTCATCAGACATCGAGCCCAACATGTAGTATCTGATCTTATCCAGACACGCTCTCTATTTAGTGGATGGACGAGCTGGTAAGGTGGGAGGGTCCTGGTCCAATACATGAGTTAACTTCTCAGAATCCAAAATGATTTTGAAGTTTTTGAGTCAATCATTGTAATTTGGTCTGATCAGTCTATGGGTGTCTATGATTCTTGCTAATGGGTTGGATGCAGACATTTTTCTATAGAGAGTTAAAGTTTCTAGTTAAATATTGTAATTAAGACTTAACCAATTTGTTTAAAGATTTTAGTTTTAAATAAATTAGCTTCCACTATTTTCTTGGATCCCTACACTCTCTCTGTAGAGATGCAAAAATCTTCATGATTATTGATTTTTAGTGGGTGATGCAGTCCCACCGACTTACTCATCACCTCACCTAAAAGTTATTGGTGATGGGTCAGCCAATGAGTGAACAACTCTGGTTCAATGATTCTCTAACCATGATGCACCCAAGCTTGATCTCTAATTCATGAATCTCACTATGTCTGGAATATTGATCCACTTCTTAGTTAAGTCAGACCCACCATTCGCATAGATTGGATTCCTAATTGGGTCTCTCATGGTATCTGAAATATTAAGCCCAATCCATCCTCCAGCCTATAGCATGCAATGCCTAATAGACATGGTTGCATCTTTTCGGTGCAACTGAGCCACTGTAACCAACCGAGAATAATCAACCCCGAGAAGAACCTGCACATCTATAATGGTGGAAGATCTTAGACTTTATCTTTCCTTAGAAAGATTTGATTTAGGTCTCATTAAACTAGACTTGACATAGTCATAACCATTATGACTAACCTAGTGGCATGGGTTAGCTTGAATTATTGACCACCTCAGATCAAAACTGAGCCAACAACCATGGTCAGGTAAGTGAGACTGACGGAAGGAATATGCCATTAACTCAACAATAATGCATTCGAGTCGAGTAGCTCCCAATTAAAAATCAGTCGATCATATCTGCCAAACTTATCTTAGACACCAAATTATTGAGTCAGAAGCAATTGGATTAGCCTACAATCCAGACTCTAACCACTGAGCCTAATTAGGTCTTAGCTTGATCGATCACTCACGTGCCTATTAGGCCGATCAATTTAAGCACTATTGATCCCATCTAACCAATTTTATGAACATGTCTTAGATCTAAAAATTCTCAATTTTAGACCTAATATGTTTCATAATCTTAATTTTTAATTATGTTTAGGGTTCATAAATAAAACATATAAATAAGATCCTAGGGTTTCAGGATCTAGGATTTTGTAGAAAGTAAGTTTTTCAATTTTTGATTAAGGACGAATGCGTAGCACCGCTACACATCATAAGAACACCCCATCGAATGGAAGGAGAGGATTTTTAAATCCTACTTTATTCTTATGATCGGACGGCTAAGGGAAACACCTTAATCAGAAATACAACTAATCTACAAAACTAATTAGATCTAAGCATATATCTCATATAAAAATTGATTTAATTAAAACATGTTTTGCATACATCATATCATGCATGTTTTTTAGATCTAAATTATCTCATAATCATCTAAAAAAATTAAATTTAAATTTGATCACATCAAATAAAATTTAATCTAGATCCTTTCGTAGAACTATTCTACAATTAGTCTAAACATGCAACAATCATATTTCATATGAACAAATTAAATTTAATTTATTTTCTATTTTTAGATCTGATTATAATATTTATAATATTAAAAAATAGTAAATAAATAGATCTTAAAATTATATTTAATTAAATAAAAATTATGGTTATACTAGACTACACATAGAATAATTCTATTCCTAGCCTAGTTATGTATCTCATACATTTTAGATCTAGATTAATTAATTTTAATTTTTTAATTTTTTAATTTTAGATCTAATTATATCTCATGTGATATATAAAATTATTAATTTATTAGATTAAATTAGATCTAAATAAATTTTATACAACCTAGCTCTGATACCAATTGAAGGGAAAAATCAGATTTTCCCGGGTTAGATTTGTTCAAATCTGATTGAATCGAGAGGCATATTTCAAAAATTTTCTCTTAGATCCAAATCAGATCTGACATTTTTTAGATTTAATTTTTATGATCTAATAAATAAAAAAATTAAATTAAATTAAATCTAAATTAATGTTACCTTGATATTGAGTAATCTGATTACCCATTGATGATCCTGCTGATTGTCTGAGGTTGTGGATCTAGCCACGCAAGCACAAAGCCTCTACTGGTATCCACTCATGCTGAATTTAGAGATCTTCTCCTTCTCTTTCTTTTTTCTAAAAATTAGATCTGGATCTGATTTGGAGGATCTTCAAAACTCCTTTTGAAGATGTGCTGCTGTCTCTTGTAGCAGGGCTGCCTTCTTGCTTTCTCGTCGCCTTTTGATTGCCTGAATCGCACCAAACTCATGCCCAACTTCCCTTGGGCATAGAGAGGAGAGAGAGGATCAGAAGATGGCATGGAGGAGGGAGAGGGGTAGCCTTAGGGCATGGCTAGGAAAAAGCTCTCTTTAGGTTGGGCGCAGATAGGGTTTATTTATAGACCCTGCTACGCCATGCAGTGCTGCATCATCCCGATCAATCGCGTTGCTTCGTGCAATCAGATCTAAATCTAATTGGTGGGATGACATCATCTGATCCAATCAGATGAGAGTCTCATAGATTCATCCTTAGATGGTGCTTTAGACTGGTCAATGTCTACAGGTAAGGGTCACCTATTTTGAATCCAAGAAGTAACCTGGAGTCCCATCCGTACGGGACTCTAGGCATCCCTGTCCATGGGCGCACGTCATCCTAGGCATGCACCCTCTCCTTTCCAAATTCTAGTGAGGGGACAAGCCCCTATCTACTCTTCAATAAGTGCATGACACATGGGCAGATGTCCAAGGGTCAAAGGTCAACATTTGACTAAAGTCAAAGGATAAGAATTAGAAGATGACGAAAAATGGTAGGTGT
Organism: Cocos nucifera; assembly: GCA_006176705.1. Classification (NCBI taxonomy): domain Eukaryota; kingdom Viridiplantae; phylum Streptophyta; class Magnoliopsida; order Arecales; family Arecaceae; genus Cocos; species Cocos nucifera. The sequence goes on along the minus strand of QRFJ01002033.1, from coordinate 128,420 downwards.
TGTCTCAAATTTATCTCATAAATTAAGAAAACCCTTTTCTAACCTAGACAAGCTCTAGTCAGATCAGGTAAAGGTACCTAAGTGAGCATAAATATATTTGGCTCAGTCGAGATAACTTCAAATGATAATAGAAGGAGAATGTTAGGCTCAATCGTGTGCTAGCATGATTTTCTTGAACCTAATTGAATCTAATTCAAATCAATTGAACTAGGTTAGTTCAATTAATGATATCTAGATCTAAACTCTTGTTTGTGTGATCCAGTTAGGTTCAGTTCTGTATGGTAATGGGATATGTCGTGATCTCCATCATCAACATCATTGAAACTCCTTTCGATGGATTAGAACTCTTCTAATTCAGATAATTAGAATGATCGATCATCTAAATCATTCTAACTACTTCAAAAATCTACCAGTGTCACCTAGCAGTATATGATGGCAACCCATCAAAATTGAAATAGAACCTCTCAGTGCAGCTACTTGTGTGATTAAGTTCTTCTATCTTGAGCTCCAATCAGATTAGGGTTAAGGTGAACTCGTCAAATCCTAATTTCTATCATATGATTTAATCATTCAATTCAAGTCCGATGTGAAAACCTTAATAGAAACTCTTTCTATTATTTCACTCTCTACCATGGCCATGGGCTTATGGACTTAATTCTCATGATTATCATAGGGCTGCTCCTCATCCACCGATGTAGATAGATTCCATCTTGGTGCAATCCAATTCCTACAATGAACATGCAATGACCAACATACACCTTAAGATTCTGAATGGCTAGGAGATCGAGTCATGGTGTAGTCAAACTATAACACCCTCAAGGTGAACTATCGATGCACCTCAGGTCAAAGAACTAGACACACCACTGCAGCTTTAGGTCAGTCATCGACGAGAAGGTAGACTTCCTTATGACTACTCGAGATGGTCACGCTTAGTGCCCTCATTCTCTGATGAGTACTTATACTCTTGCTCTGGTATCTCTACACCGTAGACTCAAGACTCATCTACTATAAAGAAGCGATTGTACACTGACCTTCTGGATCAATCACCATCCTCATGATGATCCTATGGTCAGGAGCATTTTATGAGTTAATAATGAAGATTCTTATCTTAAATTTTTAACTCTTGAAAATAAGAATTATCATTACCATTAACTCAAGGAATGTATCACAGACACTAAATATACATATGTAATAGAAAATAACCCATTTTATTATTTATAATCAAAATTATAATTTTGTTCCTAGAAGTGTATTACAAGTGTCAGCCAATTTTGGCTTCTAGGGCACACACATATCTAATAGAGGACTGGCAAAATAGCTATCGAGTGACCTGGGCAAAAAAGATGTTCAGGCTTGAATGCGAGCTTAAGGCTACCAGAGATGAGGCAGCTCATCTTCGAAAGCGACTGCATAATAGTCGAGGAGCCAGTGCGAGTGGTGAGTCAGAGGAGATTGCCTCTTTGAAGAGGACCATTGGTGAGCTTTTGGAGGTGGTTGGGATAGAGAAGGCCGAGGTTCAATGGCTGAAGCTTCAGCTCACCTATGAACATCAGGCTGTCGAGGATGCGAAGGTCGAGTCTAAAGTTTTGAGGAGACTACGATGAGAGCTTGAGGGTAAGTTTCAACTCACCAGCAGAATGTACATAGAGGGTCTTTATAAGAAGAAGGAGCTTAAGGAGGAGATCCTTAGGCTAAAGCAGGCCTTGGTGATGGCCGGGATCGGCAGCCCAAAGTTTGAGGAGTCCAGTTTGCCTTAGAGCATTGGTTCTCATCTCCTTTTTTTTTTCTTTCGCTGTGATTGGCCTTGTCGATCTATGTTTTGCTTGTAATGAACTTATTTTTATAATGAAATAATACATTTCTCATTATTTTCATTTCGCATGAATTCGAGGCTTATTTGTGGCCTTACCTTCATTACCTCATTTTTCTCTATGTTGCCTTCTCGTGAAATGCTTGTTGTGGACGCCGAACTAGGACCCCTTTTGCAAACCAAGATAAGGTTCTGCCTTTCGTATTTGACATAGTCAAGTTATCATGAAAAAATATGTGTAAGGATTCTCCATCGAGCTTCTTCCTTCTCCACATCTTTGGTCCATGAGATTCTAACTTTTGCTTATGTTAGGATGAGGATTTCCTTTAATTCCTAACATGGCTTATGGGGGCGCGTTAGGGTTATCAATAGGGCCTCTCCCCCATCTCGCTTAGTTTAATGAGGCCCTCGACTTTGCTCACATCAGGATGAGGTTGTTCTCCTATTCCTAATGAGCTATAGAGGGATATTAGGACCGTTGGTAAGGTCTCTCCCCTCATTCTATCTTAATTTAACGAGGCCTTCGACTTTGCTCATGTTAGGATGAGGATCTCCTTCTATTTCTAACGAGCTGTAGGGGTACATTAGGGCCATTGATAGGGTTTCTCTCCTCATCCCATATTAATTAATGAGGCCTTCGACTTTGCTTATGTTAGGATGAGGTTCTCCTATTCCTAACGGACTGTAGGGGCACATTATGACTGTTGATAAGGCCTCTTTTCTCATTCTATCTTAATTTAATGAGGCCTTCGACTTTGCTCATGTTAGGATGAGATTCTCCTACTGTTCTTAATAGACTATAGGGGAACATTAGGACCGTTGATAGGATCTCTCTCCTCATCTCATCTTAAGTTAACGAGGTCTTCGACTTTGCTCATGTTAGGATGAGGTTCTCCTCCTATTCCTAACGGATTGTAGGGGCACATTAGGGTCGTTCATAGGACCTCTCCTCTCATCCAATCTTAATTTAACGAGGCCTTCAACTTTGCTCACGTTAGGATGAGGTTCTTCTCCTATTCCTAATGGACTGTAGAGGTACATTAGGACCATTGATAGGGCCTCTCCCCTCAACTCATCTTAGTTCAATGAGGCCTTCGACTTTGATCATATTATGATGAGGTTCTCCTTCTATTCCTAATAGGCTACTTTAGGTTGCTTTAGAGAATTATTAGTCATTACACAATTTTTACACCAAGAAGTAGTGATGTTAAAATAGAAAAGTTTTATTGAAAGAAAGTTACTGGTAGTGCATTCTCAAGATTTCTGAATTCTAAGGCCACGGGGGAGTTGTTCCTCTAAGTTCCTTCAAGTGATAAATTCTATGCCGGATAACCTCCTCTATTTCATATGGATCTTTTCAATTTGGAGTGAGCTTTTCTTAATTCTGAGGTTGTGAGACAGCCGCTCGCCGAAGTACCAAGTCCCTCACTTTGAATATCTTGCCTTTGACTTTTGAATTACAGTAGTGAGCTACTTTTGCTTGTAGGCTGCCATTCGAACTTAAGCTTTCTCCCATTTTTCTTCTAACAAGTCAACATTAGCCCTAAGGTTCGGTGAGTTTCACTACTCATTGAATACCATGACTTGTGCCGACAGAAGTTTGAGTTCTATTGGGATAACTGCTTCCGTTCCAAAAGCCAAGGCAAATGGGGTCTCCCCAGTTGGCAATCTTTGGATAGTTTGGTATGCCCAAAGCATATGATAGAGTTCATCTACCCAAGTCCCCTTCGCTCTTTTAAGTCTTACTTTGATACCTTGCAGTAGGGTTCTGTTTGTCACTTCGACTTCTCCGTTTGCTTGTAGGAGGGTGACTGATATAAAATGATGGAAGATGTTCAAATCTTCATAGAATTCAACAAATCTTGCCCCGATAAACTATCACCCATTATCAGTTATTAGAGTTTGGGACAGACTGAACCGACAGACAATTGACTTTCAGATGAAGTCTTGTACCTTGGCTTCAGTAATTTTTGCTAATGGTTTGGCCTCGACCCATTTGGTGAAATAGTCGATTGTAACTAAGAAAAACTTTAGTTATCCGGATGCCATTGAAAAGGGGCCAAGTATATCTATTCCCCACTATGTGAATGGCCATGGTGCGCTTAGTGGAGTAAGCTCGGAGGTCAGCTATCTTTGTATGTTTGCATTTCTCTAATAGCGGTCACATTTTTTGATATACTCTATGGAATGTACAATATCGTCCAATAGTATTCTTGTCGAAGTAGTCTTTGTGACAAGGATCTGGCTCCAACATGACTTTCGCAAATTTCCTCATGCACTTTCATAATGCGAAGTTAGTCTCTGAAGATCGAAGACATCTCAAGAGCGGTAGAGAATATGACCTTTTATATAGCTTGCCTTTATATAGAACATACTAGGAAGCCTAATTTTTGAGCTTCCAAGCTTCTTTCGGATCATGAGGGAGAGCTCTATCCTTAAGGTAGGCAACCAGCAGGTCGATCCAGCTCGATTCACACTCAACTTGCATAACAGGCTGCGACTTCTTTGAGCTTGGACACTTTAGGATTTAAAAAAATACTTCTTTGGATAGTTCGACTAGGACTGAAGTGGCCAATTTAGAGAGAAGGTTGGCTCTTATATTCTTTTCCATTGGAATCTATTGAATACTAAAACTGTTGAAGATCAGAGTTAAGTTTTTCACTTTCTCAAAATATTTTATCATGCTTTCCTCTCGAGCTTCATAACTATCATTGACCTATCCGAATACCAGTTGGAAATTACTATAGACTTAAAGCAGGTCTGCTTCTAACTCTTTTGCTATTTTTAATCCAGTGATTAAAGCTTCATATTCGGCTCTATTATTAGTTGCTGAAAATTCAAAGCATAGTGCATATTCGGCGATGACACCTTCTGGGTTAACTAAGATCAACCCTACATCCGCTCTAGAAGCATTGGACGAGCCATCCATATATAGGGCCCAAAACCCTTCAGGGAGGTCGGCCCTCTCTTCGGGGGAGCCCGACTGTAACCACCAAACACTGGTTTCATCCTATTCAAGCTTGGCTTCATCTAGAATGGTGCATTCCACTACAAAATTTACTAATATTTAGGCTTTGATTGACGGTCGAGGTCGATAGTTGATGTCAAATTCTATAAGCTCGATCATCCATTTTATGATTCTTTTGGAGGTATTCGTTCGATGAAGGACTGCCTTAATTGGCTAATCCATGAGAAGCATTATGGAGTGCCCCTAAAAGTAAGGTCGGAGTCTCCTGGTAGCAATTAGAAGAGCGTAAGTCAATTTTTCTAACTTAGAGTATCTGATCTCTGCATTCCTCAAGACCCAACTTATGTAGTAGACCGGTTGCTGCACTTTCATTTCCTTCTTAACTAGGACTGCTGCTAGGGCTACTGGAGAGACTGCTAGATACAAGAATAATTCTTCTTTGAGCTCAGGCTTTGCCAGTAATAGGGGTGAGTCAAGGTAGTTTTTAAGCTCCTCGAATGCCTATTAGCATTCCATCATCCAGCAGAAGTTCTTTGGCTACTTGAGAGCTTAAAAGAAGGGCATGCATCACTCGACTGATCTCGAGACAAAGTGATTTAAGGATGCCACTTTTTCAGTCAGGCATTGAACTTCTTTAATTATTTTTGGAGTAGTCATTTCTTGAATAGCTCGAATTTTTTCTAAATTTGCTTCAATCCCATGCCTCGATACCATGAATTTCAAAAACTTTCCCGAGATCACTCCAAAGGTGCACTTGGTTGGATTCAGCTTCATCTTATACTTCTTAAGTGCACTGAAGGTCTCCTCGAGGTTGGCGACGTGGTTCATTGAAGCTTTTCTTTTGACAAGCATATCATCCACATACACCTCCATGTTGTGGTCGATTTGGTCAGCTTTTGATCCGACGCTGGTATGTTATCCCTGCACTTTTTAGTCCGAAAGATATAAACTTATAATAGTAAAGACCATAATCAATAACAAAAGCAGTTTTCTCCTCATCCTCTGGTGCCATTTAGATTTGGTTGTAGCCAAAAAAGACATCCATAAAGGTGAGAAGCTCATGGTCCGAGGTTGCGTCACCAGTTGATCAATCCTGGGTAGGGGGTAGCTATCTTTTGGGTAGGCTTTATTTAGCTTTTTGAAGTCTATACATATCCTTCACTTGCTGTTTGCTTTTTTGATGAGTACCACATTTGAGACCCAGCTCGGGTAGTTAATTTTTTGGATGAATCCAGCTTTGAAGAGCTTGTCGACTTCTTCCATAATTACTTTCTGCCTCTTTGGAGCATGGTTGTGCATCTTCTCTTTTATTGACCGACACCTAGGATCAGCAATCAGCCAATGTTCCATGACCTCAGCATCGATTTTCAACATATTCGTTGGAACCTAGGCAAAGACATCGACGTTCTTTCGAAGGAAGGAGATGAGTTGCTCTTGAACCTCATCCCTTAAGTTAGAACTGATCTACACAGTGTGTTTTGCATTCCCGTCATCCAAGGACATGGCTACAAGATCTTCCATAGGCTCGCCCCGCTCCTTCATAAGGTCATCACAGACATCTAGCCCATCAACAGGGCAAAGGTTGGGCTGGATGTTTTTCTGTAGAGCAATGGAGTAATAGTGCCTTGCCAAGGCCTGGTCTTTTCTGATCTCTCCAATTCCACAGCTCGTTGGAAACTTTATCTTTAAGTAATAGGTTGATACCATAGCTCGGATTGCGTTCAAATTAGGTCGGCCAAGAATAGCATTGTAAGCAGATGGAGCTTTTATGATTAGAAAATCGATTTATGCTCTGACCAACTTTGGGCATTGCCTTGCAGCCACAGTCAGAGTTATTATGCCCTTAACTAGCACGACGTCGTCAGTGAAGCTTACCAATGGAGAGTTCATAGGTTCCAAGTAATTATTAGGTAAAGACATTTTTGAAAAAGCATCATAAAATAAAACATCAGCAAAGCTTCCATTATCTAGTAAAATGCGGTGCACATCATAGTCAACAATGTTTAAAGAGATTACAACCGCATCATTATGCAGGAACTGGACTCCTCGGCCATCCCCATTGGTGAAAGTGATGGGCTCGTCAATTCTCCACCTCTTTTTGGGCTCTGTTGATCTGCCAGCCTCCCTTCGCTAAAGTCCCCGAGAGATGGTATTGATGATGCTAAGGGATGGCCGATCTACCGGCTACCCCTCCCTTAGCGGTTCTGATTGTAGCAGTGCCCTTGGCCGATCTTTCTATCCTTCAGGCCGACATCGCAAGAATCGATTGAGCCTACTTTGCCTGACGAGCTCCTCGATCTCATCTTGGAGCTAAATGCATTCTTCAGTATCGTGATTGTGGTCACAAAAATGGAGGTAGAACTTGTTTGGGTTGTGCCTGCCAGAATGGGAGTGCATCCTTTCCGTCCTTGGCAGTTGCTCCTTAATCTCCATCAGTACTTGGGTTTTTAGAGCATTAAGAGGGGCATAGTTGTGGAACCTTCAAAGGGAGGAGCCTTGTCGAGCCTTTCTATTAGGGCTTCCTTGCTTTCGAGCCTGGGGAGGAGTTCGGATTTGCTTGCGCTCAAAGAGAGTTTGGGAGCGCGGCTGAGCTTTACTAAGCTTTCTTTTCTTAGTGGGCCTGCCCGACTCGCCCATTTGCCACTCTTTAGCAGCTTCATTATCCTTGGCCTTGAAGTCCCCTTCTGTTACGATATATCCTTAGGCTTGAGCCAGCATATCAGTAAAATCTTTGGGATACTTTTTCTTCAAGAAAAATAATAGATTGTTCTTCTGAAGGCCATCCTTTAGCACGACCATTGCAATAGATTGGTCTGAGTTTTGGACCTCCAGCACAGTAACATTGAAATGGTTGACATAAGCTCGGATGGATTCTCCCTCTTGCTGCTTGATGTTGATGAGGGATTTCGAGCCTTGCCTGGGATGTCAACTGCTAATAAAATGAGCCACAAACTGATAGCTCATTTAATCAAAAGAGCAGACTTTTGGCTTGAGGGTCGAGTACTAATTCCTGACTATCCCTTTCAAAGTAGATGGAAAAGCTCAGCACAGGATGGCATCGGACGTGCCATGGAGCAGCATCATTGTTCAGAAGGCTTTCAAATGATCAACCAGATTGGAGGTCCCATCGTAGCTCTCGAATTGAGGGAGCTTGAAGTTCGACGGGATCGGTTCCTACAAGATGTAGTGAGAGAAAGGAGGGTCATTTCAAATATCATTACTTTGGGAGGGAGATGCATGGTAGAGTTCTTCGATTCGTTGATTCATCTCTTGTAGTTTCTGATCCAGGAGATCATCTTGATCATGGATCTCCAAGGTCTTCTGACTGAACGAAGGCAAAGTCCCCCTAGGGGTAGAGTCATGATTAGAGCAAGGGCTCTCAGCCCTTTGCTTCCCCTTTTCAGAGGTCACCGACCAGCCAGCCCAAGTCGACCGTCCCTAGACCAGATCTTCAGGCTTCGAAGAAGCCTGCTTTGGCCGAACTAGCATCGGAGGCTACTACTACTTTATGGCCTACACTGCTTCCATGAGGTCACGAACCTACTGGACTAGTAGGTTGAACTGCTCCACATCCACCATTGCTGCCGATGGAGCTTCAGTTGCTGGAGATGAAATAGGGGTAGGCAGATCTGGATGGGATTTAGTCGCGGAGGTCATTGACCATCAGGTAGAAGCTTTCTTGGATGGTATCTTTTCTGAGAAGAACTCTAGAGGAGAAGAAGAGAGTTCTTTATTGAGTACTCCTTCAAGAATAAGAGAACCTCAAAAATAGAGGGGCCCTTCCTCTAGCGCCAATCCTGTTGGTATAAAATTTGGTCATCGCTAGAGGAGCACTAGAGTCGGAGAAGATGAGGTTGCCGCTAGTGACCTGCAAGACAAGTCTCATCCAGAGCCTGGGGTGGGAGGCTCCGATAAGACCCTCCGACGATCAAGTCAGCTCTTTTGGCCAACAGAAATGGAGTACTCAGTAGAAAAAGTTGTAGAGTATCGAGAAGGAGAAGAGACCCTAGAGAAAATATATCTGGAGGGTTCCTTTTATAGATGGAGCCTGTAACAAACTGATTGTGACAGCCATAACTATCTGATAGTGGATTGCTCAAGCCTTACAAAGTTTGTTATGGAGGATGGTGTCTGTTGTCGTGACTTGCCATCGAGAGTGGTGTCTGTTGTCATGACTTGCCAGTCTGTTAAGATTTAATAGTTGAAGTTTGGATGGGGTAGACATCAGTTGGTGAAGAACTTTGAGTTATATCAATTCCAAAGGAGTTCGGACTCCTCTAAGGCAATCTGTGTGTGAGTTGATTCGTGCTGTATGGGGTTGGATTTCTATGGAGACCTTCTTGGACGACTATAGGAAGTTCGACCGGGAGGACTCTGAAAGTAGTTCGACTATTGGAGAAGTTCGAAAGGAGTTTGGCTGCTGGAGGAGTCTGGAAGGAGTTCGACTATTGGAGGAGTCCGAAAGAAGTTCGAAAGGAATTTATGATTGAAGCTCTCCTACGACCATGAGTTATACCTGACCGAGCACCAAAATGAACTCCGATGGGAGCGAGGTTTACCCCCAATATCTAGAAATTTTTGACTAAGGTATTCACCTCCTCGATCTAATCAAAGAATCTTAATGGGCTTTCTGGTTTGTTTTTCTACCGTGTCTAAATTTTTTAAACTTTTAAAAGGCTTCAGACTTATATGGCATCAAGTACATATACCCATACCATGATAGATCATCATTTAAAATAATGAAGTAGACATAATTACCTCTAGCTAGCACATCAAATGGACCTCACATATCTATACATACTAGGGCAAGTAGGTCTGTAGCCCTTTTCCTATTTTCCACAAAAGGAAGCTTGGTTATTCTTTCTTTAAGGCATGATTCAAAAATCTGATATGACTCAGAAGTCAGTGGACCCATTAGTCTAGATTTCTCTAATTTATTAATCCTATCTTCGACTATATGACCTAGTCTAAGGTGCTATAGATACCTTTTGCTTAGACTATCCCTAGATCGCTTAGATCCTATGGCTTTCACATTTTGCTCAACATTAAACATAGAGATATCAACATGCAATTGATAAAGATCATTAATTAAGAAACCACTTGCTATTTTATTCTTTCAAAAAGAATAGTATAGTGATCCTTAAGAAAGCTAATTACATAGCCTTCTTGTGCTAAACAAGAAATAGAAATCAAATTCTTGCTTGCTACAGGCACATAATAATAGTTCCTAAGCACTAAAACTAAACCAAATGGTAGTCAAAGAGGATAGATTCCTACGGTCATAGTATCAACTCTTGCTCCATTTTCAATACGTAGGATCATCTCACCATCCCTCAGCCTCCTTTTCTCCTCAAGACCCTACATGGAAGTGCATAAGTGAGCACTTGAACTAGAGTCAAGCATCCAACTAGATGTAGAAAAAATCATAAGGTTAGATTCAATGATGAGCATACTTCCAGAAGGACCTACCTTCTTATTATTCAGGTTGGCCAAGTATAAAGGGTAGTTTTACTTCTAATGACTGTTGGTGTTGCAATGAAAATACTTTTCTTTGTCAATGGCCTTTTTCTTTGGTTCTCCCTTTTTCTTCTTTCTACCTTCTATCTCCTGCTTCTTTGCAGACTTCTTCCCAAAAGACATTCTTTTGGAGGAGGTCCACTCCATAGCAAGAATTGAGCCCTTTGAACCTTTCACTGAAAGCTTAGCAGTAACCAGTGTTGGTGCAAAATCTAATCATTGCCAGAGGAGCGCTGGAGTTGGAGAAGATGAGGTTGCTGCTAGTAACCTACAAGACAAGTCTCGTCTAGAGGCTGGGGTGGGTGGCTTCGACAAGACCCTCCGACGATCAAGTCAGCTCTTTCGACCAATAGAAATGGAGTACTCAATAGAGAAAATTGCAGAGTATCAAGAAGGAGAATAGAGCTTAGAGAAAATGTATCTGAAGGATCCCTTTTATAGATGAAGCTTGTAATAAACTGATAGTGACAACCGTAACTATCAGGTGGTGGGCCGCTGAGGACCATGTGGAGTTTGTTATGGAGGATAGTATCTATTGTCATGACGTGCCGATCCATTGAGATTTAATAGTTGAAGTTTGGAGGAGTAGGCGTCAGTTGGCGATGAATCTTTGCATTACATCAATACCAGAGGAGTTCGGACTCCTCTCAAGTGGTCTGTGGGTGAGTTGATTCATGTCATGTGGAGCCGAATTCGTGCAGAGACCTTCTTGGGTGACTGAGGAAAGTTCGGTCGGAAGGAGTTCGAAAGTCCTACGATTGGAGTCTTTGAAGGAAGCCTGCCAAAGATGTCCAAATGTGGATCCACTGGGGGGATCCAGAGGTAGGTCTGCTGGAGGAATCTACATGTAGATCCATGGAGGAGAGACCTGAAGAAAAATTTGTTCGATGGAGGGATCCAACTGAAGGCAAAGTCTAGAAGGAGTTTGGCTGCTAGAGAGGTCTGAAAGGGGTTCGACTGCTGAAAAGGTCCGAAAGAAGGAATTTACGATCGAAGCTCTTCTATGATTACCAGTTACATTAGGCTAAGCATCAGACTAAACTTCGGTGGGAGTGGGGTTTATCCCAAACAATAGTCTCCCTACTCTCGAGTTTGAAATTTGAAGGAAGGGAGTACAAATGCGACTGCCAAAGTTCTTTCAGCTTCTCGCGCCTGTTGGGATGAGATGTTTTTGGCATCGTTCGTGTTGGCACCGAAATCTTTTAAACAAGAAGCGACTTTGAAAAGACAAACCTTCTTATTTCCCATCGAAGCTCCATCCTAGGTACAACATAATAAAGGCTCTGCCTATCACCACTTCTCTACCTTGATGAGTGAGACACACGGCGTGCACTGATCGGCTGAAGGAGATCTACAATCATAACTGTCCTGGGTCTCTTCTCAACTATTTAAGGCCTACCTCTTTCTCCAAAATTCATTCTTGCCTAAGTCTTCTTCTTTCCTGATTCCTTGCCTTCTTCCTGCTCGAGAGTACCGATTCTTCGCTGCATCTTCTCTAGTTTTTGATGCTTCTCCATCCAATTGTCCTCTTAGTCAACTTAGGTCAGCCTCCTATTACCTATTTTTGATTTTTCTAGTATCTTTTTCTTCTTGCTCTTTCAGTTTCTCTGGTTGGAGCTTTTACAATGCATTTTTTTCTTGCTTTTCAGGAGTTTTCTTAGGGTTTTGTTTTGATTTGAATGTCTTCTAAAACTTTCCACTCCACCGATTCTTGGAGTCTGATCGAACCGTCCACCCTAGACCCTATACCCCTGATCAAGGTTGAGCCTAGAAACATGTCTCGTCTGTCCTTCATTCTAGATACCATCCCATCCATTCTTACTCTGAATGATCTCTCCCTGATTAGGATTCAGCATGGAATTCCATCGGAGTTCGAACTTAGACTCCCCAGGTCAAACGACCATGCCAGCTCGCCTCCAACTAGTTGGTTTTGCTTGTATTTGGAGGCCTTGCATACTGGACTTCGACTTCCACCTCCCCTTTTTGTAATTGCCCTCTTTCATTTTTTAAACATTTCTCTTACTTCCATTGTGCCAAACTCTTTCCAATTTATAATTGGCTTTCTTTTCCTCTACCATCTGGCTGATGTTCGACCGACCATCTCATTATTTCAAAATTTCTATACCTTCAAATGCCATCCTTCCGCAAAGGACTAGTGGTACTTCTCCCCTCAGTTCATTAAGAAAGGGTTGCTGAAAGGCGCTCCTTTCATTCATAACTAGAAGGAGAAGTACTTCTTCATTCGATGCCCAACACTACTACTTGACCTTCCTCACTAGGGCTTCCTTAGGGAATCCATCTATTGAGCTCCTAGCTTGGATGGTGCCGACCTCAAGTCTTCTAATAGGCTCAAGGCATACCAAGCTCCCGATCTCCCCAAGCTTTTGAGGGAGCAAACTTTATTCAACCTCAACCTGAGTCTTCTCGATCCTGCTAGTACCAAGCATACTTGCATGTAGATACATATGTATGGATTCTTATGAAATTTTATGCATACCTTGGCTGATCATGATTTTCTTTTCCTATAGAAATGGACACCTATGCCATAGAGAAGCTCACCAAGGGCCTTTACATGCAGAAGAAAAGGAAGGGGAAGGCCTCGGACGAGAGCTCAAAATGGGCGAAGGTCGGCATCTCTGATTCTGTGGCTCTGGATGCCGTCGATGTTGCTCCCAAAGTCTATCCAGGAGATGAGGTCATCCTGACCGCCAGTGCTGACGTCGTAGAGGGGGAACCTCTTCCCCCGGAGTCTGTGAATCTTCCCTCCGGGGATTGTGTGCCCGATCCCTCTACCGACAAAGAGGAGGGGAGAAAGGGAAAAGCCATCATTGCAATGAAGGCTCGCAAGGAGCGTTTGGATGAGCCTGGCCAGAGCGATAATGAAGACCAAGGTGCGGAGCCATTCAGTAACCCAAACATCATCCGAGATTTAATTGACAAGTTTGTCCTACCAGAGAAGGTGGACCGTTTGACCGACCTTGACCAGAGGTAGTTCATCTGGGAGTCTCTCGGGACTATCCTTAGGGTAGTCATCTTGCCATATTTCTTTTCTATTTTTTCATCCTTTCTTCCTTCACCTTATAACGATCTGTTAATGGCAATCGAGCCACCACATGGTTGTCCACCTCAAGAAGGCGAATTGTCTGGAGGCAGAGGTGCTGAAGGTCCTGGAAGACCTTCAGACCGAGATCAATCACCTACAAGCGATGGCTGCTGAAGCTGAGTGCTTCGTGGAGAAAAAGATGGCAGAAAATGAGAGCCTACATAGTATACTTCGAAAGAAGGAGTTTGTCTCGGTCAGACTTAAGGCAGCATTAGCTCTGGAGGAAGAGGAGAAGAAAGAGACTAGGCTTAAGGTCGCCAAGCTAAAGGCCCAATTAGCGAAGTCCATTTCGGAGGTAATGTTTTGAGCCATTAAGGAGTTCAAAACCTTCCTTGAAATGAAGGACCTGAATATCGCCTTCAGTCAGAAGGCATTCATCAAGGGCTTCGAGCTATGCGAGGGTAGGGTGGCTCAGAGGTTCCCCAAACTTGATCTTGGCTTCCTAGGAGAGGAGGAGGCCAGCGAAGAAGCGGGACTGTCCAACACTAGGGCCAATCTTTCCTTTGCCAAACCTATTGCGGGGGCGTCCGAGCCAGCTCAGGGACCCGAGGTAGTCGAGAGCGCTCCGGCTTCGTCTGCTGCCGCCCCTTCCGAGGTTGAAATCCTCGAGTAGTTATATTTTTTTCTTTTTCTCTTTTTGTATTACTTTGTACCTAAGAGTTTTTAAGTTAAATGAAAGCAAATTCACTTTTGTCTATACCTCTCTTCTCATTGGTGTAGTACCATATGTTATCCAGAGTCCTCTCCTCAATCAAGGTTATAATCCACTATCTCCAATCGATGCCGATCCCTTACCTCAGGGGGTCCCGCTGAAGCCTTTAATAAAGAGCTTGAAGAAAAAAATCCATCATTTGAAAAAGAAATTGAAGAAGATGGAGGACAACCTTCAAGCTTCATGGAAGAGTGCTTTAGAGGTGACCAAAGAGGTCACTCACCTTCAAAACTTGCACATGAAGGACTCCACAAGTTTCAGCATTCGAAAGGGGAGCTTCGAAAGGTAGCTTGTCGAACTCCGAAAGAATGTGAGCAACAAGTCTTGGGTGCTGACAGCGAAGATCGGCTCCGTTGAAGTTGATCTTAAAAAGGCAAAGGAAAAGATCCATCTTTTCGAAGGGAGTTCGCCATGGTCCACCGATAAAGCCCGATATGATTGGGACTGATTGAAAAAGTTCTCCCAACTTCAGAAGTAGCTACAAGATGCTGAGGACTGGCATAATAGCTATCGGATAACTTGGGCAGGGAAGATGTCCAGGCTTGAAGATGAGCTAAAGGCTGCCAGAGATAAAGTGAGCTACTTTCAGAGGAAGTTGTATAGCATTCGGCAAGCTGGTTTAAGTAGTGAGTCGAAGGAAATTGCCTCTTTGAGGAGAAGCATCTATGAGCTCTCAGAAGCTATCGAGGTGGAGAAGGCCGAAGTCTAATGGTTGAAGCTTCAGTTGACTTATGAGTATTAAGTTGTCAAGGATGCTGAAGCTGAATCCAAAGTCCTAAGGAAGCAGCGGTGAGAGCTCGAGGCCAAATTTAAGCACACCAACAGAATGTACATTGAAGGCCTATATAAGAAGAAGAAACTTGAGGAGGAGATCTTTAGATTGAAGGAGGCCTTGGTGATGGCTGGGGCCAATAGCCCGAAGTCTGAAGAACTCGGTCCGCCTTAGGACTTCACCTCCTTTTGCTCCCCTTTTTTTTTGTGTGATTGATTTTGTCGATCTTCGCCCTATTTGTAACATACTCAATATATATGCAATAAAATTATACCTTTCTTTGCTATTTTTGCCTTACACTAATTTAATGCTCGTTGGTAGCTTCATTTTCATTACTTTGCTTTTCTTCGCATTATCTTCTAATTAGATACTCATTGTGGATGCCGAGTTGGGATCTCTTCTGCGAACTAAGATAGGGTTTGACTTTTTGCATTTGACGTAGTTGGATAGTCATAGAAGGAACATGCATAAGGGTTGTCGATAGGGCTTCTTCTTTTCTCTCATCTTTCGTCAATGATGTCTTGGCTTTTGCTCATGTTAGGACGAGGTTCTCCTTCCGTTCCTAACATGACTTATGGGGGCATATTTGGGCCGTTGACTATCCCATCTTAGATGGATGAGGTCTTCAACTTTGCTTACGTTAGGACGAGGTTCTCCTCCTCCTAACGAGCTATAGGGGCACATTAGGATCATTGATAGGGCCTCTCCCCTCATCCCATTTAATTTAATGAGGTCTTTGACTTTGCTCACGTTAGGATGAGGTTCTCCTCCTGTTTCTAATGGACTGTAGGGACATGTTAGGGCCATTGATAGGGCCTCTCCCCTCATTCCATCTTAGTTCAATGAGGCCTTCGACTTTGCTCACATTAGGATGAGGTTCTCCTTCTATTCCTAATGGGCTGTTGGGGCATGTTAAGGCCATTGATAGGGCCTCTCTCCTCATCCCATCTTAGTTCAACGAGGTCTTCAACTTTACTCATGTTAGGATGAGGTTCTCCACCTATTCCTAACGGATTGTAGGGGCACGTTAGGGCCATTGATAGGGCCTCTCTCCTCATCCCATCTTAGTTCAATGAGGCCTTCGACTTTGCTCAAGTTAGGACCAGATTCTCCTCTTATTTCTAACAGGCTGCTTTAGATTACTTCAGAGAGTTATTAGCCATTACATGATTTTTGCACCAAGAAGTAGTGATATTAAAATAAAAAAGTTTTATTGAAGAAAAGTTACTAGTAGTACATTCTTAAGTTTTCTGAATTCCAAGGTCGTGGAAGAGTTGTTCCTTCGAGCTCCTTCAGGCGATAAGTTTCGATCCATATAATCTCCTCTATTTCATACGAACCTTTTCAATTTGGAGTGAGCTTTTCTTGATTTTGAGGCTGTGAGACAATCGCTCACCAAAGTATCAAGTCCCTCACTTTGAATATCTTGCCTTTGACTTTTAAATTGCAGTAGCGAGCTATCTTTTGCTTGTAGGCCACGATCTGAGCTTGGGCTTTCTTCCATTTTTCTTCTAACAAGTCGAGGTTAGCCCTTAGGTTTGGTGAGCTTCGCTGCTCATTGAATACCATGACTCGTGCTGATAAAAGTTTGAGTTCTATTGGGATGACTGCTTTCGTTCCAAAAGCTAAGGCAAATGGGGTCTCCCCAAGTGGCAACCTTTGGATAGTTCGATATGCCTAGAGCACATGATAGAGTTCATCTACCCAAGTCTTCTTTGCTCTTTCAAGTCTTGCTTTGATATCTTGCAGCAGAGTTCTATTTGTTACTTTGACTTCTCCATTTGCTTATGGGTGGATGACTGATGTAAAATGATGGAAGATGTTCGAATCCTCAAAAAATTTGGCAAATCTTGCTCCGACAAACTGCCGCCCATTATTAGTTATGAGAGTTCGAGGCAGACCAAACCAGTAGATGATTGACTTCCAAACAAAGTCCTACACCTTGACTTTAATAATTTTTGCTAATGGTTTGGCCTCGGCCCATTTGGTAAAGTAGTTGATTGCAACTAAGAGGAACTTCCATTGTTCGGATGCCATTAGAAAGGGACCAAGTATATTCATTCCCCACTACATGAATGGTCATAGTGTGCTTAGTGGAGTAAGCTTAGAGGTCGGCTGTCTTTATATATTTGCATTTCTCTGATAGTGATCATATTTCTTGACATACTCTATGGAATTATGGTACAATATTGGCCAATAATATCCTTGTCGAAGTAGTCTTTGTGATAAGGATCTGACTCCAACATGACTTTTGCAAATTTTTTCATGCACTTTCCATAATGCAAAGTCGGCCTCTGAAGATCGGAGACATCTCAAAAGCAATAGAGAATACAACCTTTTATACAGCTTGCCTTTATACAAAACATATCAGGAAGCCTAATTTCTGAGTTTTCGAGCTTCTTTCGAATCATGAGGGAGAGCTCCATCCTTGAGGTAGGCAACTAGTGGGTCAATCCAGCTCGATTTGTGCTCTACTTGTATAACAGGCTGCAACTCCTCTGAGCTTGGGCACTTTAGGATTTCAAAAAATACTTTTTGGATAGTTTGATTGGGGCTGAAGTGGCCAATTTAGAGAGAAGATCGGCTCTTATATTCTCCACCCTTAAAATCTATCGAATACTAAAACTATTGAAGGTCGGAGTCAAGTTTTTTACTTTCTCAAGGAATTTTATCATGCTTTCCTCTTGAGCTTCATAATTACCGCTGACCTGTCCAACCACCAGTTAGGAATCATTATAGACTTAGAGCTGGTCTACTTCTAACTCTTTTACTATTTTTAATCTAATGATCAAAACTTCATATTTGGCCCCATTATTAGTTGCAGAAAATTCGAAGCATAGTGCATATTCGGTGATGACTCCCTCAGGGTTAACTAAGACCAACGCCATGCCTGCTCCAGCAGCGTTGGATGAACCATCCACGTACAGGGCCTAAGAGCCTTCAAGAAGGTTGATGTTCTCTTTAGGGGGGCTTAGCTATAACCACGAAATGCTGGTTCGATACCATTCAGGCTCAGCTTCATCTGAAATGGTGTATTCTACTACAAAATTTGCTAATATCTGAGCTTTGATTGATGATCGGGGTCGGTAATTGATGTCAACTCTGTAAGCTTGATTACTCATTTTGCGATTCTTTCAGAGGTATCTGTTCGATGAAGAATTGCTTTAATTAGTTGATCCATGAGGAAAGTTATGGTGTGCCCCTGAAAGTAAGATCAGAGTCTTCTAGCAGCAATTAGAAGAGAGTAAGTCAATTTTTCTAACTTAGGGTACCTGATCTCTGCATCCCTCAGCACTTAGCTTATGTAGTAGACTGATCACTACACTTTCATTTCCTCCTTGACCAAGACCGCCATCAGGGCTACTGAAGAGACTGCTAGGTACAAGAATAATTCTTCTCTAAACTCAGGCTTTGCCAGTAGTGGGAGTAAGCTGAGATAATTTTTGAGCTCCGAATGCCTATTGGCATTCTGCCATCCAGCAGAAGCTCTTTGGCTGTTTGAAAATTTGAAAGAAGGGCATGCATCGCTCGACCAATCTTAAGATAAAGCAATTTAGGGATGCCACTTTTTTAGTCAAGCACTAAACTTCTTTGATTGTTCTTGGAGAGGTCATCTCCTGAGTAGCTTAGATTTTCTCTAGATTTGCCTCAATCCCATGCCTCGACACCATGAATCCCAAGAACTTCTTCAAGGTTATACCGCAGGCGCATTTGGTCAGGTTCAGCTTCATCTTGTACTTCTTAAGTGCGCCAAAAGTCTCTTTGAGGTTGGTGATGTGATTTATTGAAGCCCAACTTTTGACGAGCATGTTATCCACATACACCTCCATGTTTTGATCGATCTGCTCCCTAAAGATTTTGTTGATCAGGTGCTGGTATGTTATCCCTATATTTTTTAGTTCGAAAGGCATAACCCTATAATAGTAAAGATCGTAGATAGTAAAAAAGTGATTTTCTCCTCATCCTTTAGTGCCATCCAGATTTGGTTATAGTTGAAAAAGGTATCCATGAAGGTGAGAAGTTCATGGCCTGAGGTTGCATCCACCAATTGATCAATCCTAGGTAGGGGGTAGCTATCTTTTGCGCAAGCTTTGTGTAGCTTCTTGAAGTCTATATACATCCTCCACTTGTCGTTCGCCTTTTTAATGAGCATTATGTTCGAGATCCAGCTTGGATAGTTAACTTTTTGGATGAATCCAATCTTGAGGAGCTTGTCCACTTCCTTTGCAATTGCTTTCTATCTCTTCGAAGCATGGCTGTGCATCTTCTCTTTTACTGGCTGACACCTAGGATTAGTAGCTAACCAATGTTTCATGACTTTGGCATTGATTTCCAGCATATTTGTTGGAACCCAGGCAAAGACATCTGCATTCTTTTAAAGGAAGGAGATGAGTTGCTCTCGAACCTCATCCCTTAAGTTGGAATCGATCTGCATAGTGTGTTCTACATTCCCGTCATTTAAGGACACGGCTACAAGGTCTTCCACAGGCTTGCCCCGCTCCTCCATAAGGTCATTGCGGACATCTAGCCCATCAATAGGGCAAAGATTGGGCTGGGTGCTTTTCTATAGGGCAAATGAGTAACAGTGCCTTGCCAAGGCCTGACCTCCCCTAATCTCTCCAATTTTGTAGCTCACTGAAAATTTCACCATTAAGTAATAGGTTGATACCATAGCTTGGAGTGCATTCAAACTAGATCGGCCAAGAATAGCATTGTAAGTAGATGGACTTTTATGACTAGAAAATCGATCTACACTCTGGCCAGCCTCGGGCATTGTCTTGCAGCCATAGCTAGAGTTATTATGCCCTCAACTGGCACGCATCGCCAGTGAAGCCTACCAATGGGAAGTTCATAGGTTCTAAGTGATTATTAGGTAAAGACATTTTTGAGAAAGCATTATAAAATAAAACATCAGTAGAGCTTCCATTATCTACCAGAATGTGGTGCACATCATAGTCAGCAATGTTTAAAGAGATTACAACCATGTCATTATGCAAGAATTGAACTCCTTGGGCATCTTCATTGGTGAAAGCAATGGGATCCTTAGTTCACCATCTCTTCCTGGGTTCTGTCGGTCTGCTAGCCTCCCCTCGCCGAAGTCCCCTAGAGATGGTGTTGATGATTCCGAGGGGTAGTCGATCTGACCCCTGCTCCTTCCTTTTTGTTGGTTCTAGCTATGGCAGTGCCCTCAATCGATCTTTCTATCCTTCGAGCCGATGTCGTAGGAATCGATCGAGCCTGCCTCGTCTGATGAGCTCCTCGATCTCATCTTGGAGTTGGATACATTTTTCTATATTATGATCGTGGTCACGATGATAGAGGCAATACTTGTTAGGATTGCACTTGTCGGGATGAGTGCCCATCCTCTCCGACCTAGGCAGCTGCTTCTTGATCTGCATAAGTACTTGTATTTTTGGAGCATTGAGGGGGGCATAGTTGTAGAACCTTTGGAGGGGGGAGACCCATCGTGCCCTTCTGTTAGGGCTTTTTTGCTTTCGAGCCTAGGAAAGAATTCAGGCTCGCTTACACTTAGGGGGAGTTTGGAAGCACGATCGAGCTTCACTCGACTTTCCTTCCTCGGTGGACCTACCCGGCTCGTCAATTTATCGCTCTCCAATGGCTTCATTATCCTTGACCTTGAAGGCCTCTTTTGCTTGGGCATACCCCTCAACTTGAGCCAGCATATCGGTAAAATCCTTGGGATACTTCTTCTTCAGAAAAAATAGCTGATTGTTCTTCTGAAGGCCATCCTTTAGCATGACCATTGCAATAGATTGGTTTAGATTTTGGACCTCCAGCACTGCAGCATTGAAATAGTTGACATAAGCTCGAATGGATTCTCCCTCTTGCTACTTGATGTTAATGAGAGATTTCGAGCGTCGCCTAGGATGATAGTTACTAACAAAATAAGCCACAAATTGATAGCTCATCTGGTCAAAAGAAAAGGTGGTATTCAGCTTAAGTGCTGAGTAATAATTCCTAGCTACCCCTTTTAAAGTAGATGGAAAAGCTCAGCACAGGATGGCGTCGAGCGCGCCATGGAGCAGCATTATTATTCGAAAGGCCTCTAGATGGTCAACCGGATTGAAGGTCCTATCATAGCTCTCGAATTGGGGGAGCTTGAAGTTCGACAAGATCGATTCTTGCATGATGCAATGAGAGAAAGGAGGGTCGGTACAGATATCATTACTATGGGAGGGGGGTGCATGACGGAGTTCTTCAATCCACTGGTTTATTACTTGTAGTTTTTGATCCAGGAGATCCTTCCGACCATGGATCTCCAAGGTCTTCTGGCTAAATGGGGACAAAGTCCCCCCAAGGGTAGAGTCATGATTAGAGCAGGGGCTCTTAGCCCTCTGCTTTCCCTTTTTAGAGGTTACCAGCCGACTAGCCCAAGTCGGCCACCCCCAGATCGGATCATGAGGTTTCAGAGAAGCCTATTCTGGCTGAATTGATGCTGGAGGCTACTATTGCTACATGGCCTACATCGCTTTTCTGAGGCCGCAAACCTACTGCACTAGTAGGTTGAACTGCTTCGCATCCACCATTGCTGCAAGTGGAGCTTGAGTTACCAAAGAAGAAGCAGGGGTGGGCAGACCTAGATGGGATCTGACTGCGGAGGTCATTGATCATCGTGTAGAAGCTTTCTTGGGAGGCATCTTTTTCAGGAAGGAGGACTCTAGAAGAGAAGAAGAGAGTTTTCTACTGAGCACTTCTTTAAGAATAAGGAAACCTCAAAAATAGAGGGCCCTTCTTCTAAAACCAATCCTGTTGGTGCGAAATCTGGTCATCACTGGAGGAGTGCTGGAGTCAGAGAAGATGAGGTCGCTGCTGGTGACCTACAAGACAAGTCTCATCCAGAGCCTGGGATGGATGGCTTCGGCAAGATCCTTCGATGATCAAGTTAGCTCTTTTGATGAATAAAAATGGAGTACTCAGTAGAGAAAATTACAGAGCATCGAGAAGGAGAAGAGAGCTTGGAGAAAATGTATCTGGAGGGTCCCTTTTATAGATGGAGTCTATAACAAACTGATAGCAATAGCCATAACTATCAGGTGGTGGACCACTCGGGACCACGTGGAGTTTGTTATGGAGGGTAGTGTCTATTATCGTGACGTGCCGATCTATTGAGATTTAATAGTTGAAGTTCGGAGGAGTAGGCATCAGTTGGCGATGAATCTTTGCATTACATCAATACCAAGGGAGCTTGGACTCCTCTCAAGTGGTCTATGGGTGAGTTGATTCATGTCATGTGGAGCCGGATTCGTGCAAAGACCTTCCTGGGCGACTGCAAGAAGTTTGGTCAGGAGGAGTTTGGAAGGAGTTCGGAAGTCCTACAACTAGAGGAGTCTTTGAAGGAAGTCTGTGGGAGATGTTTGAATGTAGATCCACTGGGGAATCCGAAAGTAGGTCTACTGGAGGAATCTGCATGTAGATCCATGGGAGGAGAGATCTGAAGAAAAATTTATTTAATGAAGGGATCCGATTGAAGGCAAAGTATGAAAGGAGTTCGACTACTGGAGAGGTCCAAAAGGAGTTCAACTGTTGGGGAGGTCTGAAAGAGGTTTGACTGCTGGAGAGGTCCAAAAGAGAGAATTCATGATCGAAGCTCTTTTGTGATTACCAGTTACATCAGGCTAAGCATTAGATTGAACTACGATGGAAGTGGGGTTTATCCCCAACAACCAGCATATTCATAAGTTCAGCCAAGGTACATTACAATTTATGCATATGAAAGTTCATGATGAATTATCCATATACATCAGTCAAGAACTGTAGGATCACATCAGTCTGTAGGATCTTGTCTAACACGATACTGAGCTTCTCAAGCTCCTCTAGATCCTTGATCATTATCAAATAATGATCTTGGACCGACTGTCCATCATGCATCTGAATCTTAAAAAGTCTCTGGAAGACTTGAAACCGGGCTGCACGACTCTGCTCACCAAACAACTCTTGAAGGTGTGCCAACATTTGACATGCAGTTTTGATATCTTCATGTTGGCACTATAACTCATCAGACATCAAGCCTAACATGTGGCACCTCACTTTGTTATCATCGTCTCTCCATTTCTCTAGAGATGCCCTCTATTCAATGGTTGGATGGGCTGATAAGATGGGTGGTCCTGGTCCAATACATAGGTCAGCTTCTTAGAATCCAAAATAATTTTGAAGTTCCTAAGGTAATCTTTGTAATTGGGTCCAGTTAGTCTGTAGATGTCTAGGATTCAAGCTAGTGGATTTGACATAGATATTTTTCTGTAGAGAGTCAAAATTTCTAGTTAGACTTTATAATTAAACATAACCAATTTATTTAGAGATTTTATTTTTAAATAAATTAGGCTTCCACTATTTTCTCGGATCCTTACACTCCCTTGATAGAGATGCAAAAATCTCCACGATCATAGACTTCTAGTGGATGGTGCGGTCCCATCGACTGGCTCACCACCTCACCTAAAAGTTATTGGTGATGGGTCAATCGATGAGTGGATAACTCTTATCCAATGATTCTCTAATCATGGTGCACCCAAACTTGGTCTCTAATTTATGAAGCTCACCATGCCTGGAATATTGCTCCAATCCTTAGTTAAGTCTGATCCACCATTTGCATGAATTGAATTCCTGATTGGATTCCTCATTGTATCTAAAATATTGAGTCCAATCCATCCTCCAACCCATAGCATCTAATGCCTAATAGACATGGTCGCGTCTTTTCGATGCAATTGAACTACTGTAACTAGCCGAGAATAATCAACCTCGAGAAGGGCTCGCACATCTACAATGGTGGAAGACCTATGACTTAATATTTTCTTAAGAAGATTTGATTTAGGTCTCTTAGACATGACTTGACTTAGTCATAATAATTATGACTAACCTAGTGGCATGGATTAGCTTGAATCATTAGCCACCTCAAACTAGAACTAGATCGATCCAAATGGCCAGGTAAGTGAGATTAGTGGAAGGGATATGCCATTAACTCGACAAGATTGCATTTAGGTCGAGTAGCTCCTAATTATAAACTAATCGATTATATCTGCCAAACTTACCTTAGATACCAAATTATCGAAGTAGAACCAATTGGGTTAGCCTACAATCCAGGCTTGAACTGCGAATTCAAATTAGGTCTTAACTTAATCGACCACATGTGACTATGAGTCGACATTGACCTAGACTTAATCCTATTGGGCTAATCAAATTTAGGCACTCTTGATCCCACCTAACTAGCTCTTGATTCGATTTGATCAATTGCTAAACCTAATTAAGCTATGCATACTGAAACCCAAATTTATGAAGGTGTCTTAGATCTAAAAATTCATAATTTTTAGACCTAATTGATTTCATAATCTTAATTCTTAATTAAGTCAGGTTCATAAATAAAAACATGTATAAAAATCCTAGGATTTCAAGATCTAGGATTTTATAGAAAATTAAATTCTAATTTTTTATTAAGAACAAACACACTGCACCCCTACACACCATAAGAGCACCTCATTGAATGAAAAGAGAGAGCCTTTAAACCTTTCTTACTCTAATGATCGGATGGCCAAGGAAAATGTCTTAATAAAAAATAACAATTACATTACAAAACTATTAGATCTATAACATATATCGCATACATAATTAAAGATCTAACTATGCATGCTTTGTATGCATCTCATATATCAAAATTAAACCAACATATGCATATTTCAGATCTGATATATCTAATATAACATCTAAAAAATTAAATTTTAAATGATCATATCATATAAAATTTTATTCTAAATAATTCATAGAACAGTTCTATCAACCTAGTCTATACATGCATCAAATATATCTCATATATTAATTAAAATTTTTAATCTACAAATTTCAAATTTGATCACATCTGATGTGATATCTCAAATCATTATTATCAAATATAAATAAAGTAAAAAATTAGATCTAAAGTAGATTTGAAGAACTGTAAACGTAGCTCTGATATCAGTTGTAAGAAAAACCAAATTTTTTGCCATAGGATCGATCTAGTCTATAGTAAAATTTTAAAATTTTTTATATAAATTCTAATCATATTTAAGAGTTCTTGGATTAGATCCTAATGATCAGATATAAAAATCTAAAATTAAAATTAAATTAGGAACAATCGTTACCTTGATGATGATCTGCTAAAGCTTGAGGTCCCGAAGCTAGCCACGCATGCGCATGGCCTCTACTAAAACTCACTCAGGCTAGTTCTGGATGTGCTCTCCTTTTGGATTTGATCTTAAAAGATCAGATCAAATTTGAATCTATGAAGCTTTCAAATGAATCTTGAAAGGCAGCACCCTGTCCCTTGATGTACAAATCCTATCTTTGATCTTTACTTTAGCCTTCCTCAACACTTGATCGCTGAACCTTCACTCAATTGGGTATGGGAATAGAGAAGAGAGAGAGGAGTAGTAGGGGAGGCATGGAGATGGGTTCGACAGTAGCACTTTGGTGTGGGAGATCAAAGCATGGAAGCCCTAGGGCGCAAGGTCTTTAAATAGACTCCGCCAACTTCAGTGTCCTAATGCATCAAGCAACTAGCTCAAATCCAATTTGACTGGGTTAACTCCCTAATCCATATAAGGCATACACCAAGGGGGACGTGCGCCTTCCCCTCTCTCATATAAACACCTAGGAGTGCTGATAAGTATCATAAATTCATCAATAAAAATATTAATTTATCAAATAATTTATATTTATTTTAAAAAATTAATAATCAATTTATATATTTTAAAAAAATTAATATTTTTATTAATTAAAAAAATTAATAAAAATTAAAAAATAAAATATTATTACTAATAAAAAGAGCTTAATTTTTTTGTCGCAACAAAATAAATTTAGGGCAAATCAAAGTTAAAATAGATTAGATATGATTTTTTTGAAAAAAAATTAATTTAAGCCAAGCCAAGCCATGCGCCAATAAGCTACCAAGCTAGCCAAGCTGATCTGGAGCCGCTGACGTCAGGTTGATGTAAGTTTTATTATGGCTCACGGTAAACCCTTAAGGAGGGGCATGATGGTAATTTCAAGGCCATGCTTCATGTTGATTCGCTACGTTTTTCATAAAATCTGATCCACTGCGGTCCATATGAACAGTAAAGCATAATTGGATGGTCCAAATTGATGCCGATGAAGATCGAATGATAGGGGATGTTTCCAGCTTTGATTTGATTTCCTAGCTCTCCCAGATGCATGGTCGGATGGCGAAAAGCGCTCCAACCTCAGATCCGATAGTCCAAAAAGCTCCCAACTTGATTAAAACATATAGAACTTAATT
The DNA here is from genome assembly GCA_006176705.1 of Cocos nucifera. Taxonomy (NCBI): domain Eukaryota; kingdom Viridiplantae; phylum Streptophyta; class Magnoliopsida; order Arecales; family Arecaceae; genus Cocos; species Cocos nucifera. The sequence continues at coordinate 102,254 of QRFJ01002033.1, read as the reverse complement.
CAACGATCAGATTTTCTCCATCTTGGATGATCAGATAGCCAAAATTTAATTCAACCTAATCTGAGCCATTATGCATCTAATTTTGGCATTTTTTGGATTGTTTGATCTAGATCTGACGGCCAGATTTCACCTAAAAGAGTAGAATTCATCCAGGAGCTATTTTAATCTGATTTTCACTCGAATTTCTTTAATTTTGATGATCAAAATACTCCCTTAGTCCCATATTGCCAATAACAAAAGGATTCAGTCCTCCTAACTCTATTTAAAGGACTCCAGGCCTCCAAAATCAATTATCTTCGATCATAGGAAGGAGTTTGGTAAAGATTAGAGCCATGCTTGGGTTAGAGGCTACTTCAAGATAATGGATGTTGCAAAAAAGAGCTGACTTCTATACCATCTCAATGCCGATGCCGATCCAATATCAAAGATTAGCTACTTTTATTTTATTTTATTTTTTTTTAAAAAATTTATGTATTTAAATTTTAAACTTTTAATTAATATAAATTTTAATTTTTAGCTATTTAAATTCATGCTTATTACTTTTAATTACAAATTTAAATTTTTATTCTTTATTTTAATTGCCCTTTATTTTATTGCAAGTAGATGCTAAGATCTAACTCATAGATCTTAGTACCAAAAATTATTTTTCCATACTATTTAAATTCTACTTTTTATTTTCAATTTTTTTGACTTTAAATTAATTTTCAAATTTTTTTCTTTTTTCCTTTTTTATTTATAAAAATAAAAGATTTTAAAATTAAAAATACTATCTTTTCTATGGATTCTACCCAACTCACTACTTACTATTTATTTTTAATAATTTAAGAAGTCAGAATTAAATTAATAAACATGGTGTCTTAACGACAACATCGTGCTTGTTGCCCAGAGGTAGCAATCCAAGAGGGAGGATGAATTGGGTTGTTATAAAATTTTAACCAAATTTACTTTCTAAATAAGTATGTACTTTGATTTTAATCAAAGTGGTGTGATGAAACGTATGTAATATAAGCAGTGTAATTAAGATAATAAAATCAAACTATGAAAGTAAAGCAAGGATTATAAGCATGCAAAGTATTCAAATAAAAAGAAGAAAAGATCACAATACAAACACACAAAGATTTATAATGGTTCGGTGCAACCCATACCTACGTCCACTCTCCAAGCTTTTCTTAGGATTTTTACTATAATCTACTCTTGATTATAGTGTATTTATTTTCTAGGCTCATAAACAAACTTAGTTGGTTTTCATAGGAGCACCAACCAAAATCTAACACCATTAATTTTTTGAATTCACTAACAATCCAGTTGATTTTTCGAGCTCACCAACCAAAATCTACAATATCCAATTTTGAGCTTAAACGGGCCTAATCCCTAAGTTTCTTTCCCCCAAAGAAAGTTATAAAGAAATTAAAATTACAAATGAAAGTTTTAGCACAGTATAAAAAAATAGAGTTTAAGTTCTTTTAAATTCTAAAGAAGAAGTTGATGATGTGCTCGATTGAAGCATGGCTTTTCTTTAAATTATGCTTGAGAGGATGTGGATGATATTGGAGAAGCTTGCTTTGAATGCTCATTGAAATCTGTGCATAACTTTTCTCTCTTTTTTCTTTTCTTTGGATTTTTAATGTTCCTCATCGAAACTAGTAAAAATTCTCTTTAAATCTTCTTATATTCTTTTTCAATTAATTCTCCACCTTTTAAATACCTTTAGAGATCGTTAAATGAGAGTTCTAGCTATTGGAAGCTCTAAAATAGTTGTTGGAATCAAAAAATAGCCATTACAAAACTATCCATTGAAGGCTATCCGCATAAAACGAGACCTCTTGATTTTTCATAAGATCTCTTGCTAGATTTTGAGATCTCTCGATTCTGAATCAAGATGTCTCATCGAAATCGTGAGACATCTCAAGAATCCTGCGAGACCTCTCACTCTCAGAGCATAGAAAGTAAGTTTCTATCTCCTAAGATCGAGACGTCTTGAGTTCAACTCATGACCTCTCGAAATCATGCCAGAACTACGTTTGGGCATGCTAGTCCACCTAAGAGCTCTCAAAAAAATTTTGAAATATCTCGAAAATTACTCCAAGGCTATTTTGAGGAATTTTTGCTTTCAATCAAGGAGATTTGATTTTTATTTGAATTCCACTTTATGTCTTTCTTGTTTTGGTTAAAGAGCTCTCTTCCTTATGATCTTTGGAAGCTTAAGAATAATTTCTTCTTTAAAAATCTTGACTTAATGAATTTTTCTAGATCTTTTCTTAAAATGATTCTTCAACTTAAAGATCTAGAAAGACCTACATCCACTCATGAAACATATGGTTAAATACTCAAACACTCAAAGTTTGGCAATCATCAAAATCAATCATGAGGTCAACAATCTCTCCCTTTATGATGATGGCAAAACTTTGAGTATACGCATAATAAAAATGAATAATGTATTTCAATGCATTTTGCTAATATGTATCATGAAGACATGAAGTACTAGATCAAACACATGAATGTACACTTCATGAATGTTCTCAATTAATCTTTAAAACATCAAAACTTTAAGTTTCTTAAGCATCAATCCTTCAAGCATATACTCAACATACTTCTTTCTCTTTTGACAACATCAAAAAGCTCATGAAAAGAAATAAGAAATCATGGAAATCAACATCAAAGCATTAAATTAAGAGATGTATTAAGTTCATAAAATCAATTTAAATGAATCATCTTCCTTTCAAAAATTTGTTTTTTAACTCAAATTAAGTTTCAAATATTCATTTTAATTTCAGAAGGCTCTCCCTCATTTTGAATTAATATAACCTTTAATCAGATTTTTAGATATGTACTTTTAAACTTTAAGGAGAATAGAGCTTTTGAAAAGATTTGAACATAAAATCAAGCATAACATTTAATTCAATATTCAATCTTTTTTTTTTAAAGAAATTTTAGTCAATTGAGTTTGAGAAAGGTATGTATCAAGAATGTATCAAGCAAAGTAAAATAAGCAGTATCAGAAAAATAGATAGTCATAATTTTAAATTTATTGCTTTGAGTAAAAATAATTTCAAAACAAATGATTCATAAAAATTTTGCAATGCACATTAGAAATTTAGGATGAAATTTAAATTTTTAAATGAGTTTCAAAATTTAGTTTAGAAATTCATTTCTTAAAGTAAGAATATATTTTTAAATTCAATTTAACTCTAATCATTTGTCAAAAATGATCATGCAAATTAAGTTCAAAGTTTGGCACATAAAAAGTTCAGTATTATATTTATCAATAAGCTTCAAAATTATAAGAATGTATCAAAATCAATTTATTTAGAGTAAGAATATGTCTCAAACTTCTTTTCACTCCAAATAGTTTTCAAAAATAATTTGACAATCAAATCAAAAGTATATAGATCAAATGGAATCATCATATTAAGGCTTAAAAGTATAATGAAATTAATAAGCATTTACCTTAATATAAGCTAATTAGAATTTTCAATCAAAGATAGATAATATCATTTCTGTTATTTTCATAATTAATGTTGGATAAATTTATTTTTAAATTTTTCTCTCCCTTTTTCTTTCAAATCAAGTAGATTAAACATGAATTTAACTACTAAATTCAGATTTTCTAAATTTGAAAGATATTTTCAATTTCAAAGCTCTTTTTAAATAATTGATCATTTCATTTTAAATAATTTCTTTCCCTTACTTTAGTAAATAATATTATTTTAAAATTAAATATAATTTAAAAGTACAAGCATCAACTGAGTGAAATAAGCATTAATGAAATAAAACATTCACTCAATTAAGTTTAGAAAAATATATGAGATTCTTTGAATTTGTCTCAAGAGATATCATATCAAGAGTATATCAATGTAAAATAGATTTGAGACATTATATCCAATTCTTTTATCAAAAAATAGTATAATAAAATGTAAGTCAAGAATGATACCAATGATATCAAGAGTGAAAATTTTCTTAGGAAGAAACTTCTTGATACTAATTAAACTAAAATTTAGGCCAAATCATGATTTCTTAGCGGTTCAATACCATTTAAAGATTAATTTATAAATTTAGCTTGATATCAATGAATTTAGTTTTGAATTGATAAAGATAAATTAATTCAAATAAATAAATTTGAGTTGATATTAGCAAATCAATCAAGATACACCATAAAAAGATTTTATGTTATTCTTCAAAATGTCATCTCTTTCTTTTCTTAAAAAAATCAAGCAATTATAGTTTCAGAAAAGGTATGAATTTTTAATTTATCTCAAATAATATTATATCAAATGATATAGCAGTGCAAAACTAGATTTGAAATAAAGACATTCTTCTTTTTTTGCCAAAAGATAGATCAATCAAATACATGGCAAATAATAAAATGTTTGATACCAATCACTTAAAATTGAAGTCCTCTTTAAAAGTTTAGCTTTAAGGATCAATGATAACTTCTTTGAAACATCTTGTTAGATATCAACTTTAAAAGATTCAAGAAGATCATTTTCCAAATTTAGTTTTCAAAATCAATCAATTGAAATAAAATAAGAATGTTCATCAATAAATTTTCTTTTAAGATCAAAGAGTCAATCAAATCTATGATCAAGAGAGATATTCAATAAAATTTAGAGGATCATAAAAAATACTCAATTGGGGGGGGGGTGTTCCAATAATCAATTTAAATAAGATCAAATCAAGAAAAAATTAGATGAAGGCTCCATGAGTTTAATTTAACTAGGAAGTTTTGAAATTCTTAGGGGTTAACCTAAGATACAATTCAAATTAACACTTCAAGTACTTGATCTTGTATTAATTGAATATCTTATTTTCAAGTACCTAAGTCATACATTTTTTTTTAAAGAATTTTAATAGTTAAGTATGTTATGGGGGAATGTCAAAATTTATTCAATTTGTAAGTTTAGCATCCAAATAGTTTCCTGAACAATCAAGCTCATAATAATTTAGGTTTCTCAAATAATTAAAGATCAATATAGCATGATACAAAGGATTGAACAAGCATGCTGAATTTAGAATAAAATAATGAGCTTAAAATATATAATCAATATGATATATGATCAATACATCAAACTTTCAAATCATGAAGTATGATCATTATAAGCACCGATAAATAATCAATCAAATAAAGTATATTTAGCAAATAATGATCATTATAATTATGTTAATTAATAATCAAAATATATTTAGCAAATAATGATGGCATGATGTGAAAAAAAAATTAGATTTTACCAAACATTATCACCCATCCAATTTCATTCCCAAGGCATCCATCAATAAGAATTTTCCTCCTTTAGTTTCATTGGATCCTTGGTGTCCTTGCAAACTCATTTACTAGATTTTGGTACCCAAGCCATCTTGGGTCCATTAAGGTTAGAGCTTATGGTTCCTTTTGGAATCCATATTTGCTTAAACAAAGTATGACCAATTCTTTTAATATTATATTCAAAAATTTTGTGGCCAACTTTGTTGCATTTAAAACAAACCATAGAGTGATTTTTAGAATAAGCTTTTGTAAACATATTTTTAACAAGTTTCTATTTTCTTAAGGAGTTATATCTAATTCCAGCTTTATTGAAAACAACTTTTTGATTGTTCGATATTGCGTGAAGCTTTTATGATCTGAATTGTACACTTATTGAACATAGACTTCAATGTTTTAATTTTTTTTCTTAATTTAGCATTTTCTTCTTGGGAGCTTGATGTTTCTTCTTGATTTGCTCCCTTAAAAATAGTTTTCAATTTCTTCCACATCTATTTTGCTGAAATACATGAAGAAATTATATTAAACTCATTAATATCCAAGGAGCAATAAAGTATATTCATGGCCTTAGCATTAAGTTGGGCCATTTTTTATCATGCTCTTTCAATGCTTTGGAGGTGTGTGAGCCATCAATTATAATCTTTCATAAGTTATAATTGTGTACTTGTATGAATATGCATATTCGTGTTTTCCAATAACTATAATTTAATTCATTTAATAGTGGAGGATGATCAATAAAATGGCCTTCATTAAAGATGGATTTTATTTTGAATTGCCAAAATCTTTAGCTCTAGATGATTAGGTCAATAATCAATAATAGAGCACCTGCTCTGATACCAATTATTGCCTAGAGGTAGCAACCCAAGAGGGAGGATGAATTGGATTGTTATAAAATTTTAACCAAATTTACTTTCTAAATAAGTATGTGCTTTGATTTTAACCAAAGTGATATGATGAAATGTATGCAATATAAGCAGTAGAATTAAGATAACAAAATCAAACTATGAAAGTAAAGCAAGAATTATAAGCATGCAAAGTATGCAAAGGAAAAAAAAAAGAGCACAACTTAAACACACAAAGATTTATAGTGGTTCGGTGCAACCCGCACCTATGTCCACTCTCCAAGCTTTTCTTGAAATTTTCACTATAATTTACTCTTGATTACAGTGTGTTTATTTTTCAGGCTCACAAACAAACATAGTTGATTTTCACAGGAGCACCAACCAAAATCTAAAACCATTAGATTTTTGGATTCACTAACAATTCAGTTGATTTTTCAGGCTCACCAATCAAAACCTACAATATCCAATTTTGAGCTTGGATGGGCCTAATTTCCATGTTTCTATCCGCCAAAGAAACTTATAAAAAAATTAAAATTATAAATGAAAGTTTCAGCATAGTATAAAAAAAATAGAGTTTAAGCTCTTTTAAATTCTAAAGAAGAAGCTGATAATGCGCTCGATTGAAGCTTGGCTTTTCATTAAATTATGCTTAAGAGGATGTGGAAGATGTTTAAGAAGCTTGCTTTGAATGCTCACTAAAATCTATGCATAATTTTTCTCTCTCTTTTTTTTTCTTTGGATATTCAATGTTCCTCACTGAAACTAATAGTAATTCTCTTTAAATTCCTTTATATTCTTTTTTAATTGATTCTCCACCTTTTAAATACCTTTAGAGATGGTTGGAGGAGAGTTCTAGTCTTTGGGAGCTCTGAAGTAGCCATTGGGATCGAAAAATAGCCGTTGCAAAATTAGCCATTGAAGACTATCCATGCAAAATGAGACCTCTCGATTTTTTATGAGATCTCTTGCCAAATTTTGAGATCTCTCGATTTTGAATCGAGATGTCCCGTTGGAACCATGAGACCTCTCGAGAATCCTACAAGATCTTTCACTCTCCGAACATAAAAACTAAGTTTCTATCTCTTGAGATCGAGATATCTCGAGTTCAACTCGAGACCTCTTGAAATCATGCCAGAACTACATTTGGGCATGCCAGTCTACTCGAGAGCTCTCCAAAAAATTTTGAGATATCTCGAAAATTGCTCCAAGGCTATTTTCAGGGATTTTTACTTCCAATCAAGAAGATTTGATTTTTATTTGAATTCCACTTTATGTCTTTCTTATTTTGGTCAAAGAGCTCTCTTTCTTCTAATCTTTGGAAGCTTAAGAAATTTTTTTTTTTAAAAATCTTGACTTGATGAATTTTTGTAGATCTTTTCTTAAAATGATTCTTCAATTTAAATACCTAAAAAGACCAACATCCACTCATGAAATACATAGTTAAATATCCAAACACTCAAAGTTTGATAAACATCAAAATCAATCATGAGGTCAATAGTGCTCTTATCAAATTTTTAGCACCATTGTCAGAAAAGACACGAACATTAAAATTTTTTATTTCTTTGATTTTTTTAAATTAATTATAAATAAAAAATTAATTTTTTTAATTTTCTATAAATAGTGCTTACTAACTTTTTCTTCTTTATTTTGTAGAAAAAAGAGAAAAAAGAAAAAGAGGAAAAGAACCAAATTAGGGCAAGGAGGAAGCTTTCAATTATACTTGGAGAGATCAATCCTAACCCTAAACTTTTTTTATAATATTTATTTTATTTTTAAATTAATTTAAAAAATATTCACTTAAACCTAATTAAAAGCTTCATGACAAGATTGGAAACCCTAATTACTTAAAGCATGCATCATATTAGTTTTATTTTTATTTTTATTTTTTTTTATGATTGTTGGAGACAAGATGAGCTTCTCAAGACTCAATTAGTTGCATGCATCTAATTTAGCTGAATAGAACCCTTTGTTTGAAAAATAATTTTATACATATTTATATTAAAGCAACTTAAAGACAATACCCATTAAAGAAGATAAGATGGAGATTTGATCATCCTTTCTTAGCCTACAAACAATCAACCAACATCCTTCATTGACCTAAGCCTTTAATTTTAAAATCAATTAGACATCGGCCCTAGACACTCGAGCTCATTAGGACAAAAAGAGTTGGACTGAATTAGGGTTAGTCAATTTAACTGGTGTCTAAGGCAAGTGATTTAGGAACAACTGGGCTCGAAGAAAGATGGTTTATAATTAGTTCTATTAGCTTACCTGGCCAAGCATAATTGGTATCTAAGACAAGCAATGGAGGAACTCCCACCAATCTTACACTTATCTGATCACTTACTTGAAGGGCTTGAAGATGACCTTGACAGTTAGGAGCGATCTATATCTAGGACAACCCTTAGTTAGGATTGTTTGCCTAATTTGATTGCTAACCAACATCAAACCTAATTAAATCCTAGTTCTCTCTTCTTAGCTCTAGGACTCCTTAGGATCTCTTTTTCAAAACTCTTCTTTCTTTCTTCTTCATTTCTCCTCTTCTCTTTAAAAAAAATTAAAATAAATAAAAAAAATAAAAATTTAATAATTAAATAATAAAAATAATATAAAATAGTAAAACTAATTTTAAAAAAATTAAAATAAATAAAAATTATAAAAAATAAATAATAAAAATAAATAAAATAATAATAAAATAATAAAATCATTAAAAAATTATTAATTTTTTTAAAAAATAAAAAAATAATGTAATAATAATAAATAATTCTAAAAATTTTAAAAATAAAATAAATAATATAAAAAATTAAAAAATATAATTGGTTTTAAGAAATAATAAAAAATAAAAAAAAATTAAAAATTTTTGAACCATATGGTAGGATTGCACTAGTATATATACGGTAGAAAATTGCTTTACCTAATCTAATTGAACCCAACCATAAAAGTAAATGGCTGAACCATATTAAATCCAATAACTAAATAGTTGAAAATTTTAGAAAACCATCTAGGCAGATGATGAAATATTTTATTTCTTCCACCTATAATCCATTGACTTGCATCCAATTACCTGATATCCATGCTACCCACTATGAGATCAAGCCAACAACAATCTAGATACTCCCATCTTTTTATGGAAATGCCAATGAAGACCCTTATAAGTATCTAGATGAATTTTTAGAAATTTGCACTATGGTGAGGATTCAAAATTTAATTAATGATGTTCTTAGACTAATTTTATTCTTCTTCTTATTAAAAGACAAAGCCAAGTATTGGCTTGGCATAATAAGAAGACCAATTAAAACTTTGACTGAATTACAACATGAATTTTTTAAGAAATTTTATTCCATAGGCCGAACCAACATTATGAGATAAGCTATCACTAGATTTGCTCAGCTTTCAGGAGAATAAATTTATGAGTCGTGGGAGAGACTTAAGGTATGGAAGGAGTCAGGGTGTTGGCTCTAGAGATTCTAGGGGCTTGGTTGGTGCTTCGAAGACCTGAAATTTAAGGTGAAGCAAGAAACCAAAATCAGAGAATCAAGACTATAGAAAGAAGATTTTCTATAGGTTAGCCGGCTCAGTTCAAAATTGGGTCGGCTAAGTCTTAGTGAATTGGGCCAGCTCAGTTTCAGACCGAGCTGACCTAGTGGAACTTAGTCGGCTCAGTACTGAGACTGAGCCAGCTCAGTGCGTGAGTAGAGTTATGTGAGAATCTATTTTTGGCTAGGGTCTATGTTGATCCTAGGGGTCTTAAGGCCTGGTTTGAGAGGTCTTAAGATGGCTAATTCATGTATAGATCGGATCTAGATACAGAGGATGAGAGCATGGGAGACATGGGTGTACATGGGCTTGGTGAGTGTTTTCATATATTGGGTTAGCCAAAATAATTTTTGGTCGGGCCTAATGGCTATGTATAAATACATAGGTTGTATTAGGGTTTTCAAGGTTGGAATTAATACAGACCTTTTCTCCTTCAATTCTCTCTTCTTCTCTTCTCTCTGGTGTAGTTTTCCTAGGTTCTTAAAGAAGCCCTAGAGAGAGGGGGTGCCTCCCTCAAGCCTAAGGAGGGAGGTGCCCCAGCATAGATCTAGGTGTTGGATCTATGATTTGCTACCCATAGAGAACATCACGGTTCCTTCAGATCCGTGCTAAAGATCAGAAACTTCCATAATATGGTATCGAAGCTTGTGATGTCAAGGATGATTGGTATTCGAGCGATATCATGGGTTTACAATTTATTATCAGAGCTAGGTGATGCCTAAAATGTTGTGGATGGCAATATGGTATCAGAGCCTGATGGTGCATGGAAGCGAAGGAGAAGTCATATAAGGTGAAATCAAAAATCTGCATAAGGATTCCACGGTATGTCTCAAATCTACCTTATTGTTGCTATGGTTTGGCCAACTAGGAGCAGTGAGTTGAAGGTAGAGGATGAGAGCATTTTCTAGGGTGGAAGGATATGATACATGATTTACTGATCGATCTTGGTGAAAAGACTAGGATGTATGATGGTTATGTGACAGACAGGGAGCGCTAGAGTGCTGCAGTAGCACTTCCCTGAAGATGTAGGGCCAAGAGAGGCTCAGCAGTGCAGCAGTCGAGGGAGGTATCTCAATAGAAAGCATCAGGGTTATCTAAGAAGATGGGCAGTATGGGGCTATTGAAGAGAGGTTTTCTAAGGGATAATGGTCGAAGGAAGTCTGAAAAAGAGACTATACATCCTTCGATGTTTGGAAGGCGAGGAAGTAGTCGGAGATGTATTCAACGGTTCGACTAGAATATGGATTTATGAAGCCTTAAAAGTGATGAAGATGGATGATTCATGGAGGTCCAGCAGGTCAGGGCTGGATGGCTGTAGAGTGGCATAGAGATGAGTCAAGGAGCACTGGAGTGCTGCAGGAGCGCTACCCTGGAGGCATGGGGCTGAGAAAGGCTCAATGGTGTAGCAGTCAAAAAGTGTATTTCAATAGAGAGTGTTAGTGGTATCTCAGGGAGACCAAGTGTAGGTCTCAGGGAGAGTCAGAGGGTCTCAGGGAGTGCTAGGAGGTCTTAGATAGTTGGAAGTATCATAGATCAAGTTTCTTCTATAGAAGCACTAGAGAAAGTCGCGGTTCAGATGGAGGATGGTTCTCCAGGTGCAACTGAAGCAATGGCTAGTGTAGGGGTAGAAGAGGACTAGGATGGAATTTTCTATGGTTCAATCACTGAATTTAGAAGAGTTGGATGAGCTCTTAATTTTTGGAGGTGCCCGCAGGTTGCAAAGGTATCCAAAATGGTTTTGAAGGGGTTCATAGAGTGCGGAGGGTTCAAAGAGGCAGCGACGGTGTTTGAGGTGCAGCGGCAAGCTCAACAGTACAGCATTGATTGGTTGGCCTCAAGAGACTCGATGATCGAGTTGACTTCTGTAGCATCAGGTGGACTTTGGATATTGTTGGAGATCCATAGAGGTGGCTTCATAATTGGAGAGAAAATTTAACATAAGTTCAGAGTGCTAGTGATGCACAGTTTCAGGTAGAGCGGCGTGTGCAGGTGGACAAGCGTAGCTTCGAGGAGATCGTAACAGGTGGTAAAGCATGTGCTGGTGTAGAAATGCTGTAGGTTCTCTAGGAAAGTTTAGAAAAAGTGATGCAGCTACTAAGCAGAAGGGATCCTATAATTTCAGGATGGTGCCAAGAAGCAAGCACTAGTCTTCAACGATGGAGGTGGTCATCCCAAAGGCCTCAAGGGTGCACAACAGCTGAAGAGAATTGACAGAGGGAATGTTTGCATAGATGCTATCAAGTGCGTAGGGATAGTGTGATCGTGCAGGAGGGCATTGTCGAGGGGTTTGCCAAGGCTTGGAAGCACCAATATGGAGATTGTGAGGATTTATGATGCTCCCAAGCCTTAGGAGGCCATGGAAGGAGTCAGGCTGCTCGCTCCAGGGATTCCAAGGGCTTGGTTGGTGCTTTGGAGACCTAGGATTCAAGGTGAAGCAAGAACCCAAAATTAGAGAATCAAGACTGTAGAAAGGAGATATTCTGCAGGTTAGCTGGCTCAATCCAAAATTGGGTCGGCTAAGTCTCAGTGTATAGGCAAAATAGAGAGCTATCCGTTCATAACTGCTGGCACGGCACAGAACTAGGCTGGCTCAGTTTCAAATTGAGCCAACCTAGTGGAACTTAGCCGGCTCAGTGCTGAGACTGAGCCAGCTCAGTGCGCGGGCAGAGTTACGCAAGGGTCTATTTTGGGCTAGGGTCTGGGTCGATCCTAGGGATCTTAAGGCTTGGTTTGAGAGGTCTTAAGGTGGCTAATTAATGTATGAGTCAGATCTAGATCCAGAGGATGAGAGCATGGAAGATATGGGTGTACATGGGCTTGATGAGTGTTTTCATGTATTGGGTCAGCTAGGATAGTTTTTGGTCAGGCCTAATGGCTATGTATAAATACATAGGTTGTATTAGGATTTTCAAGGTTGGAATCAATATAGACCTTTTCTTCCTCAATTCTCTTTTCTTCTCTTCTCTCTAGTATAATTTTCCTATGTTCTTGAAGAAGCCCTAGAGAGAGGGGGCACCTCCCTTAAGCCCAAGGAGGGAGGTGCCCTAGCATAGATCTAGGTGTTGGATCTATAGTTTGCTGCCCATAGAGAATGTCACAGGTTCCTTCAGGTCTGTGCTAAAGATTAGGAACTTCTGCAACATGGTATCGGGGCTTGTGATATTAAGGATGATTGACGTTAGAGCAATATCATGGGTCTACAATTCGATATCAGAGCTAGATGATGTCTGGGATGTTGTGGATGGCAATATAAGGAACTTATTAGAAAATGCCCACACCATGGTCTGTCTAAGTGGCAAATAGTTCAAGCATTCTATGAAGGTTTAGGAGATCAATATAGACAGATAGTGGATGCATCCTATGGAGGTGCATTTATGAATAAAAGTGAGGATGAAGCCTATATCTTGTTTGAATTCCTGAGTGAAAACTCAATCAATCATGCTTTGTTATCTTTCTACTAAACCTGGGTAGGGATCCATGAATTTAAACATCAAGAATCTAATCCTGAGCCTGATTCATATTTAATAAATAAAGTGGATTTTCTTGCCCAAAAATTAGATCAACTTCTAACCCTAGGTCAACAATCTTCTGCATAATTTACATCATCTTCTAATTATCAAGAGATTTATTCTATCTGTGCTAGTCCAACCCATTATGTGAGTGAATGTCCTATGGCTGCACAATTCTCACCTTTCATCCAAGAACAACTTTAAGCTACATAAGGCTACTCTAAGCTGAGTAATGATCCTTTTTCAAATTCATATAACCCAGATTGGAGGAACCATTCTAAATTTTCTTGGATACCCCAACAGACTTAGGCTCAGATCCAAATTTTATCTATTTATCAAAATAGGCCTTAATATCAAAATTATGCCTATAATAATGGTCAGCCTAGTCAATCCACTCAGCCATTACATTATAATCAGCCATCATACCCATCCCCTTAATAGATCAATCTAGCTGATGATAGATTTAATCAACTTCAACAACTGATTCTGACTCAACAATAATCTATTGTCAGGCTAGAAGCTCAAATAGGATAATTAGCTGAGTCTAATATGAGGAGACAACTAGGTCAATTGTTGAGCCAATCAAATCTTATAAACAACCCATCTATTATCCACCAACCACCTGGATCTAATTATCAATCCAATATCCCACTTAAGAATTCCTAATTAGAGAATGCCAAAGTAATTTCTGAACTTAAAAGTTATAGGATTCTTATGGATCCATACCAAGACCAGGTGAGAAAGGTTAGTACTGATGCTAGTCAAAATAGAAATATAGAAGAATAGATTAGTACTAAAGCTAACCACATAGAAGAACCTAAGCTCAGAACTAATACTGATGCTGGTTCTAGTTTAAATAAGATAGATAAAAGAGAGAAGAGAATAAATGGTTTACTTGAAACTTATAAACCTGAAATCCTATTTCCTTCACTCCTAGAAGCCGGTTCTTCTTATAAAAATCAAGAGGCATGTAATAAAGTATCAATAGAGTTATTTAATCAAGATCATATTAATTTATCTCTAGAAGTAAAGCCATATTTAGTCATCCTTCCAGTACCCATTGTATTAAACTTAATACCTAACCCAAAAACTCAATTTATGAGCATTTTAGATGAACAAATAGGAGAAATTCTTAATAAGCATGGGATTGTGAATGGGGTCACAAATTATATTCTCAAAATTAACAATGAATATATCCATAATGGGATAACAAACTATCCTCTTGCAATTGGCAATCCAAAATCATTGGAATTTGTCAATCCAATTTTTGACATAGGATAGTAAGCTACATTATGTCTGGTTGAAGATGATAAACTTAGTGCCTATTGGAAGACAATCCAATATTTAGTTTTCTTACATCTAATTTATCTTTTTGGTTTATTTTTTTTAGAATATTTTGAATAAGTTGGAGGAAGAGTCAAATTTCAATGGCATATGTTGGACCACAAAAATATATTAAATCAGGTGTATTCTTTTTTGCTCTTTATTACACCCTTTATTTTTTTCTTCTCTATTAAGGACAATGTCGATTAAGTTGGAGGGAAGAATAATAAAATTTTTAAATCTTTAAAGTCCTCAAAGAAGTTAGTATTTAGTATTTAGACATCCGATTATGCTTAAGAATCGAGTTGAACTAAGCATTTTTAAAAAGAAAATTGATGCACAGATTAAATAATTTATGAGATATTGAGGGATCAAGTATTAAGAAAACCTAATAAAGAGTTAAGTCTAGAACATAAATAATTTTTCTTTGAGCACTTCTAATTTTTTCTACCAGCATTAAAGAAAAGTCTACTGTTTATGGACTTGTGAAGGATAACTATACATTTCATCATGTTTGAAAAAAAAATTAAAATTAAAATAAAATAATTTTCAAGTACTTTTTATTAAGTAATCGGGTATCTTTGCCTAAGCAAGCATTGAGTTTCACATCAAAAGGTGGAAAGGATAAAGAGCTCGTTGTAAAGCTAGTCTTAACTCGTAGCCTATTTGATTCGAGCTAGTAAGCTCGAGTGGTATTTTATATCTAGTGTCCTAAAGCCAACTGGTTTGGAAGTCATTGGCCCAAGACTTGCTACACAGATCAAATAGTGGTATAATGTTAAATTTTTTAAAAATATATATATTAGTTTTTCATTGAGTAATCAAGTCTCATTGCCTAAGTAAGTAATGATATTTGCATAAAAAAGTAGACAATATGAATAAAAAAATTAATAAATGAAGGGTGGAAGTAGCAATACATTTGCCTATATGAAAGTTTAGATCATTCAGAGATAAAGATAGGAATAATTAGAAAAAAATCAAAAAAATTGAATGTTCTTCACTTAATTTTTATATTGATAAGTACTAATATCCCAATGATATGTCTCACTTATGCTCTACTGAATATCAATGGCCATTTTTGAAACTACTTAGATAAAATTTGAAACTTTAAAATTAAAAGATATCTAAAACTAAATTCTTTCTTTACTTGAGGATGAGCAAAGCTTAAGTTGGAGGGTGTGATAAGTACCATAAATTTATCAATAAAATTATTAATTTATTAATTAATTTATATTTATTTTTAAAAATATATAATTAATTGATATATATTTTTAAGAAATTAATATTTTTATTAATTAAATAAAACTAATTAAAAATAATAAAAACTAAAAAAGTAAAATATTATTACCAATAAAAAAGCTTATTTTTTTATCATAACAAAATAAATTTAGAGTAAATCAGAGCAAAAATAAATTAAATATGAATTTTTAAAGAAAAAAACTAAATTAAAAAAAAATGGCTCAGTCGGCTCATCAAGCCAAGCCGATGAGCCAAGCCAAGCCATGCACCAGTAAGCCACCAAGCCAGCCAAGCCAATCCGGAGCCGCTGACGTCAGGCTGACATCAATTTTATCATGGCTCATGGTACACCCTTAAAAAGGGGCATGTTGGTAATTTCTAGGCCATGCTTCACGCTGATTTACTGTGGTCTTCACAAAATCTAGTCCATTGTGGTCCATATGAATAG
The DNA here is from genome assembly GCA_006176705.1 of Cocos nucifera. Lineage (NCBI taxonomy): Eukaryota > Viridiplantae > Streptophyta > Magnoliopsida > Arecales > Arecaceae > Cocos > Cocos nucifera. The sequence goes on along the minus strand of QRFJ01002033.1, from coordinate 86,099 downwards.
TAAAGTGCAATTGGATGGTCTAGATTGATGTCGGTGAAGATCGGATGGCAAGGGACATTTCCAGCTTTGGTTCAATTTCCCGGCTCTCCTAGATGCATGATTGGACGACGGACAGTGCTCCAACCTCAGATCCGACATTTAGAAAGCTTCCGACTTGATTAAAACACCCAAAACTTGATCCGATGGCTAGATTTTTTCCATTTTGCATGACCGGATGGCTAGAATTTAATCCAACTTGATCTGGGCCATTATGCATCTGATTTTGGCATTTTTTGGATCGTTTGATCTAGATTTGATGGCCAGATTTCACCCAAGAGAGCAGAATTCGTCCAAGAGCTATTTTAATCCAAATTTTACTTGAATTTCTTCAATTTTGATGATCAAAACACTCTCTTAGTTCCATATGGCCTACAACAAAAGGATCCAACCCTCCTAACTCTAATAAAGGACTTCAGGCCTTCAAAATCAATTATCTTTGATCATGGGAAGGAGTTTGGTAAAGATTAGAGCCAAGCTTGGGTTAGAGGCTATTTCAAGATAATGGGTTCTACGAAGAAGAGCTAGCTTCTACACCATCTCAATGCCGACATCGATCCAAGATCAGAAATCAGCTACTTTTTTTTTTATTTTTTTGGTTAAATTTTATGTATTTAAATTTTGAACTTTTAATTAACGTAAAATTTAATTTTCAGCTATTTAAATTTATGCTTATTACTTTTAATTATAAATTTAAATTTTTATTCTTTATTTTAATTATTCTTTATTTTATTGCAAGTAGATGCTAAGATCTAACTAGTAGATCTTAGTACCAAAAATTATTTTTCCATACTATTTAATTTTTACTTTTTATTTTCTATTTTTTTGACTTCAAATTAATTTTCAAAACTTTTTTCTTTTTTTTATAAAAATTAAAGATTTTAAAATAAAAAATACTGCCTTCTCTATGGATTTGATCCAACTCACTACTTACTATCTATTTTTAATAATTTAAGAAGTCAAAATTAAACTGATAAATATAATGTCTTAACGACAACATCGTGCTCTTATTAGGTGCATGCTCCTAGAAACTCTCTAGGGTGTGCATGCCACCTATTCCTTCTTTTCTGCATCTGGGTCAACCTTTGACCCTTGTCCTGAAAGTTTCAAAAATTAGCAAGTTTTGTCCAATTTCCATCCAATGGATTATGACAAGTCTAGATCAAGTTAGGACACACTTTTCTAATCTAGACAAGTCCAATCAGACTAAGATAGGATTTTCAGATGAGCCAAATCTAATTTAACTCAATCGAGATGAACAAAATAACTACAGAAGAAGAATGCTAGACTCAATTATGTGCTAGCATAATTTTTTTAAACCTAATTGGATCTAATCTAAATCAATCAAACTGAGTTATCTCAATTGATCACATCTAGATCTAAATTTTTATTTGTGTGATCCAGTTAGGTTCAGTTCTATATGGTAATGAGACATGTTGTGATCTCTATCATTGACATCATCGAAATATCTTTTGATGGATCAGAACTCTTTCGATTTGTCCAAATTAAAATGATCGATCATCAAGACTATTCTAATTGATCCCAAAATCCATAAGTGACACCTAATAGTATATGGTGGCAACCCATTAGAACTGAATACAAACCTCTTGGTGTAGCTACATATGTGATTGGGCTCTTCTATGATGAACCTCGATAGGATTAGGGTTAAGATGAACTTATCAAACCCAACACCCCATCATATGATTGAATCATTTGATCTGAGTCTGATGTGAAATCCTAATAGAAAATACTTTTATATTTGTTGACCCCATGATTGATTTTGATGGTTGCCAAACTTTGAGTGTTTGAGTATTTAATCATGTATTTCATGAGTAGATGTAGGTCTTTTCAGGTATTTAAATTGAAGAATACTTTCAAAAAATGATCTACAAAAATTCATCAAGTCAAGATTCTTAAAGAAAAGATTTTTCTTAAGCTTTCAAAGATCAGAAGAAAGAGAGCTCTTTGACCAAAACAAGGAAGATATAAAGTAAAATTCAAATAAAAATCAAATCCCCTTGATTGAAAGCAAAAATCTCTCAAAATAGCCTTGGAGCAATTTTTGAGATGTCTCGAAATTCTTTTGAGAGCTCTTGAGTGATCTGACATGTCCAAATGCAGTTTTGGCATGATTTCAAGAGATCTTGAGTTAAACTCGAGATGTCTCGATCTCAGAAGATAGAAACTTAGTTTGTATGCTCTGAGAGCGAGAGATCTTATAGGATTCTTAAGAGATCTCATGATTTCAATGAGACATCTCGATTCAGAATTGAGAGGTCTCGAAATCTGGCGAGAGGTCTCATGAAAAATCGAGAGATCTCATTTCACACAGACAGCCTTCAATGGATAGTTTTGCAATGACTATTTTTCGACCCCAACGGCTATTTTAGAGCTTCCAATGACTAGAACTCTCACTCCAACCATCTTCAAAGGTATTTAAAGATGGAGAATCAATTAAAAAAAAAATTAAGGGTTTTTAAAGAGAGAAATCATTTTTCAAATCTAAGGGACTCTATTACACATCAATAAAAGAGAAAAAGAGAGGAATTTTGCAGCGATTTCAAAGGACATTGAAGAGCTATCTTCTACAACTTCTCAAGAATCCTCTCACACCTCAAAGAAGAGTTTCCAAGCTTCAAAAGAGCCAATTATTCAACTTTTTCTTCGTGCTCAAAGAGTTTTAACTCTATTTTTTATTTTTGTACTGCAATTCTTATATTATATTTTTATTTCTTTATAAGTTTTTTTAGGAGAAAGACACTTAGGGATTAGGCCCATCCAAGCTTTAAGTTGGATATTGTAGGTTTTGGTTGGTGAGCCCAAAAAACCAACTAGGTTGTTAGTGAACCCGAAAAATTAATGGTGTTAGATTTTGGTTGGTGCTCTTATGAAAATCAACTAGGTTTGTTTGTGAGCCTGAAAAATAAATACACTATAATCAAGAGTAGATTATGGTAAAAATTTCAAGAAAAGCTTGGAGAGTGGACGTAGATGTGGATTGCACCGAACCATTATAACTCTTTGTATGTTTGTGTTGTGCTCTTTTCTTCTTTCTTTTTACATACTTTGCATGCTTATAATTCTTGCTTTACTTTCATAGTTTGATTTTGTTATCTTAATTTTGCTATTTATATTGCATACATTTCATCACACTATTTTGATTAAAATCAAAGCACATACTTATTTAGAAAGAAAATTTGGTTAAAATTTTATAAGAACCCAATTCACCCCTCCTCTTAGGTTGCTACCTCTGGGCAACACTATTATATCACATTGCCATGGCCATGGGCTTAAGAATTCAATCTCATGATCATTATAGGACTACTGCTTTACTGAGGTTGATAGATCCCATCTTGGTACAATCCAGTTTCTATAATGAACATGCTATGGCCAACATACACCTTAGGATTCTGAATGGTTAGGAGATTGAGTTATGATATAGTAAAACTATAACACACTCAAGGTGAATTACTATTGCACCTTAGATCAAAGAACTAGACATACAACTGCAGCATCAAGCTTAGTCATCGACGAGAAGGTAAACTCTCTTATGATTGCTCGAGGTGGTCATGCTCAGTGCCCTCATTCTCAATGAGTATCTATACTCTTGCTTTGGTGTCTCCATAGCGTAGACTCAAGACTCATCTATCCTAAGAAAGCAATCATATATAGAACTTTTGGATTGATCACCATCCCTATGATGATTTTATGATTGAGAGAAATTTATGAGTTAATTATGAAAATACATGTCTTAAATTTTTAACTCTAAAAAATATGTATTATCATTCTCATTAACTGAAAGAATGTATCATAGATATTTTACATACAATGTGATAGAAGAAAATAATCTTTTATTGATTTTAAATCAAAATTATAAAAATATTCCTAGAAAATGTATTACAAGTGTCCATGAATCTGGCTTCTAGGGCACTATCTAACATTAATGACATCTAGATCTAAATCCTTATTTGTGTGATTCAGTTAGGTTCAATTTTGTATGATAATGGGATATGTCATGATCTCCATCATCGACATTATCAAAATACCTTTCGATAGATCAGAACTCTTTCTAATTTGCCTAATTAAAATTATCGATCATCAAGATAATTCTAATTGATCCCAAAATTTATAAGTGATACTTAGCAGTATATGGTGGCAACCCATCAGAATCAAATATGAACCTCTTGATATAGCCAACTATGTGATTGGGTTCTTCTATCATAAGCCTCGATAGGATCTAGGTCAAGGTAATCTCATCAGACCCAACACCCATCATATGATTGAATCATTTGATTCAAGTCCGATGTGAAATTCTAATAGAAACTTTTTTCTATTATTTCATACTACCATGGCCATCGGCTTTAGGACTCAATCTCATGATCCCCATAGGACTACTCCTCTATCGAGATAGATAGATCCTATCTTGGTGCGATCTAATTCCTACAATGAACATGCTATAGCCAATATACATCTAGGATTCCAAATGGCTAGAAGATCAAGTTATGGTATAGTCAAACTATAACACCCTCAAGGTGAACTGTCGATGCACCTCAGGTCAAAGAACTAGATATACAACTGCAGCATCGGGCTAGTCATCGACAAGAAAATTGACTCTCTTTTGACTGCTCGAGGTGGTCATGCTTAGTGCCCTTGTTCTCAATAAGTATCTATACTCTCACTTTGATATTTTTATACTATAGACTCAAGACTCATCTATACTAAGAAAGTGATTGTACATTAATCTTTTAGATTGATCACCATCCTTGTGATGATCCTATGATTGGGAGCAGTTTATGAGTTAACTATGATAACACGTCTTAAATTCTCAAGTTTTGAGAATATGTATTATCATACACATTAACCCAATGAATGTATCACAGACACTTAATACATAAATATGATAGAAAAAATAATTTTTTATTAATTATAAGTTAAAATTATAAAAATATTCTTAAAAGCTATTTACAAGTATTGACCAATCTGGCTTCTAGGATACACATCTAACAATGATAAGATGATCAAAATATATGGCTTCATTAAGAATAGATAAAAACCCTACATATGCAAGTGGGCCAATGGTCCAGCAATTGTATTTCTTGTATTATATATGGATGACATTCTCTTAATCAAAAATGATGTTCCTGCATTATAAGGAATAAAGATTTAGCTATCATCTCAGTTCTCTATGAAGGACTTAGGAGAAGCATTCTACATCCTAAAGATAAAGATTTATAGGGATAGATCTAAAAGATTGCTCGGGTTGTCCTAATTCACATACATAGATACTGTGCTGAAGTGGTTTAGCATGGAGAATTTTAAAAGAGGCTATCGATCGATAGGCCATGAATTTCTCTCTCAAAGAGGGATTGTTTGACAACACCTTAAGAGAGAAAGAGCATATGAGTAGAATTTCATATACTTTGATAGTGGATTCTATCATGTACGCCATGACATGTACAAGACTTGATGTGGCATATCTATTAGGAGTAGCGAGTAGACACCATTTTGATTAGGAGAGAACCACTGAAAAATTGTTAAAATCATTCTTAAGTATTTAAGAAATTCTAAGGATCGGTGGCTTATTTATGATGAGCCACATTTGAAACTTATGGGATTTATAGAGTTTAGTTTTCAATTTGGCCACGATGACAGCAAAAGTGTATCGAGGTATGTGTTTACCCTTGATGGTGGAGATATCTGCTGGAAGAATTCCAAACAGCATATTATGGTCGACTCAGTTTGGGAGGTGAAGTGTGTTGCTACATCAGATGCTGCCAAAAAAACTATGGCTAAGAAAATTCATCATCAAGCTTAGAGTGGTACCCTTCCTTGATGGTCTAGTTTTGCTCTAATGTGATAGCTCTAGAGCCATTGCTCAGGAGAAGAAATCGAAGGCATATCAATAGATGAAGCACATTTCACATTCTACCATCTTATCTGAGAGATTGTGGATCATATGATGTCGACCTTCAGAAGATCAACAGAAAGAAGAACCTAGCTGATCCATTCATTAAAACCATTGCGATAAAGAAGTTCAATGATCACAAGTCGAAGATAGGTATTAGATACTATACCAATTATATTTAGTCAAAGTAGGAGTCTATTGAAAATTATGTTCCAAAGTCAATCGTCAGTCTATTAATGGTTGAGCTATTTTTTATAATTATATATAAATTATAAATAAATAAAATATTATTTTGACTTTTTTATCATAAATTCTTTGTATCTTCTAATGAACAGTTGTGTTGTGATGAAGTTCTTAGGACTATTTAGAATCAATAAAGAAGAATTTATCATTTATTCCTTAAATCTATTCACAACCAAATGATACCTTGTTACTAAGGATGATAATGTTTATCGAGTGTAGGTCATTATATGCCATATGAGTTGGTTGTTCTCTTAACTAAGAAGTATGAAGACACTGGTATGGCATGTAGGAGAGATGTAGGTATATTTCTACACTGAACATAACCAACTCCAGAGGTTTTTGCTGTCAAGACTTGCTTTGAAGAGATATGGATATAAGTGCCCCTCCGATCTGAAATTACCATGATGACTTCCAAGAAACTCACTATGCTTTAGTGTCAGACTACCTGAATTTTTAATTCAGTGATGAAAGGTTTTTAGGCACAATCAAGTACTTGAGGAGTCAGTATGTGAATTAAGATGGGATTGATCACTCTTGGTTTCAGGAGTTATATTGAATTATGTTTCAATTTAGCAAAGCTTTGGCCAGGATAGTTCTTGTAAGGAGTCAATGGACTGATTGCATAGAGATACCATATGGATGTACTTTTTAGAGTTGATAGTTTAATATTGAGTCATCCTAAACATAGAGATCAAAGGGATGAATTATGTGGTAACCATATTCTAGTAGGTTTTGAATATTACGATAATAATTATTTGACCTATTCGGACATCGGATACCATTGCTAGATGGTCACATCAATTGGTATAGAAATTGATTTCTATGCTACCGGCTTAGGTTCAAATCTATAGGGTCACACACATTAAAGGTTCTAATCTGATCTAATGGTTGATGCAGAGTTCCATTGGATCGGGGCTCTACGATCAAGAGTCCCACTAGACTAGGACTTTGTGATAAAAAATCCTACTATATTGAGACTTTGAGTCCTACTTATTCAAGACTCTATGATCAAGAGTCCTATTGGTCTGAGACTCTGTGATCATGAGTTTTACTAGTTTGAGATAGTAGGGTCAATAGTCCCACTGGTTTGGGACTCTCTGATCAAGAGTTTCATAAAGATTGGACTCTATTGCCCGGATACTCACTAGATTTAGACTCTATGCTTATGGAATGATTAATTAGTGATTTGATTACTAATTAACTTAATTTAATTGAGTTATGAGTTTTGGATCAAGTCCAATTGAATTGGATTCAATTGGATTTGATCTGATTATGTTATCAGATGACCTAATCACCGAGAAAGTTTGGTCCCTAATTTGATAAGGACTTGGGCTAAATTAATTCATGATTTGATTAGGATTTAATTGAGTTTGTTTAAGCATAATTTAGTTAGGTTTATTTTGGTCTAATTAGGCCTAGCCAAATTGGTTTGGGTTGGGATTTAATTGGATATGAATTTAAGTCTAGTTTGACTAGACATTTCCCTAGTGCCTTTGACCTTTTGACTTGTACCCATATTTTTTTGCATGAGAATTCAGATCCTCATATTTTTTTCCCAAGCACAAAGGCCTCACACCATCCCCTTTGTCACCTCTAATGGATAGGATTAGGTTGGTTGGCATTTGAATTCAAATGAGATTTGAGTTCAAGTGAACAACTAACCAATCCTTATCTAATCCACATGCACTCTATACATTTTGGTGGTTTTGTTGCTAATTTAAAAGGGGCTGAAGGGTGGGGTGTTTGCTAAGAGAGGAGAGTCCTTCTTAGCATAAATCACCTCTTGTGCATGAGAAAAAATAAGAGTTTTCTTGAGAGAAATATTCTAGAGAGAGTGGCATAGGGTTTGGGTGTGTGCTATCCTATGGTTTTGTTAGTGCAGAAAATGGTAGACATTGGAAAGAGCTAGAGTTGAAGTGGACAAGATCATCGATGGAACCTACAAAACAAGTATGAACTAGAGGTAGGGGTGGCTTCGGTAGGACCCTTCAATGGTCAAGTTAGCTCTTTGATCAACAGAAATGGAGCACCCAGGAGAATTTTTATAGAGTTTTGAGAAGGCAAAGAGAGCTTAGAGAAAAAATATATCTGGAGGATTCCTTATATAGGCAAAACTTGCAACAAATTGATGGTGACAGCCATAATTGCTTGTTTGTGGGCCGTTCGGGGCTGCATGAAGTTTGTTACAAAGGATGGTGTTCGTTGTCACGACTTGCTAGTCTGTTAGAGATTAATAGCTGCAGTTTGGTCAGGATTGTTATGCTTGTGAGCATACTATTTAGAGCTCTGCACCTTAGCAATTCTGGAGAGGTCTAGCCATTTTCAAGATTATCCCTAGGTTGGCGGATATTCATTGAGTTGGGAGTCAAACTTATGTAGTTGACGAGGTCCTTCTACTATTTAAGTCTGCTCAATAGATACTCAGAATGTTAGGTAGTTAGCTTAGCCACCAAAAGAGGGCTTCGATTGAAAGGAGATCGACTAGGAGTCCTCTTGGTGACTGGAAGGAGTCGATTTGGTGGTTAAAAGAAGCTCATCTGGATCAATAGCAATCAGGGGTTGGCTGATAGTCGGCATGGGAAGACACACTCAGAACTCTCTGGTGAGTCTTAACTACTCCTTTGAAGTTCAGCTTGTTAGATATATGTGCCCTAGAAGCCAGAATTGGCTGACACTTGTAATACACTTCTAAGGGCAAAATTGTAATTTTGACTAAAAGCAATAAATGGGTTATTTTCTATCAAATCTGTGTATTTAGTGTCTGTGATACATCCTTTGAGTTAATGGTAATGATAATTCATATTTTCAAGAGTTGAAAATTTAAGACATGAATAATCATTGTTAACTCATAAATTGCTCCCGACCATAGGATCATCACGAGGATGGTGATTGATCCGGAAGGTTGGTGTACAATCGCTTCTCTTTAGTAGATGAGTCTTGAGTCTACGGTGTGGAGACATCGGAGTGAGAGTACAGATACTCATTAGAGAACGAGGGCACTGAGCGTGACCACCTCGAGTAGTCATTAGGGAGTCTACCTTCTCGTCAATGACTGACTCGATGCTGCAGTAGTGTGTCTGGTTCTTTGACCTGAGGTGCATCGGCAGTTCACCTTGAGGGTGTTATAGTTTGACTACACCATTACTCGGTCTCCTAGCCATATGGAACCCTGAGGTGTATGTTGGCTATAGCATGTTCATTGTAGGAACTGGATGGCATCAAGATGGAATCTATCTACCTCGGTGGTAGAGGAGCAGCCCTATGATAATCATGAGAATCAAGTCCAGAAGCCCATGGCCATGGTAGAGTGAAATAATAGAAAGAGTTTCTATTTAGATTTTCACATTGGACTCGAATCGAATGATTACATCATATGACAGAGACTAGGGTTTGACGAGTTCACCTTAACCCTAATCTGATCGGGGCTCAAGATAGAAGAACTTAATCACACAGGTAGCTGCACCAAGAGGTTCGCATTCAGCTCTGATGGGTTGCCACCATATACTGCTAGGTGTCACTGGTGGATTTTGGGAGCAATTAGAATGATTTAGATGATCGATCATTCTAGCTGTTCGAATCAGAAGAGTTCTGATCCATCGAAAGGAGTTTCGATGATGTCGATGATAGAGATCATGACATATCCCATTACCATACAGAACTGAACCTAACTGGGTCACACAAATAAGGGTTTGAATCTGGTGATCATCAATTGAACTGATCTAGTTCAATTGATCTGAATGAGATTCAATTAGGTTCAAGGAAATCGTGCTAGCACTCGATTGAACCTAACGTTCTTCTTTTGCTATCATAAATAAGTTGTCCTATCTGAGCCAAAGGAGTTTGTGCTCAAACAGAGGCCTTCATATGGTCTGACAGGAGGTTGTCCAAGTCAGAAAAGGTTGTCTTATTTGTAAGACACTTACCTACCATTTTTGGTCACCTGCCATTTCTTGTTCTTTGACTTTGGTCAAAAGTCTACCTTTGACTGGTCAAACATTGACCATTGACACTTTGACTTTTGACCACATGTCATGCACCTATTGGAGAGCTTGGTGGGGGCCTATCCCCCTACCAGAACCTAGGCAAGGAGAAGGGCGCACGCCACCCTAGGCGTGTGCCCAAGTTGGAGGCGCCTAGGAGTCCTTGTTGGATAAGGACTCCATCTCCTTTTTGGATTCCAATTAGAGTTCTTCTAAGAACCAACTTTGACTGGTCTTAGGCACCCTCTAAGGAGGAATCCAGGGGACTCTATTCTCACCAATCAGATTTAGATCTGATTTCACAAAGGGTTGTGATTGGTTGGGAAGAAGAGGAGTTGGATCACAGCTAGTCTATAAATAAGACCCTGTACCCAACTCAAAAAAAGAGATATGATGAGATCATAGTTTCTCCATGCCCCAAGGCTGCCTCTCCCCTCCTCTCCATGCCAAACCACCTTCTCCCCTTGCTCTCCACGTCCAAAAGGAGTTTTGGACCTTGGTTGGTGCAATTCAGATCAAAGAAAGGCGATCAAAAGTAAGAAGGCTGCGCTGCTGCAAAGGATGACTGCTCATCTTCAAAAAGAGTTTTGAAGATCCTCCAGATTAGATCTAGATCTGATTTTTGGAGGCATGATAGAGAAGAAGAGGATCTCCAGATCCAACCCAAGTGGATACCGGTAGAGGCCAGGTGCTTGCATGGCTAAGATCCAGAACCTTCCGCTGCAAACAGGATCATCAACAGGGTAATAGGATTACCCAAATCAGGTAAATTAAATTTGAAATTTAATTTATATTTTAATTTTATTTTATTAAAATAATAAGAATTAGATCTGAAACATATCAAGATCTAATTAGAATCAAGAGAAAAATTTTTGAAATATATCTCTTGATCTGATCAGATCTGAACGAACCTGGACCGGAAAATCAGGATTTCCCTTCAACTGGTATCAGAGCCATGGTTCTAAATTGTTTAGATCTGATTTTAAATTTATTTTAATTAGAAAATAATTGATTTCAGATGTCACATGAGATGTGATCAGATCTAAAATTAGAAAAAATTAAAATTAAATAATTTGGATCTAAGATTAGAAGATATGCATGACTAGTTCTAGAATAGAATAGTTCTATAGAATATTCTTGCATATTTTTGATTTAATCCGATTAAATCATATTTTAGATCTTTTTATTTACTATTTTTTGATATTATAAGTATTATAATAACATCTAAAAAATAGCAAATAAAAATTATTTAATTTTTGAATATCATATGAGATATGATTGATGCATGTCTAGACTAGTTGTAGAATAGTTCTACATAATTGTCTAGATTAGAATTTATTTTGATTAGATCAATTTAAATCTAATTTTTTAGATTATTATGAGATAATTTAGATCTAAAAACATGCATGATTATGATACATGAGATGTATGCAAAATATGCCATGATTAGATCTACTTTATATATGAGATATATGATATAGATCTGATATTGTTTTGTAGTATTGAATGTTCCTGATTAAGGCGTTCCTCTTGGCCGTCCGATCATAAGAATGAAGAAGGGTTTAAAGGCCCTCTCTTCCCATTCGATGGGGTGTTCTTATGATGTGTAGGGGTGCTGCGTGTTCGTCCTTAATCAGAAACCCAAAACTTACTTTCTGCAAAACCCTAGATCCTGAAACCCTAGGATTTATTGTGCATATTTTGTTTATGAACCCTACTTAATTAAGAATTAAGTTTATGGAATATTAATTAGGTCTAAAATTGAGAATTTCAGATCTAAGACATATTCATAATACTGGGTTCGGGCTTGGGTAGCTCAATTAGGTCTAAGCGGTTGATCAAACCGAATCAAGAGTTGGTTAGATGGGATCAACAATGCTTAAATTGACCAGCCTAATAGGATTAAGTCTGGGTCAAGATCGAGTCACGATCAAGCAAGACCTAATTAGGCTCAGAGGTTAGAGTCTGGATTGTAGGCTAACCCAATTGGTTCTGGCTCAATAATTTGGTGTCTAAGGTAAGTTTGGCATAGACGACCGACTGGTTTTTAATTGGAAGCTACTCGACTGAATGCATTCTTGTACGAGTTAATGGCATATTCCTTCCACCGATCTCACTTACCTGGCCATATCTGTTGACACAGTTCTGATCTGAGGTGGTCAATAATCCGAGCTAACCCATGCCACTAGGTTAGTCATAATTGTTATGACTAAGCCAAGTCTAGTTTAATGAGACCTGAATCAATTCTTCCCTAAGAAAAGATTAAGTCTGAGGTCTTCCACCATTGTAGATGTGCGGGCCCTTCCCGAGGTTGATTGTTCTCGGCTGGATACAGTGGCTCAGTTGCACCGAAAAGATGCAACCATGTCTATTAGGCATTGGATGCTATGGGCTGGAGGATGAGTTGGGCTCAATATTTCGGATACGGTGAGAGACTCAATTAGGAACCCAGTCTATGCAAATGGTGGGTCTGACTTAACTAAGGAGTGGATCAATATTTCCGGATACGGTGAGATTCATGAATTAGAGACCAAGTTTGGGTGCACCATGATTAGAGAATCATTGAACAAGAGTTGTTCACTCATTGGCTAACCCATCACCAATAACTGTTAGGTGAGGTGATGAGTCAGTTGGTGAGACCGCACCACCCACTAGAAATCATTAATCATGGAGATTTTTGCATCTCTACAGAGGGAGTGTAGGGATCCAAGAAAATAGTGGGAGCTAATTTGTTTAAAAATAAAATCCCTAAACAAATTGGTCAAGTCAAAATTACAGTATCTAACTAGAATCTTTGACTCTCTACAGGAAAATGTCTGCGTCCAACCCATTGGCACGTATCCTGGACACACATAGACTGACTGAACCCAATTATAAAGATTGGCTCAGGAACTACAAAATTGTTTTGGGTTTTGAGAAGTTAACCCATGTTTTGGACCAGGACCCTCCCACCTTACCAGCCCGTCCATCTGTTGAACAGAGAGCGTCTCTGAAAAAATGGATTGACGAAGATAATAAGGCCAGATATTACATGTTGGGCTCGATGTCTGATGAGCTCCAGCGCCAACATGAAGATATCGGGACTGCTCGCCAAATGTTGGCTCACCTGCAGGAGATGTTTGGTGAACAGAGTCGCGCAGCCAAATATCAAGTCACAAAATGACTTTTTAAGGCTAAGATGCGTGATGGGCAGTCAGTCCAAGATCACTGTCTGACAATGATCAAGGACATGGAAGAGCTTGAGAAGCTCGGTGTGAAGTTAGACTTGGACCTGCAGAACGATATTATTCTGCAATCCTTGACTGATGCATATGGGCAATTCATCATGAATTACCACATGCATAAACTTCAAAATTCCTTGGCCGAATTAATGAATATGCTGGTTACCGCTGAGCTTTCTATGAAAGGTTCTAAAGGCTCAGTTCTTGCTATGGAACGGACTTCTTCCAAAAGAAAGTCTTATGGAAAGAAAAAGAAGTCTGTGAAAAAGCAAAAGGTGGAAGGATCAAAGAAGAAGAAGGCAGAGCCGAAGAAGAAGGCCGATGTCAAAGGAAAGTGTTTCCATTGCAACAGCGACGGCCATTGGAAGCGGAACTGCCCTACTTACCTGGCCACCCTAAAGAACAAGAAGGAAGGTCCTTCTGGAGGTATGCTCATTATTCGAGCAAAAACGTGAATGCCAAACGACCTAGGGATAGTCCAAACGACAGATATCTATGGCACTTGAGATTAGGTCATATAGCAGAAGATAGGATCAACAAATTGAAGAAAAATGGGCTATTGAGTCCATTGACTTCTGAGTCATATCCAACTTGTGAATCCTGTCTTCAAGGCAAAATGACTAAACTCCCTTTTGTTGGACATGGGGAGAGGGCCACAGATCTCCTTGCCCTAGTACATACTGATGTGTGCGGCCCATTTGATGTGCCGGCTAGAGGCAATTTTGTCTACTTCATTACCTTTATCGATGATCTGTCTAGGTATGGGTATGTGTATCTTATGAGACACAAGTCTGAAGCCTTTGAAAAGTTCAAAGAATTCAGACATGAAGTAGAAAAACAAACAGGAAAAACCCATTAAGGTTCTTCGATCAGATCGAGGAGGTGAATACCTTAGCAGGGAATTCCTAGACTATCTCAAGGATAAATGGCATAGTCTCTCAATGGACTCCACCAGGAACACCTCAACTCAACGGGATTTCAGAACGGAGAAAATCGGACTCTATTAGGATATGGTTCGATCCATGATGAGCTTCACAGACCTCCCTGATTTTCTTTGGGGACACTCATTGTTAACTTCAATCTATCTACTGAATAGGGTTCCCTCTAAAATCGTTCCTACCACACCGTATGAGATATGGCACGGTAAGAAACCAAGTCTGAGTCATCTCAGAATTTGGGGTTGTCCGGCTCATGTCAAAAGACAACAAGCGGACAAGTTAGAGTTTAGGTCCTTCAGAGCTCGATTCATAGGATATCCTAAAGAGTCATTAGGATACTATTTCTACATTCCAGAAGACCACAATGTGATTGTGAGTCGACATGCCATCTTTCTTGAAAAATAGTTTATTCAAGATAGCGGCATTGGAAAATAGATCAAGCTTGATGAGAAAGTCTCACAAGCAGAACGAGCTAAGGACCAAGTGGAACCAAATCAGGTTGAGCCAATAAGAACACTACCTCCTCCACCTCGTAGATCGAAAAGAGTTTCCCATCCCCCTGAAAGATACTTAGGTATTATTTCAGAGGATGTAGAGGAAATGTTCCTCGTAGGTAATGGTGCTCATGGTGATGATCCCAAAACCTACAACGAGGCGATATCAGATATCGACTCCGAGAAATGGCTAGAGGCAATGCAGTCAGAAATTGACTCGATGCACTCAAACCAAGTCTGGACCTTGGTAGATCCACCAGAAGGTATAGTACCTATTGGGTGTAAATGGATCTTCAAGAGAAAGATTGGTGCAGATGGGAATGTGGAGACATTCAAGGCTAGATTGGTGGCAAAAGGTTATAGTCAACGCGAAGGCATTGACTATCAGGATACCTTTTCCCCAGTGGCTATGCTAAAATCCATCCGCACATTGCTTGCTGTTGCAGCCTATTTCGATTATGAAATATGGCAAATGGACGTGAAAACGGCATTCCTAAATGGATATCTTGAGGAAGATATCTATATGGAACAGCCGCTAGGTTTCACATCCAGTGATACTGATCACAAGGTTTGCAAGCTGCAAAGGTCCATATATGGACTTAAGCAAGCATCTCGGAGCTGGAACACTCGTTTCAATGATGTGATCAAAAAGTTTGGTTTCATCAAAAATGAAGAGGAACCATGTGTTTTCAAAAGGGTCAGTGGGAGCGCTGTTGTCTTCCTCGTATTGTACGTGGATGACATCCTCCTTATTGGGAATGATATTCCCATGTTGACATCAGTCAAGATGTGGTTGTCCAAGGAATTCTCCATGAAAGACCTAGGTGAAGCATCCTTTATTCTAGGAATTAAGGTCTATAGGGATAGACCGAATAGGATGCTAGGACTTTCACAGAAGATGTACATAGAGGAAGTACTAAAGAGGTTTAGTATGGAAAACTCTAAGAGGGGATTAATACCCTTCAGACATGGTATTCATCTTTCCAAGAAGATGTGCCCTAGCACACCTGAGGAAATAGAACGCATGAGCAAGATCCCTTATGCTTCTGCAATAGGGAGCCTCATGTATGCCATGCTATGTACACGACCTGATATAGCCCATGCTGTGAGTGTCACAAGCAGATATCAGTCAAATCCAGGTGAAGAACACTGGACTTCTGTGAAATGTATCCTTAAGTACTTGAGAAGAACTAAGGATATGATGTTGGTCTTTGGTAATGGAGAACTCCAAGTCCAGGGATACACAGACTCGGATTTCATGTCTGATATAGATGATCGAAAGTCGACATCTGGCCAGACTGTTTGTGTGCAATGGTGGTACTGTCAGTTGGAAGAGTTCCAAGCAAACTATGATACCACCCCATCCACGATTACCTCGAGAAGGGTTACGTCGAGGTCAAGAGAGTCGACTCCGTAGATAATGTGGCAGACCCACTTACAAAGCCGTTGGGCCAGCAGAAGATCGAAGCCCACCTTGAGAAGATGGGACTTAGACTTGTAGCCAATTGGCTTTAGGACAAGTGGGAGATTGTTAGATATATGTGCCCTAGAAGCCAGAATTGGCTGACACTTGTAATACACTTCTAGGGGCAAAATTATAATTTTGACTAAAATCAATAAATGGATTATTTTCTATCACATATGTGTATTTAGTGTCTGTGATACATCCTTTGAGTTAATGGTAATGATAATTCATATTTTCAAGAGTTGAAAATTTAAGACATGAATAATCATTATTAACTCATAAAATTGCTCCCGACCATAGGATCATCATGAGGATGGTGATTGATCCGGAAGGTTGGTGTACAATCGCTTCTCTTTAGTAGATGAGTCTTGAGTCTACGGTGTGGAGACACCGGAGCGAGAGTACAGGTACTCGTTAGAGAATGAGGGCACTGAGCGTGACCACCTCGAGTAGTCATTAGGGAGTCTACCTTCTCGTCAATGACTGACTCGATGCTGCAGTAGTGTGTCTGGTTCTTTGACCTGAGGTGCATCGGCAGTTCACCTTGAGGGTGTTATAGTTTGACTACACCATTACTCGGTCTCCTAGCCATATGGAACCCTGAGGTGTATGTTGGCTATAGCATGTTCATTGTAGGAACTGGATGGCATCAAGATGGAATCTATCTACCTCGGTGGTAGAGGAGCAGCCCTATGATAATCATGAGAATCAAGTCCAGAAGCCCATGGCCATGGCAGAGTGAAATAATAGAAAGAGTTTCTATTTAGATTTTCACATTGGACTCGAATCGAATGATTACATCATATGACAGAGACTAGGGTTTGACGAGTTCACCTAAACCCTAATCTGATCGGGGCTCAAGATAGAAGAACTGAATCACACAGGTAGCTGCACCAAGAGGTTCGCATTCAGCTCTGATGGGTTGCCACCATATACTGCTAGGTGTCACTGGTGGATTTTGGGAGCAATTAGAATGATTTAGATGATCGATCATTCTAGCTGTTCGAATCAGAAGAGTTCTGATCCATCGAAAGGAGTTTCGATGATGTCGATGATAGAGATCATGACATATCCCATTACCATATAGAACTGAACCTAACTGGGTCACACAAATAAGGGTTTGAATCTGGTGATCATCAATTGAACTGATCTAGTTCAATTGATCTGAATGAGATTCAATTAGGTTCAAGGAAATCGTGCTAGCACTCGATTGAACCTAACGTTCTTCTTTTGCTATCATAAATAAGTTGTCCTGTCTGAGCCAAAGGAGTTTGTGCTCAATCAGAGGCCTTCATATGGTCTGACAGGAGGTTGTCCAAGTCAGAAAAGGTTGTCTTATTTGTAAGACACTACCTGCCATTTTTGGTCACCTGCCATTTCTTGTTCTTTGACTTTGGTCAAAAGTCTACCTTTGACTGGTCAAATATTGACCATTGACACTTTGACTTTTGACCACATGTCATGCACCTATTGGAGAGCTGGTGGGGGCCTGTCCCCCTGCCAGAACCTGGCAAGGAGAAGGGCGCACGCCACCCTAGGCGTGTGCCCAAGTTGGAGGCGCCTAGGAGTCCTTGTTGGACAAGGACTCCATCTCCTTTTTGGATTCCAATTAGAGTTCTTCTAAGAACCAACTTTGACTGGTCTTAGGCACCCTCTAAGGAGGAATCCAGGGGACTCTATTCCCACCAATCAGATTTAGATCTGATTTCACAAAGGGTTGTGATTGGTTGGGAAGAAGAGGAGTTGGATCACAGCTAGTCTATAAATAAGACCCTGTACCCAACTCAAAAAAGAGATATGATGAGATCATAGTTTCTCCATGCCCCAAGGCTGCCTCTCCCCTCCCTCTCCATGCCAAACCACCTTCTCCCCTTGCTCTCCACATCCAAAAGGAGTTTTGGACCTTGGTTGGTGCAATTCAGATCAAAGAAAGGCGATCAAAAGTAAGAAGGCTGCGCTGCTGCAAAGGACGACTGCTCATCTTCAAAAAGAGTTTTGAAGATCCTCCAGATCAGATCTAGATTTGATTTTTGGAGGTGTGATAGAGAAGAAGAGGATCTCCAAATCCAACTCGAGTGGATACCGGTAGAGGCCAGGTGCTTGCGTGGCTAAGATCCAGAACCTTCCGCTGCAAACAGGATCATCAATAGGGTAATAGGATTACCCAAATCAGGTAAATTAAATTTGATTTAATTTATCTTTTAATTTTATTTTATTAAAATAATAAGAATCAGATCTGAAACATATCAAGATCTGATTAGGATCAAGAGAAAAATTTTTGAAATATATCTCTTGATCTGATCAGATCTGAACGAACCTGGACCGAAAAATTAGAATTTTCCTTCACAGCTATCTTCAAGGTCATCCACGAGTAGATAATTATTCTGGGTGGAGGGTTGAAAGGATGGTGGATTCACTAATTTAGGACTACGGGCAAGCTCTATAGGGTTGAAGTTTGGATTTACTCTGGCCTGCACACCCAAGGATCTTGGTGTACGAATGCCAAGATCTGTCACTTACAACAAGATATAGAAGTTTGTCTGATGAGAACCTCTACCGATCCAGGACTCCTGACATCAGATCCAATCATAATGGTGAGATTTGGCTTGACGGAGATCTAGTTGAAAAGGAGCTCGGCCAGCTTTGAGGTCGACCATGCTGGACTATGTAGGGATCGAACACTTAGCTAACTTCTTAGGCGATTGTCTTCACTATTTAAGTTCATCTAGATGAGGTTCAAGATGCCCTTCAAGTTTTGCAGTTATCTGAAAGATCTGATATTCAAAGCTAAGAAGATCATCCAACATGCACGGGATGGAGGTCGGCCATCCCAGAGCGAATTGGTGCCAGAATTCATACTTGTTGAAGTTTGATCATGGTCACCACTGTTAGATGGGATCACCCTGAGGTTGGGCATCTTGCTGAACTTCGATAGGAGAGAATTTATCACCAACAGGTTTCATCCTCTGGTTCGGGAAGAGAGATCATGAGCTATGAGTGTCACAACTCCATGAGATTTTTTAGAGAGCTTCCTCTATCTCCCTCCTACCTCTGCTGAGTTTCTAGAGTGTCCAAAAAATTAAAAGAAGGAGATCGATCCAGAGCAATCTATGTCAGCTATCAAAGATTCTTGCATGGGGACCAAGAACTCGTGTGTACAATCCATAGAGACTAGATGCTATGTGTGGCTACATCGCAATGAGAGGATCTTTTCATTTGAGTTTTGATTGCGGTGATTGACTATCCGTGCGAAGGCATTGTGTTCTGAACATAAATAGTGTAGCAGTAGAAAATAGGATTTACTACCTACTATTCTTGTTTTCAGATTTTTATAACTTGTATATATATCGTATTATGATCCTAGATGTAGGGTTTTTAATGATTAGATCACTAGCATATTAGATTAATTAGATTAATCTATTAATTTTTACTATATTTTTTTTAAAAAAATTTCAAAATGCATGCTAGAAACCTACTATTTTCCTTCAGATTATGCTCCTCTTGTAATTTGTATATGAATTATTGTTTAATAAAAAGTTATATGGCTTTTTCATCATAAATTATCTATCTTTCTTAAATGAACTCCTATGTCATGATGAAGTCTTTAGAACCACTTTTAATTGATAAAGGAGTTATCGGATGGTCCTTAAACTTGTTCATGATCAAATGATACATTATTAATAAGAACAATAAATATATGAAGTATAGGTCATTGTGTGCCATATGAGTTGATTATCTTCTTAACCAAGGAGTGTGAAGATATTGGTATGGCATGCAAGTGAGATGTAACATTTATACTGAGTGCGACCAATTTCTGGAGCACTCGACTATCAAGAATAGCTCACGAAGGCTATGGATATAAGTGTTCCTCCGATCTAAGATCACTATAATAACTTGCAAGCAATTCACCATACTTTGGTGCTGGGCTACCTATATTTCTAATATAGTAATAGATGATTTTAGATGTAGTCAAGTACTTACGAAGTCGGTGTGTGAGTCAAGATAGATTTGACCACTCCAAAGAGTTTGGAGAGAATATCTTACTATATTTTAATTGAGCAAAATCAAGGCCTGGATAATCCTTTTGAAGAGTCATAGAATTTGTAAGGTTGAGACTGAAGGAACTTCTAGTTCCTGCCATAGGATCGATCTGATTTGATCTGATCTGAAGTAGAATTTTTTTAAAAAATTTTTATGATTTGATTAGATCTAAGAGTTCACAAATCTAATTAGATTGATCTAAATTTGAAAACTAAAAATAAAATAAAACTAGTAACATCTAATGTTACCTTATCAGGTAAACTGTTTACCCTATCAATGATCTAATGAAGCTTGAGTTTCTGGTTTGAGCCATGCACGTGCCCAGCCTCTACCAAAGTCCACTCAGGTCAGATTTAAATTCCTTCTCTTCTAGATCTGATCTCAAAAAATTAAATCTGATTTTGATCTATAAAGCCTTCGAACTAATCTTCGACGGCAGCATGTTTGTCTCTCAATCAGTAACTGATGCACAGTCTTTTGTAGGATCAGGGACCAACTCTTGCTCACTGATTTTATCCAACACCTGAGGCATGGAGAAGAGGGAGAGGAGGCATGGAGACAGAGAGAGGAGCAGGGCTTCACCATGGATTAATTGCAATGCCATAACAAGAGGCGTAGGACATCTATTTATAAACTGGATGCAACCCTTGGAGTCCTAAAGCCTTAAGCAAACACTTTGCTTAAAGCAGAAGGACTCCCTAAGTTTCTCCATGCCACATCTGAAAATAAATCCTCATTTTGTCATACAAAATAAAGGAAATTATGGCACCAAATAATTTAGGATAAAAAAAAGGTGGTGCAGATAATCTATTCCCTATGTTTGAACCATTCAAACTTTAAATCCATGCAAACTCCTTTGAATGATGGACTCCTCATACTTATCCAAAGTGGGTGCATGCCAAAGAGAGGGATGTGCACCAATCTAGGGCTCTCTCTCTCATAGATATACTTGGAGCACATGCTCTAAGAAAAACTCTAAGGGGGCATGCACTCCCTCCTTTCTTTCCTGCAAAACTAGGTTAAGACAATCCTTGTCCTGTTCCCATCTTCTGGGATTTAAGACAAGCTCTTTTCATTTAGGACAAGCCTTGATTAGGCTAGGATAAGATTCGGTCAGACTAGGGCAAACTCATATAGGATTTTTGGATGAGCCAAATCCAATTTGACTTAGTTGAGACAAATCAGAACAATGGTAGAAGGAGAAAGTCAGATCCAATCATATGCTAGTTTGATTTTCTTAAACTTGAATGGATCTAATCCAAATCAATCGAACTAGGTTAGCCTAATTGATGACATCCAGATCCAAATCCTTATTTGTATGACCTAATTAGATTTAGTTTTGTATGATAATGGGACATGTCACAATCTTCATTATCGACATCATCAAAATACCTTTTGATGGACCGAAACTCTTTTGATTCAACTAATTAGAATTGTTGATTATCAAAATAATTCTTATTTTTTCTAAAATCCACTAGTGACATCTAGTAGTATATGTTGGCAATCCATCAGAACTAAATACGAGCCTCTTGGTGCAGCTACTTGTGCGATTGGGTTCTTCTATCATGAGCCTCGATAGGATCAAGATCAAGGTGAACTTGTCAGACTTAACACATATTATATGAAGAAATCATTCGACTCAAGTCTATTATGAAATCTTAATAGAAACTCCTTTCTACCATAGCCATGGGCTTAAAAACTTGACCTCATGATCATCATAGGACTACTCCTCTACCAAGGTTGATAGATCTCCTATTGGTGCGATCCAATTCCTACAATGAACATGCTATAGCCAACATACATCTTAGGATTTTGAATGGCCAGAAGATCGAGTTATGCTACAGTCAAACTATAATACACTCAAGGTGAACTGTCAATGCACCTCAGCTCAAAGAACCAGACACACAATTACACAACTACAGCATCGAGCTAGTCATCAACGAGAAGGTAAACTTTCTTATGACTGCTCGAGGTGGTCGTGCTCAGTGCCCTTATTCTTAACAAGTATCTGTACTCTTGCTCTGATGTCTTCATACCGTAGACTTAAGACTCATCTACTTTAAGAAAGTGATAGTATACCAATCTTTCAGATCAATCATCATCCTCATGATAATCCTATGATCGAAAGTTATTTATGAGTTAAATATGATAACACATACCTTAAATTCTCAACTCTTGAGAATATGTGTTATTATGTTCATTAACTCAATGGATGTATCACAAACACTTTAAATACATAATATGATATAAAAATAACTTTTTTATTAATTTTGAATCAAAATTATAAAAATGCTCTTAGAAAGTATTTTACAAAGTATCTACCAATCTAGCTTCTAGGGCACTCATCTAACAAACTCTCACTTGATCTAAAGCTAATTGGCTATAAATCTAAGTCTCATCTTCTTAAGGTGAGCTTCGATCTTTTGCTAGCCCAATGGCTTCATCAGTGGGTCAGCCGTATTGTCTGTGGTGTCAACTCTCTTGACCTCAATGTATCCCTTCTTGATGTAATCGTGGATGAGGTGATATCACCACTTAATGTGTTTGAATTTATGATGAGATCTCAGCTCCTTAGCTAGAGCTATAGCACCATTGTTGTCGTAGTATAGAGGGATGGCATTTGATGGCATCACTTTGAGCTCTGTGACAAACTTCTTGAACCAGAACATCTCCTTCGTAGCTTTCGAGACCATGATATTTTTTGCTTCCATGATAGAGTCTGCTATCACCATCTACTTGGAACTTTTCTAGCTTACAGCACTATCATTATATAAGAATAGACTATCAGATGTTGATTTTGATCATCTATATCAGGCATAAAGTCTGAGTCTGTATATCCCTAAACCTGGAGTTCTCCATTACCAAAGATTAGAAATATATCCTTAATCCTTCTCAAGTACTTAAGGATACATTTCATAGAAGTCTACTACTTTTCGTCTGGATCTGACTGATATCTGCTTGTGATACTTACAGCATGAGTGATATCAGGTCGTGTACATAGCGTGGCATACATGAGGCTTTCTATTACTGAAGCATAAGGGATCTTACTCATGCGTTCAATCTCCTCAGGTGCGTTGGGGTATATCTTTTTGGAAAGATGAATGCCATATCTGAAGGACATGAGTCCTCTCTTGGAGTTTTTCATGCTGAATCTTTTTAGCACCTCCTCTATGTACATCTTCTATGAGAGACCCAGCATCTTTTTTAGTCTATTCCTATAGACCTTAATCCCCAAAATAAAAGGTGCTTTCCCTAGGTCTTTCATAGAAAACTCTTTCGACAACCATACTTTGATTGAGGACAACATGGGAATGTTGTTCCCAATTAGGAGGATGTCATCCACATACAGTATGAGGAAGACAACAGCGCTCCCACTGACCTTCTTGAAAATATATGATTCCTCCTCATTCTTGATGAAATCAAATGATTTGATCATATTATTAAAATAAGAAAGCTCCAAGTTGCTTGTTTGAGTCCATAAATGGATCTTTGCAGCTTGCAGACCTTGTGATCACCATCACCAGATGTGAAATCAAGGGGCTATTCCGTATAGATATCTTTCTCAAGATATCCATTTAGGAATACTGTTTTCAGGTCCATCTACCATATTTCATAATCGAAATAGGTTATAACAACAAGCAATGTGTGGATGGATTTCAGCATGGCCACTGGCGAGAAAGTATCCTGATAGTCAATGCCTTCGTGCTGACTATACACTTTCGCCACTAGCCTAGCTTTGAATGTCTCTACATTTCCATCTATACCAATCTTTCTCTTGAAGATCTATTTACACCCAACAGGTACTATACGTTCACGTGGGTCTACTAAGGTCTAGACTTGGTTCGAGTGCATTTAGTCAATCTCTGACTTCATTGTCTCTTCTTATTTCTTAGAGTCAATATCTGATATCACCCCATCATAGATTTTGGGATCATCACCATGAGAAATATTTTCTCTACATCCACTAAAATAGTACCTAGGTACCTCTCAGGAGGATGAAAAATTCTATTTATCTTATAAGGTAGAGGTAGTGTGTGGATTAGCTTAGACTAACTAGGGTCCACAAGTTCCTTGGCTCGTTGCTCTTCGTAGACTTTCTTCTTGACCTTAATCTATCTTCTGATGCTACCATCTTGAACAAACTAGTTTTCAAAAAAAATGGCATGTCGACTTACAATCATATTATGGTCTTCCAGAAGATAGAAGTAATATCCAAACAATTCTTTAGGATATCCAATGAATCGAGCTCTAAGGGACCTTGACTTTAATTTATCTGTCTGCTGTCTCTTGACATGGATCAAACAATCCAAAATTCTAAGATGACTTAGACTTAGTTTCTTACCATACCATATCTCAAACGGTGTGGTAGGAATGGTTTTAGATAGAATCCTATTTAATAAATAAATGGCTGTCATTAAACTATGCATCCAAAGAAATTTAGAAAGGTCTGTGAAGCTTATCATGGATCGGACCATATCTAATAGGATCTGATTTCTTCATTTTGAAATCTATTGAGTTGAGGCATTCTAGATGGAGTCCATTATGAGACTATGCCATCATCCTTGAGATAGTCCAGAAATTTCTAATTAAGGTATTCGCCTCTTTGATTTGATCGAAAATCTTAATGGGCTTTCCAGTTTGTTTTTCTACTTTATGTCTAAATTTCTTAAATTTTTCAAAGGCTTCAGACTTTTATCTCATCAAATATACATATCCATACTAAGACAGATCATCGATAAAGGTGATAAAGTAAAAAATTATCTCTAAATAGTACATCAAATGGGCCACACATATCTATATATACCAGGGCAAGTAGGTCTGTGGCCCTTTTCCCATATTCCATAAAAGATAGCTTGGTCATTTTACCTTGAAGGCATGATTCACAAATCAAATATGATCAAAAGTCAACAAACCCATTAGTCTGGATTTCTCTAATTTGTTAATCCTATCTTTAGCTATATGACCTAGCCTAAGGTGCCACAAATATCTTTCATTGATACTATCCTTAGGTCGTTTTGATCCTATGACATTCATGTTTTGCTCGATATTAAAAGTAGAAACATCTACATGTAACTGATAGAGATCGTTAATTAAGAAGCCATTTGTAATTTTATTCTTTAAAAAAGAGTAGTACAGTGGTCCTTAAAAAAACTAATTACATAGTTCTCTTATGCTAAATATAAAACAAAAATTAAATTTTTGCTTGCAGCAGGCATAAAATAATAATCTCTAATAACTAAGACTAATCCAGATGGTAGTCGAAGAGGATAGGTTTCTATGGTCATAGTAGTAACTCTTGCTCCATTTCGAACACACAAGATCATCTCACTATCCCTCAGCCTCCAACTATCTTCAAGACCCTACATAGAAGTGCACAAATGAGAACTAGAACTAAAGTCAAGCATCCAACTAGATGCAAAAGAAATCATAAGGTTAGTCTCCATGATGAGCATACCTCCATAAGGACATGCTTCCTTCTTGTTCTTTAGGTTGGTAAGGTATGAAGGATAGTTTCACTTCCAATGGCCGTTGGTGTTGTAGTGAAAATATTTTTCTTTATCCATGTTCAGTTCACTCTTATTTTTTTTTCCCTCTATCTTCTGCTTCTTCACATAATTTTTCTTTTTTCAAAAGACTTTCTCTTAGTAGAAGTCCACTCCAAAGCTAGAACTAAGCCCTTTGAACCCTTCATAGTTTGCTCAGTAGTAACCAACATATTCATTAACTCAGCTAAGGTGCACTGAAGCTTATATGGAAGTTCATGATGAACTGCCCATATGAATTAGTCAAGAACTATAGGATCACATCAATATGTAGGTCCTTGTCTATTATGATACCGAGCTTCTCATGCTCTCCTAGGTCTTTAATTATTATTAAACAATGATCTTAGACCGACTGTCCATCATGCATTTGCATCTTAAAAAGTCTCCTCGAGACTTAATAATGCACTGCACGACTTTGTTCACCAAATAACTCTTACAAGTGGCCAATATTTAGCATGCGGTCCTAATGTCTTCATGTTGGCACTATAACTCATCTGACATTGAGCCCAAGATGTAGCACTTGACCTTGTTATCATTGTTAGACCACTTCTCATGAGATGCTCTTTGATCAGCGATCAGATGGGCTAGAAGAGTGAGAAGTTTCTGGTCCAACACATAGGATAGCTTTTCGAAACTCAAAATAATTTATAAGTTTCAAAGTCAATCCATGTAATTAGATTCGATCAGTCTATGGCTATCTAGGATTTGGTCTAGCGGGTTTGATAAAGATATTTTTTATAAAGAGTTAAAGTTTCTAATTAGACTTGTAATTTGACTTGATCAATTTGTTTAGAAGTTTTATTTTTAAATAAATTTAGACTTTCACTATTCTTTTGGATCCCTACACTCTCTTGGTAGAGATGTGAAAGTTTTCATGATTAATGACTTTTAGTGGGTGGTGCGGTCCTATTGACTGGCTCACCACCTCACCTAACAGTTATTGATGATGGATCAATCGATGAGTGGACAACTCTTGTCTAATATTTTTCTAAATATGGTACACGCAAACTTGATCTCTAATTTATGAAGCTCACCATGTCCAGAATATTACTCCACTCCTTAGTTAAGTCAGACCCACCATTTGCATGAATAGAATTCCTGATTGGGCCCCTCACCATATCCAAAATATTAAGCCCAACCCATCCTCCAATCCATAGCATCTTATGTCTAATAGATGTGGTTGCATCTTTTCGGTGCAACTAAACTACTGTATCCAGTCGAGAATATGTAAGATTTGGTGTACAGGGCAGAAGCATGGATTTCAAAATAAAATAATGAAATCATATAACCTAACTCAAAACCTAGGACCATCTTATTAGAATTTAAATCATATAATATGCATTTATAACATAAATGAAGGTAATGGAACATACCTCTAATCGCTAAACTCCTACTTGACCTTGATCACCAGCAGTTCGTTAGCGGTTCCATCGAGTGTCCACGTATTTATCCTCCAACATTGATCCACATGGGGACTTGATCAAGACACCAGCACCTCTAATTATTTTAATTGAAATTCTTATGATAAGAGCTTTAATTATTTGGGTAGAACTTTTCCTAGCCTTTGCTGTCATCCTTCTTGCCTATCCTTTCTTATCTTTCTTTTCAAATTATTTTCCTTTACAATCTTCCTAAGCCCTTATCCTAAAGCAGATCTTTTGTCCTTAATTAGGTCTTGTCTTAACAAGAAAAGGAAGAAAGAAATTGAACTAAAAGGAAGAGTAGTAAGAAAGAAAGAAGAGTTTTGAATTTCTTGGACTCCCGGAGCGCACCCCTATTTATAATGTACGTAGGGGTGCCTCCACCAAATTCTCATGCCCCTTCCCTGGGCTTTTCTCATGTCCGTCCATTCTTCTCATGCCCTACTAGAAGAAAATAACATGTGAATTCCATAGAATTAATATGAGGAGGTGCTATAAAGCAGAAGGACTTTGTAAATTTCTACGTAACTTTCTTTCGAAGAGTCGCGACACTTTCATATTGGCACCATCAATTCCCACCATTGATCAACATCAAATGCTGATCCAATGGACTAAAAGAATGGTGCCAAATCAGAAGATGGCATGAAAAACTTGGGCATGGAAATGTCAAAACTTCAAGGCATTTGACTTGGTCCAAGAGGCGCCTACAACCAAGGGGGTGGTAAAGACTCTTTGGTTATCCAAAAACCTGATAACCAATAAAGAGAATAACTAGTAGAAGGACTCTTCTGCACCCTCTCTTCATCTAAAATCATGTAACAAAATTTACGTGGAAAACTAAGGAAGACTTTGGTGTCAAAACATATCCATGCGTCACATGTCCCTAGCGCATGGAGCAAATCCCACATGCCAAAGAAAGAGAGTCTCTGGCATATGGGTTGCTTATTTATAACACCCAATCCCTTGGTCAGCAAGCCACGGGTCAGCCCAATCAAGAACCAAATTTGATTTATCCTAAATTAGATTTAATTTGCCCAAATTAGAACCCAATTTGAATCTAGGTGCTAGGGTTTGCAATATGTGCTAGCATATTCAACCTACAAACATGATCTAATCCAATTAGAATCTTGATCATTTTTTTTTCTGTGTGACTGATTAGGTTTCACATCTAGCCAGTAGTAGATCCAGACGTAATTTGACCTAATTTGGTTAGAACTTAACCAAACCGATTTAGGTCAAAACTTGCTAACCCGATTTGATCAATTAGAACTCTTTCTAATTAACAATCAAATTAAACTCTTTAATTCAATTGAACCCACAAGACAAGATTGATGCCTAGCAATGTATCATGTCTATCTGGAAGATATAGAATTTTGATAAAAAAACTAAAAATATCCTTTAGTGGAAAGTTATCGTGCAATAGGATCCTTCAACAACCCTGCATCCCGAATATGACTAAGGATATGGAATCATGTCAAATCCATTTTTATATTTATTTTTCTTCTAATCATATGATGATGATTCGATTAATGATACATTAGAAACCATTTCTAATTTTCATCATGCTTTGATCAAAGTCTTCCTAAATTATCATTCAATTGAAGCAAGTAGTATGTGATCTCCTCTTACTAGGAGTGATTGATTCCTTGTTGACCTACTTATAACCTCCATACACAATCCTCAGTATCCAGATCATCCTATACATGACTAAGTCATGAATGAGTATGAACCAAAACATGGATTCATGGATACAAGGTTCTTTGGTAGTCTCAGGTCAAAGAATTACATGCACAACTTCCACTATGAGAACCATCTATTGACATGTAGATAAGACTCCATTAGATATTCTCGAATTGGATCAATTCAATGAACTCATTCTCTAATGAGCATCCACATCCTTGTATTAGTATCATACATAAGTGATTATGAGATCAATCATCCTCTCCATCAAGCATACATAGGATGTGCCAGTCTTATCGGAAACATTGATCCCCAACTCAATATTCCATCAGTCAAGAATATTTAAATTAGGATTTTAAGATTTTAGGTCTCGCATATATGATCTTATTATAACCCTAAAACTATAGTCCTAATTTATGAAATTCATCCTAATCTTAAATAAATAATTAAGATGCAACATATGATGGAATAAATACCTTTATTTATTTGAAAATGTCATTACATGAGTTTGGAAGATAATAGAATAGCCAATCAAAATACAAATTTTGATTATCTTGAGAGCATATTTCTTTCAATCTCTCACTTGCCCTAAAGTCAATCACCCTTATATTTTAATTCCATACAATCAAGATGGCGATCAAACTACTACTGCGGTAGAGCCTTAGTGAATGGGTTTGCTATATTATTCTTTGTATCTACTCGTTCAATGACAACATCTTATCTTTCGATTATTTCATGAACGAGATGAAAGTGTCTTAAAATGTGCTTAGATTTATGATGAGACTTTGGTTTTTTTGCTTGAGCAACTACTCCAGTATTATCACAGTAAAGTTGTACTGGATTCTCAATCTCAGAAATAATATCCAATTCAGTGATGAACTTCTTCATTTAGACAGCTTTCTTGGTAGCTTCACTTATAGCTATGTACACTATCTCAGTGATTGAGTCAGCTACAGTCGGCTACTTGGTACTCTTCCAACTTACTGCTCCATCATTTAGAGTAAAGACATACTCTAAAATAAATTTGCTATCATCAAGGTCTGATTGAAAACTAGAGTCAGAATATCCTTCTAGTTTGAGATTAGATCCATCATATACCAAAAAAATATCTTTAGTTCTTCTTAAGTACCTAAGAATATTTTTCACAGCTTTCCATTGATCCTCTCTTGGATTAGCTGAAATCTACTGGCTATGCCTAAAGCATAAGCAACATTAGGCCTGGTACATAACATGGCATATATTATTGATCCTATAGCCAAAGCGTAAGGAATAGAACTCATTCTATTTCTCTTTAGGTGTCTTAAGAGATATCTTCTTAGAGAGATGTACGCCTTAACTCATGGGTAAGTAACTTCTTTTACTCTCATTCATACTGAACCTTTTCAGTATTAAGTCAATGTACATAGACTGGGACAAGCCTAGCATCCTCTTAGATCTATCTCTATAGATCTTTATTCTAAGTATATAGGATGCTTCTCCCAAGTCTTTCATGGAAAACTTATTTGATAGCCATAACATGACCGATTGCAATATTGGGATATCATTCCCAATGAGGAGTATGTCATCTACATATAAAACCAAGAAAACTATGGCACTCCCACTAGTCTTTTTGTACACACATGATTCATCTACATTCTTAATGAAGCCAAACTCTTTGACTGTAATATCAAAGCAAATGTTCCAACTCCTTGAAGCTTGCTTTAATGCATAAATGGATCTCTTAAGCTTGCATACTTGATTTGGTCTCTCATTTGAGACAAAATCCTTTAGTTGTGACATGTAGACCTCCTCCTCAAGGAAACCATTAAGAAAAGCGATCGTCACATCCATTTGCCATATTTCATCATCATAGTATGTTGCTATGGCAAGCATAATCCAAATTGATTTGAGCATGGCAACAGGTGAGAATGTTTCATCATAATCTACATCTTATTTTTGCTTGAAACCATTAGCCACTATTCTAGCTTTATAAGTTTCAACTTGGCCATCCACTCCAATCATTTTCTTGTAGATCCATTTGCACCCAATAGGGTTCACACCCTTTGGTGCATCCACCAAAGTCCATACTTTGTTGGTGTATATGGAGTCCATCTCAAATTACATGGTAGCTAGCCATTTGTCTGAGTTCCTACTCATGATAGGTTCCGTATAGGTCAGAGGTTCATCATTCTCAATGACTTGGGCTTCATTATTCTCAATAATGAACCCATACCTCATAGGTGTATGTCTCACTTTATCAAACCTACTGATTGGAGTTGTGTGTCCTGGTTCTTCCTTGTTTATGTATTTATTTTCTTGAAAAATATCTATTTATTTTTCTTGAACTTCACTAAGTTCAATGTTTCTTCCACTGCCTCTTTCTAGGATAAACTCTTTCTCCATAAAACTGGCATGCCTACTTACAAATATCCTTTGTTCAGTAGGATGGTAGAATAGATATTCCATACTATCTCTAGGATATGATACAAATAGATATTTATTTGCTCTAGCATCTAGCTTATATCCAAAATTTCTTTTGACATATGCCGGACAACCCCATATCTTAAGATACTTAAGATTAGATTTCTTAGCTCTCCATATCTCATATGGAGTGCTAGATATAGACTTAGAAGGTACTCTATTCAAGATATATACTGTGGTCTCTAGGACATAATCCCAAAAGAAAATAGGTAACTCTATGAAGCACATCGTGGATCGTACCATATCCAATAAGATATGATTTCTTCTTTCGGCTATACCATTTAACTATGGTGTATAAGAAGGAGTCCATTCAAAGAGAATTCTTTTTACTTTAAGATAGTCTAGAAACTCACTGGATAAGTATTCTCCTTCCTGATCAGATCGAAAAATTTTTATACTCTTTTTAGTTTATTTCTCGACCATACTTTGATACTCTTTGAATTTATCAAAAGCTTCGGATTTGTGTTTCATAATATATACATATCCAAATCTAGATAAATCATTAATAAATATTATAAAATAAGAGTATCCTCCTCTGGCCTAAGTAATCATAGGATCACATACATCTGTATGTACCAGTCCTAATAACTTACTTATCCTTTCTTCATGTTTACTAAATGGAGACTTGGTCATTTTATCCATAAGACATGATACACAAGTTCCAAATGATTCATAATCATAAAGATCAAAGAACTTTTCTTTGTATAACTTGTTAATCCTGGCCTCACTAATATGACCAAGTCAATAATGCCAAAGTAAAGTATTATTTATGTTATCTCTTTTACGCTTTCTATTTTTATCAACATGAAAAACATTATCATTCAAATATAGAGTCAACAAACCATTACTAGAAATGCCATTGCATATAATTTCATTAGAATATTTGATAGAGCAATCATTGCTCGTTACATCAAGATTATATTCTTGTTTTAATAATAAGGGTATAGATACAATATTTCTAATGATCTTAGGCATATAATAATAATTTATCAGCTCTAAGATCTTTCCAATAGGTAACTTCAAAATATTTTTTCCTACAGCTTTCGTTTAGATGAACTCTCCTCCAATGTTGTAGAGTTTGAAGTCATCCATCTTTAAACTTCTAATTTTCTACAATCCCTGCAAAGATTTGTAGATATGAAAATCACAGTCAGTATCTAATACCCAAGAGTTTAAAATAGAAGATTTCAATGACAATATTGTATGCATCTCATACATACCTTTTGGTGCATTATTTGCACTAGTCTTCATAGTTGCAAGGTAGGCCTTGCAATTCCTTTTCCAATGATTTGCTTTGCTGTAGTGAAAATAGATCGTCTATTCGAAGGCCTTCTTCTCCTTCTTCTTCTTATTTATACCATCTTTAGGGTTCAGCCTCCTCTTAGAATCCTTTTTGCCTGTCTTCTTCTTGGAGATTCTATCTATAAGAAGAAGAGGAGTCTTATCCTTTTTGACATGGCTCTCTTCTACTTTGAGCATATTTAACCGCTCGGGCAAGAAAGTATACAGTTTATTAGGGTGATAGTTCATGACAAACTGAGAAAATGATTCTGAAAGGGCTTGCAGGATTAGATCATGACTCAACTCTCCATCCATGATAAAATCTAATTGGCTTAATCAAGTGATTAGGTCAATTACCATCAACACAAGGTCTTGCACTGATGAACCCTTTGCCATCCTAGAATGGAATAACTGCTTACATATCTTATATCTAGTAGTTTTACTCTATTCTCCATAAAGCTCTTTTAAGTTGAGCAATATGGATTGAGTGTCCATGCCATCATGCTGCCTCTATAACTCGTTACTCATGGAGGCAAGTATAATGCACTTGATAGTAAGAGAATCATTTTGCCACATCTTGTATGTGAACTTTTCTTCCTCTGTAGCATCTTCTCCTAATGGCTCAAGATCAGGAGCATAAAAAATATAGGAGAGTTTTTCTTGACTGAGTACTATTTTTAGATTTCTCAGCCAATCCACATAGTTAGGATCAGTCAACTTATTTGAATCCGAAATTGAACATAGTGAAAGTGAAGAAGCCATTTATCCTACATAATAAAGAACATTACATAAGCAAATAACTCATGATGATGTACATAATTAAATTAGGACTTTAATTTAATTGTGTCTCCCACTATTTTATTGAATATCATAACCCTCAAATATGATAATCGAAAATCCTAATCATTTTTCTTTATGGGATTGAGATCCTAATGTCTTATAGAAGGTCTTGTGGTTATACAACAAATCTTTTATAAGTTTAAAGATAGAAAACTCTTTCCAATTGCATCTCATGCAATTCTCAATATATTCTTGGCTTTCAAAACATTAATAGTCTTGTGTTAGCACAACAAACTATAATATTTTAGTTAAGTAGGACCCTTCATTTCTTATACAGTCATAATGAAATATAACTATCCTTGTGGTTACACAACAATGCAGTATATCCAAAATGCCGTAAGCATTATTATGCACTAGATCAATATTACATCAGTCTCCATAATTGGTCTTGTGGTTGCACAATAAACCTAATATGGTTTATGACATAATAATGAACTAGCATGAAGGAAGGCCTTAATGTAGTGAATCAAAAGAATCTATCCATCGAGCCAGCTCGATAGTATCTAGCCCAAGCACCACTTTCTATCCACCTGAGAGAGCGGACTCGAATCTACCTTGAGCCAGCTCAAATCTATCTCGAGTTGGCTCAACTGCATATCCGAGTCGGCTCGGCTGCATATCGGAGCCAGATTCCAATAGGAATGCCTAAGCTCCCAATCTAGAATTAAATCAATCGAATCGGCTAGGTAAGTGGGAGAGAGGTGGGGGTCTCCTTGTTGCTTTTCTTAGACACCAATAAATTGGCTAGGTTAGATAATGACATCAATTAGAAACCATATTCTCTTTACCAATCATGAACCATTTTTCTAGACACTGATTGATCAATTTGACATCCAGATTGGTTATGCTATCGATTAATTACACTATAACTTAATATTATTTTATAGAGGGCTTTAATTGGTCTCTATGCACATTGTAATTCAAAGCATATAATATACATGAATTAATCATATCAATCATATCAGCATGTATCATCACTTTAGGACAACCATCATCACATAATGAACATTTGTCACTATGCCAGGGCAACCTTATAGAATGATATATATCATAATCTAATTATAAATAGTTAAACATGATCTCATCACATTAAAAACATGCTAAAATTTTAAATATGATCATATCATATTGACAATTATGCCATTAAAGCATAAACATAACAACATATGATTTAGTCTAATAAGGTTTGCTCTGATACCACTGTAGGATTTAGTGTATAGGGTAGAAGCATGGATTTTAAAATAAATAATGAAATTATATAACCAAATCCAAAATCTAAGACCACCCCATTAGAATTTAAATCATATAATATGCATTTATAATATAAATGAAGGTATTGGAACATACCTCTGATCGCTAAACTCCAACTTGACCTTGATCACTAGCAGTTTGTCAGTGGTTCCACTAGGTGCCCATGTGTTTACCCTCCAACATTGATCCACACGGGGACTTGATCAAGACACTAGCACCTCTGATTATTTTAATTAAAATTCTTATTATAAAAGCTTTAATTATTTGGGCAGAACTTTTTCTAACCTTTGCTATCATCCTTCTTGCCTACCCTTTCTTATCTTTCTTTTCAAATTATTTTCCTTTACAATCTTTCTAAGCCCTTATCCTAAAGCAAATCTTTTGTCCTTAATTAGGTCTTGTCTTAACAAGGAAAGGAAGAAAGAAATTGGACAACTAGGGAGAGTAGTAAGAAAGAAAGAAGAGTTTTGAATTTCTTAGACTCCCGGAGCGCACCCCTATTTATAATATACGTAGGGGTGCTCCACCAAATTCTCACACCCCTTCCCTAGGCTTTTCTCATGTCCATCTATTCTTCTCATGCCCTACTAGAAGAAAATGCCACATGGAATCCATAGAATTAATACGAGGAGGTGCCTTGAAGCAGAAGGACTCTTGTAAAATTCTACGTAACTTTCTTTTGAAGAGTCACAATACTTTCATATTGGCGCCATCAATTCCCACCGTTGATCAACATCAAATGTTGATCCAATAAACTAAAAGAATGGTGCCAAATCAAAAGATGGCATGAAAAACTTGGGCATGGATAAGTTAAAACTTTAAGGCATTTGACTTGGTCCAAGAGGCGCCTACAACCAAGGGGGTGGTAAAGACTCTTTGGTTATCCAAAAACTTGATAACCAATGAGGAGAATAACTAGCAGAAGGACTCTTTTGCACCCTTTCTTCATTTAAAATCGTGTAACAAAATTTACATGAAAAACTAAGAAAGATTTTGGTGTCAAAACATATCCATGCGCCACATGTCCCTAGCACATGGACCAAATCCCATGCGCCAAAGAAAGAGAGTCTCTAGCACGTGGGTTGCTTATTTTTGACACCCAATCCCTTGGTCAGCAAGCCAAGGATCAATTCAATCAAGGATCAAATCTAATTTAACCTAAATTAGATTTAATTTGCCCAAATCAGAATCCAATTCAAATTCAATTCGAATCTAGGTGCTAGGGTTTGCAATATGTGCTAGCATATTCAACCTACAAACATGATCTAATCCAATTAGACCCTTGATCAAATTTTTTTTTGTGTGACCCATTGGGTTCTACATCTAGCCAGTAGTGGATCAAGATGTAATTTGACATAATTTGGTTAGAACTTAACCAGACCGATTTAGGTCAAAACTTGCTAACCCGATTTGATCAATTAGAACTCTTTCTAATTAACAATCAAATTAAACTTTTTAATTTGATTAAACCCTCAAGATAAGATTGACGTCTAGCAACATATCATGTCTATCTAAAAGATATAAAATTTTGATGAAAAAATCAAAAATATCATTCATTGGGAAGTTACCGTGCAATAGGATCCTTCAATCATCCTACATCCTGAATATGACTATGGATATGAAATCATGTCAAATCTATTTTCATACTCATTTTTATTCTAATCATATAATGATGATTCAATTAATGAAATATTAGAAAGCATTTCTAATTTTCATCATGCTTTGATCAAAGTCTTTCTGAATCATCATTTGATTAAAGCAAGTAGGATGCGATCTCCTCTTATTAGGAGTGATCGATTCCTTGTTGACTTACTCATAACCTCCATTACAATCCATCATATGTAGATCATCCCATACATGACTAAGTCATGAATGAGTATGAATCAAAATATGGATTCATGCATACAAGGTTCTATGGTAGTCTCAGGTTAAAAGATTACATGCACAACTCCTACTATGAGAATCATCTATTGACATGTAGATAAGACTCTATTAGATGTTCTTGAATTGAATTAATTCAGTAAACTCATTCTCTAATGACCATCCACATTCTTGTATTAGTGTCATACATAAGTGATTGTGAGATCAATCATTCTCTCCATCAAGCATACATAGGATGTGCCAATCTTACCAGAAACATAGGATGTGCCAGTCTTACCAAAAACATTGATCCCCAACTCAATGTTCCATTGATCAAAAATATTTAAATTAGGATTTTAAGATTTTAGGTCTCATAGGTATGATCTCATCATAACCTTAAAATCATAGCCATAATTTATGGGATTCATCATAATCTTAAATAAATAATTAAGATGCAGCATACGATGAAATAAATATCTTTATTTATTTAAAAATATCATTACATGAGTTTGAAAGATAAAAGAATAGCCCATCAAAATACAAATTTCAATTAGCTTGATGGCATATTTCTTTTAGAACAATCAACCTCGAGAAGAGCTTGCATATCTACAATGGTGGAAGATCAATGACTTAATATTTTCTTAAAAAGATTTGATTTAGGACTCTAAGACTCGACTTAGTCATAACGATTATGACTAACCTAGTGGCATGGGTTAGCTTGAATCATTAGCTATCTTAAACTAGAACTAGGTCGACACAATCGACTAGGTAAGTGAGATCGGTGGGAAGGATATGCCATTAATTTATCTTGAATGCGTTCTAGTCAAGTAGCTCCTAATTAAAGACTACCGATCGTATTTGCCAAATTTATCTTAGACACTGACCTGTCTGATCAAAACTGATCAGATTAACCTACAATCTAAGGGCTCGAACCGTAGAGCCAAATTTGGTCTTAAAGTGGTTAACCATATGTGACTGTGAGTCGACCTTGACCAAGACTTATATCTAATGGGCTAGTCAAATCTAAGCACTTCTAATCCTACCTAAACAACTTTTGATTCGGTTTGATCAACCGCTTGATCTAATTGAGCTACCTATGCCCAAACCCATATTTTATGAAGGTGACTTAGATCTAAAAATTTATAATTTTTAGATCTAATTAATTTCATAAACTTAATTTTTAATTAAGTTCAAGATTTTATAAAATAAAATATGCATCAAAGATCTTAAGATTTTAGGATCTAGAATTTTACAGAAAAATAAGTTCTAATTTCTGATTAAGGATAAATGCACAGCACCCCTACATGCCATAAGAGCATCCCATCAAATGGAAATAGAGGACCTATAAATCCTTTTTACTCTTATGACTAAATGGCCAAGGAGAATGCCTTAATCAAAAATATGAAATATACTACAAAACAATTAGATTTAATACACATAACTCTTATATGATCTAAGATCTAATCTATACATACTTTGCATACATCTTATGTATCAATTTTAAATATATAAAATTATGTTTCAAATCTTATTATATCTGATGTAACATCTAAAAAATTAAATTTAAATGATCACATCATAAAAATTTTAGATCAAGACTATACATGGCATAGAACTATAAAACTAGTCTAGACATGCATCGCATATGTCATACATATGAAAATTATAGATGCATCTACATATTTCAGATCTAATTATATCATATGTAATATCTAAAATTTGAAACATCAGATCATAGAAAAAATTCATATCAAAATAAAATAAATCTAGAGAACTGCAAATGTAGCTCTAATGCCAGTTGAAGGAACTTCTAGTTCTTACTGTAGGATCGATCTGATCTGAAGTAAAATTTTTCAAAAAAAAATTTATGATCTGATCAGATCCGGGAGTTCTTAGATTTGATTAGATTGATATAAATTTAAAAACTAAAAATAAAATAAAACTAGTAACATCTAATGTTACCTTATCGGGTAAACTATTTACCTTGCCGATGATTTGATAAAGCTTGAGGTTTTGGTTTGAGCTACACACGGACCCAGCCTCTACCAAAATCACTCAAGTTGGATCTAAATGCCTTCATCTTCTAGATCTAATCTTAGAAAATTAGATTTGATTTTGATCTATAGAGCCTTCGTACTAATCTTTGATGATAGTATGTTTGTCTCTCAATCAACAACTAATTGCGTAGCCTTTTGCATGATCAGGAGCCAACTCTTGCTTGCTGATTTTACCCAACACCTTGGGCATGGAGAAGATGGAGAGGAGGAGTAAAAGTGGGATGGGGATAGAGAGAGGAGTAGGACTTCACCATGGATTAATTGTGCTGACTTAAAGATTGATTTTGATGATGATAAAGAATTTTGAGTATAAGTTATAAAATCTAATATTATTTTTGAGGATGTGTAGTTTAAATTCTAAGTGCTCATAATTTTTTAAGTATTTTTGACATCTTAATGAAGATTAAATCAAGGCAAAAAGATAAGTCTAGCCTATAAATTAATTTGGAGAAAAAATGATTACAAATAGTCTTTGGCATGCTGGCACGCAAATTGGGCCAACCCAATCTAGAACTGAGCTGACTTAGTCTTAATGGAAGCAAAAGATAGAAAGCATAAACAATAAAGTTTGCCGACCCAAGAGACTAAGCCAATCCAACTATAAACTAAGTCGACCTAGTAAGGACTAAGCTGACCTAGTTAAAAACTAAGCTGACCCTATGATTATAATGGCTAGTTTTTAGATCTACTACTTTTTCATGTCATGAGCTTTCT
Organism: Cocos nucifera; assembly: GCA_006176705.1. Taxonomy (NCBI): domain Eukaryota; kingdom Viridiplantae; phylum Streptophyta; class Magnoliopsida; order Arecales; family Arecaceae; genus Cocos; species Cocos nucifera. The sequence goes on along the minus strand of QRFJ01002033.1, from coordinate 46,669 downwards.
AAAGTCTATTTTCTCATCTCCAATAGCTAGATTTCTTTCTAAAGACCTTCCAAATGTCAAGAAGTGATGAAAAACCTTAATGATATATAAGAAAATTTTTGAAGCATTAAAAATAAGCTTTGGAGAGTATATTGAGTATCCATTGAGAAAGCCAAAAAGAGTGAGCAGAAAAGAAAAGATAAGTAGCAATTTTTAGATATTCTTTTATCTAAAGCATTGAAGATCACCACCCACCTCTCTTAAGCATTCAAGGAGAAGAAATCAAGCCAACAAGCAAAGCAACTCAAATTTTCTTCTCCTAAGTTTCATAATGTTTATTTTTCTTTAGTTTAGCATTTATTTTAGATTTATTATATTTTAAATTTTTTGGGATGAGAAACTTGGATTGGTCCAAGCCTAGAGTTGAACATTGTATGATTTGATTGGTAAGCCAAGGTTAAAATCAATCGAGGTTGATTGTTAGCCCGGAGAAAAATAATCACTTGTGAGGTTTTGGTTGGTGATCCAGAAAAAATCAACTAGATTGATTGTGAGCCCAAAAAATAATCTTGTATAATTTTGATTGGTGAGCCTAAAAAAGCAATTAGATTTGATTGTAAGCCTAAAAAATAATTGGATTATAATTCTTATTGAGAATTTTAGATAAATTTCTAAGATTGCATTTGGTATATTACCAGATAGTAGTAATCTAGATTACCAGATAATTTGGATTACCTGTAATCTAGATAGATTACCAATAATGATGATTATTGTGTTTAGTACACAAGTAATATTATAGTAAAATTATTGAAAATCTAAATTGACATATTTAGTATGATAATTAGATTACTGATAATGTAACATTAAATTTTTAAAATATTTTCAAATCAAATTTATTAAAAATCACACCCCATGTATAAAATATAAATAAATATTATAAATATACAATATATTTTATTCTAATATATATTTATACTTATAATATATATTGTAATATATTATAATAAAATAATATAATATTATTATAATATATTTTTATTATATTATCATATATTATCATATATTATTATATTATCATATTATCATAATATATATAATAATATTTTATTAATATAAATATATTACATTAATATTAATATTAATACAAAATATATTAATATATAATACACAAATATATATAATATAGAATAATATTATTATATAATTATATATGATTATATTATTAATTATATATTATTATATTATATATTATATTATATTTGTGTAATATTTTATATAATATTAAATATAATATTATGTTATAATATTTTATAATATAGATTATGTTATTAAAATATAATAATATTATTAAATTATATAATGATATTATATAATATATAATATATATATTATATATTATATATATAATATATATATATATTAATATTATATATATATTTATAATAATATATATTATAAAAATTTATTATATAGAATATAATATTATATTGTAATAATATATTATTATTTAGATAATAATATATAATAATATAATATAATATAATATTATGTTTAATATATCATAATATAACATTAATATTATATATATAATATTATTATTGTTATTAAATATAATATTATTATATATTATATTATAACAAAAATACATATTATGTATTATATATTATAATATATTTTAATAATATTTATATTCAAATAATCTTTATATTATAATATACTATTATAATATAATATAATATTATTTAATATTATATTAGTATAATATTATTATAGTATATTATTATTATATTATTATATATTATTAAATTAGAATATTATTGTAATATATTATTATAATAAATTATTTTTATAATATATTATTATAATAATATTTATAATATAATATTATGTTATAATATTACTATAATATAATATTAATTATACTATATTTTTTATGAGGGTACTTTTATCCAAACATGCCATTGTCAGATTTTCAAATATTTGATAATTTGGATAGCCACCTCTCCCATTGGTAATCTAGATTACCTTATGAGAGGTAATTTAGATTACCTGGCAATCTAGATTACCAACTTAAAAAGCATACCAAATATAGTAATATGGTGGGGCCCTTTTAAATTACCAACAATATGAATAGATTGCTGGCTACCAAATGCAACCTAAGTGATTTGCTTAGGGAGTGGACGTTAATGCTAACTTTGGCACCGAACCATTATAAAACTTATGTGTTTGTGCTTGTGCCTATTATTGTTATTCTTTACATCTTTTATCTTTTCATTTCTCTTTACATTTAGGATTATGTTGTTTATTATGTGTACATTACTTAGTTTAGATTATTTAAATATGCATATTAGTTATTTATTTTTTGAAATACCCAATTCACCCTCCTAGGTAGCCATATCTGGGCAATAATTGGTATCAAAGTGGATGCTCTATTTTTTTTTATTCTAGACTTAAAGATGTTATGGCCGACACATTTGGTTCTTTGTTGAGTGAAGGACACTTAACCATTAGACCTTTTTTTCAATGGCACCAACTATACTTTTTGAAAAGATTGAATGAGAATTTTTATTCAAGCATAAGATTATGATATGTGAAATGACATACTCAATGATCCTCATATTGAAAAATATGTCCTAAAGCCAATCATCTAAGTGGTAGATGATTGGAATTAGTATATGAATTATCTAATAATAATAGTTATTTAGCTGGTTTATCATAGAAGTTTTATTTTTCTTAAATGAACTCCTAAATTATGATAAAGTTCTTAGAACCATAATCAATCGATAAAGAAAAATTTATCGGATGGTTCTTAAACTGTTCATGACTAAATGATAAGTTTTTAATAAGAATGATAACTTATCGAGTATAGGTCGCTGTATGCCATATACATTGATGTCTTTATAACCAAATTATGTGGAGACACTGGTATGGCATCCAGATGAGATGTAGCAGTACATCTGCACTGAATGTGACCAATATAGCACTCTACTATCAAGAGTAGCTAGCTAAGGCCAATGGATATAGGTATCCCTCCGACCTAAGATCACCATGGAGACTTGCAAGCAACTCACTATACTTTGATGAAGGATTGCCTGTATTTTCAATAAAGATTTGAAAGATTTTTGAATACAGTCAAGTACTTATAGAGTCAGTGTATAAGTCAAGATGAGATTGACTACTCCTAATTAACTTCAGAAAGAGAATGACTTATTGTGTTTCAATTTAGCAAAATCTAGGCGTAGATAATCCTCGTGAGGAGTCATAGAATTTGTAAAATTTTGAAACACAATAAAGATGACTTGTATGGGTATTGACAGCATACTCGAAGTTGTCTTGAGAATTATTAGTCAAAGAAAAGAATTATACGGTAACCATGGGCTAGGATTCTAAGAATGTTGCTTTGCATTCATTTGACCTATCCGGATGTTGGGTACCATTGCTAGATGGTCATTTTGATTGGTATAAAAATCGATTTCTATGCTACCAGCTTAGGTTCAAACCTATGGAGTCACATATTTAAGAGATTATAATCTGATCAGATGGTTAATTGATGATTGAGAATCGTTCTAAGGTCAAACAATCAATATGAATGATGTTTGACCTAATACAAGTGTTGCAGGAGGATCAATTAGCAATTAGATTGCTAACTGGCTCAATTTGATTGAGCAATTAGGCTAAGATTAATTCTAGTTAAATTAAATTTAATTAAAATTTATTTGAACTTAATTGGGTTAAGTCTAATTAGTTTATTGGATAAGCTAATTGCAAGGAAGAACAAGTCCTAGTTCAATTAGGACTTGAGTGCACCTAATTTCTAATTGAATTAGGATTTAAATTAGAATTAAATATGGTTTAATCTAATTTAATAAGATTTTTAATTAGACTAAGATTATTTTTTAATTAGGTTGATTCAAATCTAATTTAAATAAGATTTAAATTGGGTTTGACCTAGTCTACATTGGAGAGTCCTAGTTAGACTAGGACTCTTCCCTTCACCCTTGTGCCATCTAAGAAAGATCCCATGCACATATATTTTTAATTCTAGATTCTTTTTGAGTTTCTTCATGCCTAAGAGAGGTTCTTCATGCCTCCTATCCAGTGTTTTTGGAATTTTATTTGACTTGATTAGATAAAGAAAGTTGTTAAGACTTGGACACTATTTGATAGAGTCCCAATTCTTCAAAACACCTCCTTTCCTTATGGAATTTTTTCTCCATGCCTTCTTTTCTTTTGTGCACTTATTTTTTTGATTTTGTATGTGGTTTCCTAGTCTTCACACCAAAAAAATAGGAGGGCAGGCGTTCAAGAGTTGGACGCCCCTTAAAACTCCTCCCTAGAGTCCATATAAGACTGGGTTTGACGTAGTCTTCCTTATCTAATTGGGGTGCCTCCTATGAGATGTTTTTGGATGCAAAAAATCTTAAAAAATTCATTAAAAAACTAGAAGAAAAGGAGGATGTGTGGAGGTTTGGGGAACCAAGTTTCTTGAAGAAAAGGTCTTCATTTGGACATCAAATATTGATGTCCAGATCCTTATTGCAGCAATTTCAAAGGGCATTCAAGAGCTATCTTCTACAACTTCTCGAGCATCCTCTCAAGCCTCAAAGAAGAGTTTCCAAGCTTCAAATGTGCCAATTATTCAACCTCTTCTTCGTGCTCAAAGTGTTTTAACTCTATTTTTTATTTTTATGCTAAAATTTTTATGCTGTATTTTTATTTCTTTTTAAGTTTCTTTGAGGGAAAAGAAACTTGAGGACTAGGCCCATCCAAGTTCGAAATTGGATATTGTAGATTTTGGTTGGTGAGCCTGAAAAACCAACTGAGTTGTTAGTGAATCCAAAAAACTAATGATATTAGGTTTGGTTTGGTGCTCCTATGTAAACCAACTAGGTTTGTTTGTGAGCCTGAAAAAATAAACACAGTATAATCAAGAGTAGATTATAGTGAAATTCTCAAAGAAAGCTTGGAGAGCGGACGTAGGTGTGGATTACACCGAATCACTATAAATCATGGTGTTTTTGTGTTTATGCTTTTCTCTTCTATTCCTTTATATTCTTTACATACTTTTAATTCTTGCTTTACTTTTATAATTTAATTTTGCTATCTTAATTCCGCTGCTATACTATTGCTCACATTCCACAATCACTAAAGATAGCATAAATTAAAGCATACCTTATTTAGAATGTAAATTTGGTTAAATTTTTTAAAAATCTAATTCACCCCTTCCTCTTGGGTTGCAAACTCTGGGCAACATATTTGCTTTAAAATAAATTTAAAAAATAAAACTATAAAGATTACACATACTGCTATAAGGTTGTTCTACTATAAGGTTTATCCCTTACAGGAGAGAAGTTGTCCTAGTATGTACTGATCTATAATTTTAAATCATGAATAAGTTAGATATGATCTAAATAATTTTATAATTTATTTTTTAAATTTTAAATTTAAAATAAATAGATATTAGATCTATTTTAGATTATTTAGATTAGATCTAAATAATATCGGATTGGACATACTGATTATAAGGTTGTATTGCTGTAAGATTTATCCCTTATAATAAAGAGGTTGTCCTAGTATGTGCTGATCTAAATAAATCATAAATATGTTAGATGAGATCTAAAGTAATTTATGATTTATTTTTAAATTTTAAATCTAAATTTAAATGGTTTATGATCTGATCCATATGATGTGTTTTATATTTAGATCTAGATCCTCTTGTTACATATGTTGATATGTACTTATTTTTGAATCTAGAATGTATATGTATGATATATTTATTTTATAAAATTTAAATTGAGAACTCACTTTTTGCAAAATCCTAGATTTGAAATCATAGGACTGATCTAAATATTAAAATAAATTAGATTTAAAACCATGTATTGAATATGATTTAATGTAAATTATTTATAATTTAAAAATATTTCAAATGATCAAATTAGAAATTAATTCTAAGATTCCATAAATCCAAATTCATAAGTCTTGAACTTAATTGAGAATTAAGTGATTATTTGGGATCTAGGTTTATGATTTAAAGATCCTAAGATAATTTCATAAAATATGGGTTAAAGGATAATGGGTTAGCTATGATCAGGTCCTTAACTGGATTAGACCTAGGGTTAGATCAAATATGGACTAAGTTAAGAAATTTATCAAATCTAATTAATAGTTAATTAGGATTAGGTCATTTTTATAGATCAATTCAATAGTTGTAGTTGATTAAAGTCCATACATCTAATAAATGGATACTGATCGTGACTCAGTGGTCGAGCCCAAGTCTTTAGGCAGACCAAATCAAAACTGATAAATTGATTGGTGTCTAAGATAAATCTAGCATTCTCAGATTGGTTGTTTTTAATTGGAAGCTCACTTACATAGCCATTTTTGATGGTGTCTAAGGCAAGCCTTGGCAGACCATCCCATTGATCCCACTTACCTAGCCAATGTGATTAATTAGGTCTTGATTAGATTGCTCACTGATTTATGCTAATCCATGTCACATAGAAAATTAGTGAGACTGATTTTATTCAGTGAGACTAATCTAGATGCCCATGGATTGATATTGATCCTAGTCCTTATCAAAAACTTGAGAAGTCAGTAGGAGGACTTGACTTGGTGAAGTTAGTGAGAGCAAATTGATCCATGTCCTTTCTATCCTTAAATCATCAATAAATTATAAATTTTCTAAAATTATTAGGTCCTTAAAATGACAAAGTTACGAGGATAACTAAGTCATAGCCTCCCATTAAGGTGTTTGATAATGGGTCTATTAACTCAATAATCATTGGAGGCCCATAGGCCTGGTGCTTGTTGACTAATGGAAATATCATTCATCATATGACAACTTGGATGTGTCTCTCTAACGGTGGTTAGATTGACCAACCATAATTAGGCTTAATCATTTATTAGTTAGATGTACCAAGTATAGTCATGTTAATGGTTGGACCTAATCGGATCCTTATAGTGGAGGCCCTAGCCTACTGATTAGGTTTTTAGGATAAAATTAAATTACTAGAAGTTGTTCGGAGAAAGAATTGATTATGAACCTATCCTTAGATGTACATGAGTTGACCAACCATAGTTGGGCTTGTATGCAGTCTATGTGGATTCTAGTACCTACTAGGAAATTAAAGTAATTCTCTAAATTGGAGGTAGAGGCTATCAATTCGAATAAAATAGTGGGAGAAACTTAAGACTAAAGTTCAAGTCTCTAGGCTTAAAATAATTCATATATATTAGGTGAATATTTTTTTTCTCAAATTAAGGCTAATCTCTAATTGCTCCTATCACTATTAGATAGTGATAACTTATGGGATCCAACTTTGATAATTAATATCAAAAGTTGAATTTGATTCAGCAGTACAAATGGATTCATATTGGGGCTTCTAAGTCCAGTCAAAATAATTAGTCCAAAATTGATGCAAATCAGGCATAGTGCTTCTATTGTTAGAAGTAGGGTCATAGAAAGAAGAATTATCTTGCTTTCCTTGACTATAACAGGCTGAACAAGAAAAGGAGCAAGAGTTGCTTATCAAGGATGTTATATGATAATACCTTGAAATTTCTCTATATGTAATTCTATTACCTGGGTATAAGAAACTGGTGGTCTTATGCAATTCATTGCAAAGACTATAGATAAGTGAAATGTTTGAAAATTATAAGAAATATATGAACATTGGGGATGAAAGTCCTGTTCCAATTCTAGCTTTAGAAATTATCAAGCTTATTTTTAAAAGATGTCATTTTGAGTGATTGTTATTATTATCCATCATTTATGATAAATATGATCTCTATTAGCCTTTTGGTTAGAGATGATTATCATTTATCAATAAAAAAGATTATTATGATATTATTATGAATAATATTACAATAATTTATGGATAATAAAGAAATAATATTTAACATTTATGCAGCCTGCTTAGTATAATATATACATTCAATAAATATCCAAGTTAGATTATGTCATGGATGTCTACCTCTGGCATTATAGGCTTAGTCATCTTGATAGGAACAAGATAAACATATTAGCTTAAGAGGAAAATCTCGACATCAATGATTATGAATCATTGATAACCTAAGAATTTTGTTTTCTTGAGAAGGTGACAAAGTCATATTTTACTAAAAAATGTGAAGGAGCTGATAAAGTTCTAAGTCTCATACATAGTGATGTATATGGATCTATGAATTTAAGTGCCAAAGAAAGATATCAATATTTCATTACAGACGACCTATCTGGGCATGGGTGTGTCTGGCTTGAATCATTTGAAATGTTCAAACGATTCAATAATGAAATAAAAAAACAAACTAGAAAAGGTATTGAAACTCTTCGATCAGATCAAAAAGGTGAATACTTATCCAGTAAGTTTGTGACATATCTAAAAGAGAATAGGATTCTCTCTCAGTGGATTTCTTTTTAAAACACAGTGTATCTAAAAGAAGAAATTAAAATTTGTTAGACATGGTTCAATCCATGATAGGATTCATCTATCTACCTATTTTAGGGTTGTGCTCTTGTGACTACTTGTTTTACTCTGAAAATTTATACCGAGTAAATCAATTGTAAAGACTCAATATGGGATATGGATTGGGTATAGACCTAGACTCTATTACCTTTAGGTTTGGAGTTGATCAGCCTATGTCAAAGGTTTGCACACAGATAAACTTGAATCTTGGTCCAATAGGTATTTAAGGGTTATTAATTATACCATGCTGCAGAACATAAGATGATCATCAGCAGTAGGGCATTCCTTTTGGAAAGAAGTTCCTTAGAGAAGGAACTGATGCCTAGGAAAAGTTTGACTGGAAGAAAATGAACCGACATTATCTAGTAAACCTATAGAACTAGATTTAATCAGATCAAATCTGAAGCCAATTAAAGTGGCACCTTTAAGAAGATCCAGTAGAGTACCATGTTAGCCAAACAGATACTTCAGTATCTTGGTCTAGGATGGTGATCCTATTGAGCTCGATCAGAACAATAAGGATCCAATCACCTATAGGGATGCACTATAGGTAACTGTAAGGATTCGATCACCTATAGGGATGCACTATAGGTACCTATAGGTACTCGATCATTCTAATTGCTCCCAAAATGCACCATTGACACCTAGCAGTATATGGTAGCATCCCATCAAAATTGAAAATGAACCTCTCGATGCAGTTACCTGTGGGATTAAGTTCTTCTATCTTAAGCCCCGATCGAATTAGGGTTAAGGTGAACTCGTCAAACCCTAATATCCATCATATGATTAATCATTCGATTCAAGTCCAATGTGAAAATCTTAATAGAAACTCTTTCTATCATTTTACTCCGCCATGGCCATGGGCTTATGGACTTAATTATCATGATCATGATAGGGCTACTCCTCATCTACCGAGGTAAATAGATTTCCTCTTGGTGCAATCTAATTCGTACAATGAACATGCTATAGCCAACATACACCTCAGGATTCCAAATGACTAGGAGATCGAGTTATGGTGTAGTCAAACTATAACACCCTCAAGATGAACTATCGATGCACCTCAGGTCAAAGAACCAGACACACCACTGCAGCTTCGAGCCAATCATCGATGAGAAGGTAGACTTCCTCATGACTGCTCGAGGTAGTCATGCGTAGTGCCTTCGTTCTCTAATAAGTACCTATACTCTCACTCTGGTCTTTCTACACCATAGACTTAAGACTCGTCTATCCTAAAGAAGTGATCATATACTAATCTTTCAGATCAATCACTATCCTCATGATGATCCTACGGTCGGAAGTATTTTATGAGTTAATAATGAAAATTCATGTCTTAAATTTTTAACTCTTGAAAATATGAACTATCATTACCATTAACTCAAGGGATTATCGCAGACGCTAAATACACATTATGATAGAAAATAACTCATTTTATTATTTATAGTCAAAATTATAATTTTATCCTTAGAAGTGTGTAACAAGTGTCAGCCAATTCTGGCTTCTTGGGCACACATATCTAATAAACTCCCATTTGACATAAAGCCAATTGGATATAATTCTAAATCCCATCTTCTCAAGCTTCGATTTTCTACTAGCCCAATGGCTTTGTGAGTGGATCCGCCGCATTATCTATGGAGTCAACTTTCTTGACTTTGATGTAATCTTTCTCGAGGTAATCACGAATGAGGTGGTATGGCCGCTCGATGTGCTTGGATTTCTGATGAGACCTCGACTCCTTAGCAAGGGCTATGGCGTCATTGTTGTCATAGTATAGAGGAATGGCATCTGATGGCATCACTCCAATCTCTATGACAAACTTCTTATACCAGAATGCCTCCTTTGCAGCTTCTGATGCAGCGATGTACTCTGCTTCCATGGTAGAATCTGCTATCACTGTCTGCTTGGAACTCTTTCAACTGACAGCATCACCATTACACACAAACAGACTCCTAGATGTCGACTTTCGATCATCTACATCGAACATAAAATTTTAGTCTGTGTCCCCCTGGACTTGGAGTTCTCCATTACCAAAAATCAATAACATATCCTTAGTTCTTTTTAAGTACATAAGGATACATTTCATAGAAGTTCAATGTTCTTCATCTGGATTTGACTGATATCTACTCGTGGCACTCACAGTATGAGCTATATTAGGTTGTATACATAACATGGTGTACATGAGGCTCCCTATTGCTGAAGCATAAGGGATCTTGCTCATGCATTCTATTTCCTCAGGTGTGCTAGGGCACATCTTCTTGGAGAGATGAATGCCATGTCTGAAGGGTACCAAACTCCTCTTAGAGGTTTTTATGCTAAACCTCTTTAGCCCTTTCTCTATATACATCTTCTACGAAAGTCCTAGCATCCTATTTGGTCTATCTCTGTAGACCATAATTCCTAGAATAAAGAATGCTTCTCCTAGGTCTTTCATGGAGAATTTTTTAGATAACCACATTTTAACTGTGGTTAACATGGGAATATCATTTCCAATAAGGAGGATATCATCCACGTATAATACGAGGAAGACAATAGCACTCTTACTGATCTTTTTGAAGATACATGGTTCCTCCTCATTCTTGATGAAACCAAACAATTTGATCATATCATTAAAATGAGTATTCCAGCTTCGAGATGCTTGCTTAAGTCCATATATGGATCTTTATAGCTTGCATACCTTGTGATCAGCATTACTGGATGTGAAACCTAGCGGCTATTTCATATAGATATCTTCCTCAAGGTATCCATTTAAGAATGCCATTTTCACGTTCATTTGCTATATTTCATAATCAAAATAGGTTGTAATAGCAAGCAATATGTGGATGAATTTTAGCATAGCTACTGGCGAAAAGGTATCCTGATAGTCAATGCCTTCGCATTGACTATACTCTTTTGGCACTAATCTAGCTTTGAATGTCTCCACATTCCTATCTGCACCAATCTTTCTCTTGTAGATCCATTTACACCCAATAGGTACTATACCTTCTGGTAGATCTACCAAGGTCCAGACTTGGTTTGAGTGCATCGATTCAATTTCTGACTTCATTGCTTCTAACTGTTTCTCGGAGTTGATATCCGATATCATCTTGTCATAGTTTTTGGGATCATCACCATGAACCCCATTACTTACGAGAAATGTTTTCTCTATTTCCTCTGAAATAGTACTTAAGTACCTCTTAGGGGGATAGAAAACTCTTTCCAATCTATGAGATGGAGGAGGTAGTGATTGTATTGGCTCAACCTAATTTGGTTCCATTTGGTCCTTAGCTCGTTGCTCTTGTGAGACCTTTTTCTCGAGCTTGATCTGCTTTTCAATGCCGTCATCTTGAATAAACTATTTTTCAAGAAAGATGACATGCCGACTCATAATCACATTATGATCTTCTAAAAAGTAGAAATAATATCCTAATGACTCTTTAGGATATCCTATGAATCGAGCTCTAAAGGATATGAAGTCTAACTTGTCCTCTTGTTGTCTTTTGACATGAGCTGGATAACCCTAAATTCTGAGATGACTCAGACTTAATTTCTTACTATGCCATATCTTATATGGTGTGGTAGGAATGGTTGTAGAGGGAATCCTATTCGGTAAGTATATTGCAGTTAACAGACTATGTCCCCAAAAAAAATCAGGAAGGTTTGTGAAGCTCATCATGGATCGGGCCATATCTAATAGGGTCCGGTTCCTCCGTTCTGAAATCCCATTGAGTTGAGGTATTCCAGGTGGAGTCCATTGAGAGACTATGCCATTTTTCTTGAGATAGTCAAAAAATTTCCGACTAAGGTCTTCACCTCCTCGATCTGATTGAAGAACCTTAATGGATTTTTCAGTTTGATTTTTGACTTCATGTTTGAATTTTTTGAACTTTTTAAAAGCTTCAGACTTGTGTCTCATAAGATACACATACCCATATCGAGATAAATCATCTGTAAAGGTTATGAAGTAGATAAAGTTGCCTCTAGCCGACACATTAAATGGGCTGCACACGTCAGTATGTACTAGAGCAAGTAGATCCATGGCCCTTTCCCCATGTCCTATAAAAGAAAGTTTAGTCATTTTGCCATGAAGACATGATTAACAAATTAGATATGACTCAAAAGTTAATGGACTTAATAGCCCAATTTTCTCCAATTTGTTAACCCTATATTCTACTATATGATCTAGTCTAAGGTGCCATAGATACTTATCATTTGGACTATCTCTGAATCATTTTGATTTTATGGCATTCACATTTTGCTTGATATTAAAAATAGATACATCAATATATAACTGATAGAGACCATTAATGAGGAAACCACTTACAATTTTATTTCTTTTATAAAGGATATTATAATGATCCTTAAAATAACTAATTATATAGCCTTCTTATGCTAAACATGAAATAGAAATCAAATTTCTACTTGCAGTAGGCACATAGTAATAATTCCTAAGTACTAAATCTAAGCCAGATGGTAGTCGAAGAGGGTAGGTTTCCACAGCCACAATAGCAATTTTTGCTCCATTTTTTATGCATAGGATCATCTCACCATCCCTCAGCCTCTTGCTATCCTCAAGATCCTATATGGAAGTGCACAAATGAGCACTAGAATCAGAGTTAAGCACCCAACTGAATGCATAAAAAATGGTAAGGTTAGATTCAATAATGAGTATACCTCTAGAAGGACCTATCTCCTTCTTATTCTTCAGGGTGGCTAGGTATATAGGACATTTCCACTTTCAGTGGCCGTCTGTGTTACAATGAAAATATTTTTCTTTGTCAATGGCCTTCTTCTTCAGCTCTGCCTTTTTCTTCTTTCCTCCTTCCATCTTTTGCCTTTTCACAGACTTATTCTTCTTTCCAAAAGACTTTCTCTTAGAAGAAGTCCATTCCATAGCAAGCACTGAACCTTTAGAACCTTTCATAGAAAGCTCAACAGTAACCAACATGTTCAAAAGTTTGGCTAGAGTACTCTGAAGTTTATGCATATGATACTTCATGATAAATTGCCCATATGCATCAGTCAACAATTGTAGAATTATGTCATTCTATAGATTCTGATCTAACTTTACTCTGAGCTTCTCAAGCTCTTTCAAGTCCTTGATCATCATCAGACAATAATCTTGGACTGACTGCCCATTATGCATCTTAGCCTTAAAAAATTATTTAGTAATCTGATATTTGGCTGTGTGACTCTGTTCACCAAACAACTCTTGTAAGAGAGCCAACATTTGGCGGACAGTCTTGATATCTTTATGTTGACACTGAAGCTCATCAGACATCGAGCCCAACATGTAGTATCTGACCTTATTTTCTTCATCCATCCATTTATCTAGAGACACTCTCTATTCAGCTGATGGATGGGCTGGTAAGGTGGGGGATCCTTATCCAATACATATGTTAACTTCACAAAATCCAAAATAATTTTAAAGTTTCAGAGCTAATCCTTATAATTGGGTCTAGTCAGTCTATGGGTGTCCAGGATATGGGCTAGTGGATTGGATGCAGTCATTTTTTTGTAGAGAGTCAATGTTTCTAGTTAGATTTTGTAATTAAGACTTAACCAATTTATTTAGAAATTTTATTTTTAAACAAATTAGTTTCCACTATTTTTTTAGATCCCTACACTTTCTTTATAGAGTGCGAAAATCTCCATGATTAATGATTTCAAGTGGGTGTAGTCCCACCAACTGACTCATCACCTCACATAACAGTTATTGATGATGGGTTAGTCAATGAATGAATAACTCTTGTCCAATGATTCTCTAATCATGGTGCACCTAAACTTGATCTCTAATTCATGAATCTCACCATGCCTGAAATATTATTTCACTTCTTAGTTAAGTCAGACCTACCATTTGCACAGATTAGATTTCTAATTGGGTCTCTCATTGTATCCAGAATATTGAGCCCAATCCATCCTCTAGTCCATAGCATCCAATGCCTAATAGACATGGTTGCATCTTTTTGGTGCAACTGAACCACTGTAATCAGCCAAGAACAAACAACCCTGAAAAAGGCCCACACATCTACAATAGTGGAAGGCCTTAGACTTAATCTTTTCTTAGGAAGATTTGATTTAGATCTCTTTAAACTTGACTTATAATAGCCATAACAATTACGACTAACCTAATGGCATGGGTTAGCTCAGATTGTTAACCACCTTAGATCAGGATTGGGTCGACAAATATAGCCAGGTAAGTGAGATCGATGGAAGGGATATGCCATTAACTCGATAAGAATGCATTCGAGTCGAGTAGCTCCTAATTAAAAATCAGTCGATCGTATCTATCAAACTTACCTTAGACACCAAATTATTGAGTCAGAACCAATCATATTAGCCTACAGTCTAGACTCTAACCATTAAGCCTAATTAGGTCTTAGCTTGATCGATCACTCATGTGATTCGATCTTGACCCAGACTTAATCTTATTAGGCTGGTCAATTTAAGCACTCTTGATCCCATCTAACGAACTCTTGATTCGGTTTGATCAACCACTAGACCTAATTAAGCTACCCAAGTTCGAATCCAATTTTATGAATATATCTTAGATCAAAAATTCTCAATTTTAGACCTAATATATATTTCATAATCTTAATTCTTAATTAAGTTTAGGGTTCACAAATAAAATATGTAAATAAAATTCTAGGGTTTCAGGATCTAGAATTTTGCAGAAAATAAGTTTTTGGATTTTTGATTAAGGATGAACGTGCAGCACCCCTACACATCATAAGAACACCCGATCGAATGGGAGGAGAGGGCATTTAAATCCTACTTTATTCTTATGATTGGACGGCCAAGGGGAATGCCTTAATCAAAAAAATAAAAACTACAAAACTAGTTAGATCTACATCATATATCTCATATATAAAAATTGATCTAACTATAAATATATTTTGCATATATTTCATGTATCATATCATGCATATTTTTAAATTTAAATTATCTCATAATCATCTAAAAAATTAAATTTAAATTGATCATATCAAAATAAATTTTATTTTAGATAATTATGTAGAATTATTCAACAACTAGTCTAAACATGCATTCATCATATCTCATATGAACCAAAAATTAATTATCTTTATTTTCTATTTTTTAGATATTATTATAATATTTATAACATTAAAAAATAATAAATAAATAGATCTAAAAATTATAACTAATTAAATTAAATTATGATCATGCAATACTATACATAGAACAATTCTATTGTACAACTAGTCATGCATCTTGTACAACTTAGATCAAAATTATTTAATTTTTTTAATTTTTTTGATTTTAGATCTAATAACATCTCATATATCCTCTAAAATCATCTAATTATTAGATTAAAATAAATTAAAATTAGATCTAATGCAACCTGGCTCTGATACCAGTTGAAGGAAAAATCTTATTTTTTGGGTCAGATTCGTTCATATCTAATTTGACCAAGAGAAATATTTTAAAATTTTTTTCTCTTAGATCTAAATCAGATCTAATATTTGTTAGATTTAATTTAATAGATCTAATAAAATAAATTAAATTAAATTAAATTAAATTAAATTTGTATCTTGTTGTTGGGTAATCATATTATCCTGTGATGATCCTGCTGATTGTCCGAGGTTCTGGATGTAGCCCTGCAATCGCCTGACCTCTACCGATATCCGCTCAGATAGAATCTAGAGATCTCCTTCTTTTCAATCTTTTTTCCAAAGATCATATCTGGATCTGATCTTGAAGATCTTCAAAATAATTTTTGAAGATCCGATATCGTCTCTTGCAGTAGTGCTGTCTTCATCCTTTCTTGTCACCTTTCTCTTGCCTGGATTGCACCAAACTAAAGCCCAAAGCCACTTAGGCATGGAGAAAAGAGAGAAGATCAGATGTAGGCATGGAAGAGATGGGAGAGGGCTATGTGGCATGGGTAAGGGGAGAACTCTCTTAAACCTAGGCACATACAGGGTTTATATAGACCCTACTGCGCTATACAGTGCCACATCATCCCGACCAATCACATCTCTTTACGCAATCGGATCTAAATTTGATTGGTTGGATGATATCATCTGATTCAATCAAATGAGAGCCCCTCACAAAAATCCTTAGGTGGTGCCAAGACTGGTCAAAGTAGAGTCTTTGGCGCCACCTTGTTTGATACCATGAAGCAACCTGGAGTCCCATCTGTATGGGACTCCAGGCATCATCATTCTTGGGAGCACCCCTCCCTACGTGTGCGCCCCCTCCCTTTCCTCCTTTTAGCAGGTGAATAAAGGTCAAATCTCTCTCCGATGGGTGTATAACACATGGGCAGATGTCTAAGTGTCAAAGGTCAATGTTTGACCAAAGTCAAAAGACAAGAATTAGCAGGTGATGGAAAATGGTAGGTGTTGTCTTAAATTTATCTCATAAATTAAGACAACCCTTTTCTAATTTGGATAAGCTTCAGTCAAACCAAGTAAAGGTACCTGAGTGAGTCCAAACACATTTGGCTCAGTCGAGACAACTTTTAATGATTGTTGAAGGAGAACATTAGGCTCAATCGTGTGCTAGCATAATTTTTTTGAACCTAATTAAATCTTATTCAAATCAATTGAACTAGATTAGTCCAATTGATGATATCCATATCCAAATCCTTATTTGTATGATCTAGTTAGATTCAGTTTCTTATGGTAATGGAATATGTCATGATCTCTATCGTCGACATCATCGAAACACCTTTCGATGAATCAGAACTTTTCTGATTCAGACAACTAGAATGATCGATCATCTAAATAATTCTAATTGCTCTCAAAATCCATCTATGACACCTAGCAGTATATGGTGGAAATCCATCAAAACTGAAAATGAACCTCTCAGTGCAGTTACCTGCGTGATTAAGTTCTTCTATCTTAGCTTCGATCGGATTATGGTTAAGGTGAACTCGTCAAACCCTAATATTTGTCATATGATTAATCATTCGATTCAAGTTCAATATGAAAATCTTAATAGAAACTCTTTTTATCATTTCACTCTACCATGGCCATGGGCTTATGGACTTGATTCTCATGATCATCATAAGGCTACTCCTCATCTACCGAGGTAGATAGATTTCCTCTTGGTGCAATCCAATTTCTACATTGAACATGCTATAGCCAACATACACCTCAGAATTCCAAATGGCTAGGAGATCGAGTTATGGTATAGTCAAACTATAACACCCTCAAGGTGAACTATCGATGCACCTCAGATCAAAGAACCAGACACACCACTGTAGCTTTGAGCCAGTCATCGATGAGAAGGTAGACTTCCTCATGACTGCTCGAGGTGGTCATGCTCAATGCCCTCATTCTTTAACGAGTATCTATACTCTCACTCTAATGTCTCTACACCATAGACTCAAGACTCATCTATCTTAAAGAAGCGATCGTACACCAATCTTTCAGATCAATCACCATCCTCATGATGATCCTACGATCGAAAGCATTTTATGAGTTAATAATAAAAATTCATGTCTTAAATTTTCAACTCTTGAGAAAATGAACTATCATTACCATTAACTCAAGGGATGTATCACAGACACTAAATATACATGGTGATAGAGAATAATCTATTTTATTATTTATAGTCAAAATTATAATTTTGCCCTTAGAAGTGTATAACAAGTGTCAGCCAATTTTAGCTTCTAGGGCACACATATCTAATAGCTGCCATGTAAGCGGTGTAGTTGTTGAGGTTCATTAGCAGGTTGGGAGTAGCACCCTCCATCGATGGTCCAGTCCTATCATAGCACTGGAGCTATAGCTCAAGCTAAAGAATCGAAGGACTAGCATATTTTGCATCGCTATCATCTTTGATTTTAGATCAGGGTGACGTCGATTTTTGAAAGATCGATGAAAAAGGAAAACTTGATCGATCCATTTGCTAAGACCTCAGAACTAAGGAGTTCTACGAACTCAAGTAAAAGATAGGATATTTGATATTATTCTGATTGACTTTAGTCCAAGTGGGAGTTATTGAAAAATATGTCCTAAAGCCAATTATGTAAGTGGTAGATGATTGGAATTAGTATATGAATTATTTAATAATAATAGTTATTTGGCTGGTTCATCATAGAAGTTCTATCTTTCTTAAATAAACTCCTAAATTATGATAAAGTTCTTAGAGCCACAATCAATTGATAAAAAAGAATTTATCGGATGGTTCTTAAACTGTTCACGATCAAATGATAAGTTATTAACAAGGATGATAACTTATCGAGTGTAGGTCATTATATGCCATATGCATTGATTTTTCTCATAACCAAGTAGTGTGGAGACACTGATATAACATCCAAATGAGATGTAGGAGTATATCTACACTGAATGTAACCAATGTAGTACTCTACTATCAAAAGTAGCTAGCTAAGGCCAATGGAAATAAGTGTCCCTCCGACCTGAGATTACCATGGTGATTTGCAAGCAACTTATTATACTTTGATACCGGACTATCTATATTTCTAATAGATTTAGAAGATTTTTGGATATAGTCAAGTATTTATAGAGTCAATGTGTGAGTCAAGATAGGATTGACCACTCTTGATTAACTTCAGGAAGAGAATGACTTGTTGTGTTTTAATTTAGCAAAACCTAGGCCTAGGTAATTCTTATGAGGAGTCACGAAATTTACAAAATTTTGAGGCATAATTAAGATGACTTGTATAAGTGTTGACAGCATACTCGATGTTATCTTGAGCATTATTGGTCAAAGAGATGAATTATATGGTAACCATGGGTCAGGGTTCTAAAAATTTTGCTTTGCATTCATTCAACCTATCCGGACATTGGATATCATTGCTGGATGGTCATTCTGATTGGTATAGAAATTAGTTTCTATGCTAATAGCTTAGGTTCAAACCTATGAGGTCACACACATAAGAGGTTGTAACCTAATTAGATGGTTAACTGATGATTGAGAATCATTCTAAGGTCAAACAATCAATACGATTGATGTTTAACCTAATGCAAGTATTGCAGGAGGATCGATTAGCAATTGGATTGCTAATTGACTCAATTTAATTGAGCAATTGAATTGAGATCAAGTTTTATTGAATTATATTTAATTAGAATTAGTTTGGACTTAATTGGATTAAGTCTAATTTGTTTATTGGATAAGCCAATTGCAAGGAAGAACAAGTCCTAGTTCAATTAGGACTTGAGTGCACCTAATTCCTAATTAAGTTAGAATTTAAATTAAAATTAAATATAACTTAATCTAATATAATAAGATTCTTCATTGGATTAAGATTTTATTTTAATTAGATTGACTCAAATCTAATTTAAATAAGATTTAAATTGGGTTTGACCTAATCTACATTGGAGAGTCCTAGTTAGACTAGGACTCTTCCCTTTACCCTTGCACCACCTAAGAAAGATCCCATGCCCATTATATTTTTAATTTTAGATTTTTTTTGAGTTTCCCCATGCATAAGAGAGGTTCTCCATGCCTCCTACCAGGTGTTTTTGGAATTTTATTTGACTTGATCAAATAAAAAGTGTTGTTAAGACTTGGACTCTATTTGATATCCCAATTCCCTAAAACACCTTCTTTCCTTATGAAATTTTTTCTCTATGCCTTCCTTTCTTTTGTATACTTATTTTCCTTGGTTTTGTATATGGTTTCCTAATCTTCACACCAAAAAAATAGGAGGGGAGGCATCCAAGAATTGGACACCTCCTAAAACTCCTTCCTAGAGTCCATATAAGACTAGGTTTGACCAAGTCTTTCTTATCTAATTGGGGTGTCTCATATAAGATGATTTTGGATGTAAAAAATCTTTAAAAATTAATTAAAAAACTAGAATAAAAGGAGTAGGAGGCATGGAGGTTTGGGGCACCAAGTTTCTTGAAGAAAAGATCTTCATCTGGATATCAAATGTTGATGTCCTGAAGGGACAGAGGTAAGAGAAGGTTGTCTTCTCTTGGTTTTTCTTTTAAGTATTTTTCTCTTATTCCTTTATATATTTTTATGTGATAAAAAATTTGATAGAGAGAGAGAGATAGGGCATGGGGATGAGTGCTCTAAGTTGTTGGGGCATGATATTCTTTTTGGACATGATCTGATCATGTCCTGATGAGAGAAGACGAAGAGAAGAAAGGACTTCTCTTAGGATTTCTTTGAGAATCCTTCTTCTCTATTTATTTATGAGATTTTTCTATGAGAAAAATAAGATAATGTTAGATATGAAAACATGAGAAAAATCTAAAGGAGAAGCTCTCCTCTTGTCCTAACATAGAGATGTTTTTAGGACATTAATCGTTGATGTCCTGAAAGAGAAGATCTGTCTTCTCTTAGGATGTTTTTCCTTATTTTTATTTTTTGATTTTTGAGAGATCCAAGGGTTAGATTTCTTCCTTATTCCTTCTCTTATTCTTCATCTCTTGGAGTATTCAAGAGGTTCAAAGAATAATTTTTAGATTAACCAAAAGGAGAGATCCGAGAGAAGCTAGTACTTCGAGTGGAACTTCGTTCGACGAATCTTCGATTTGTATTGCAACCTCGTATGGACTTTCTGTAGAAGTTGGACGCATATGCGGCTCCAAACACAATAACAAAAATCGACCACAGAGTTCTTGATCCATGTAAAGATAAGAGATTTGATCTCTTCTCTCACCTAGATGCGATCTAGGATTTAGATCTAGAATATGCGATCTAGGATTTAGATCTAGAATTATTCTAGATCTAGGGTATTGACTTGATCAATATTAAAATATTTATTTTTTGATTTATGTATACATTATGATATATTATAGGTCTTAGATGTTGGGTTTAGTAATTAAATTACATGCTTTTATAGATTAAATAGTTTAATCTGCATCTTTCGCTGTGATTTATTTCAAAAATATTTTGAAATTCAAGCATGAAACCCTACATATTTTCCATTACCTCACACACCCACAATGATTGTCAATGATATGTGTGTACCTAAATCAAAAAAAGATTGAAATAAGCTAGATAAAAAGCTAGCTCAATTAAATGCTAAAGCTATTAAAATTTTATATTATGCATTATATTATAATGAATTCAATAGAATATCAATATTTTTATCTACAAAATAGATTTGGGATAGACTTGAAGTGATCTATGAGGGTACAAGTCAAGTCAAAAAATCTAAAATAAATATGTTGGTTCATAAATATGAGTTGTTTAAAATAGAATCTCATGAGACAATAAGTGATATATTTACAAGATTTACTAAAATTATAAATGAATCAAAGAGTCTTGGAAGAGACTATTCTAATAGTGATGTTGTATGCAAAATTCTTAGGTCCTTACTAAAGGCTTGGGAAGCAAAAATAATAATAATTTAAGAAGCCAAGGATCTTAACAAGCTTGCTTTGGAAGAGTTAATCTGATTACTCATGATACATGAGCTCAATATAAACCAAAGCATGAAGGAGGAATATATTAGAAAGAGAACCATTGCACTCAAGTCATCGGTCATTGAAGAAAATTTAAGTGATTCTACTAAGGATTCGAAAGATAACGAAGAAATGGTAATGATTACAAGAAGGTTTATGAGATTCATGAGAAAAAAAGATTTTAAACCAAGAAAGAAAAAGAAGAAAAGAATAAACTTAGAAAATATAGAAAGGACTTACTCGCACTGAATAAGAGCTCAATGAAATTGACAAGAAAAGCTATATTAGCAAATTGAAGTAGTGAGAGCTCGAGTTCAGAAGAAGAGTCATCGTCAAGTAAAGAAGAGATAAACCTATGTTTGATGCCTCACAATGAAGAGGTAAGCTTAAATCAATGTAATGAATTTTCTTTCAATAAATTATTAGAAGCTTTTCATGATTTAATGGATGAATTTAAAATGATTGGGTTGAAAAATAAAGAACTAAAAAAATCAAATCTTCATTTTGTTGAAGAAAAGAATAATCTTTTATTAGTAAAAAAGGAACTTTTGAAAGAAAAGAATCTATTGATTGAAGAAAAGAATAAAATAATGATTGAATAAGATGCTCTTTTGAAAGAAAAAAAGGTTTAGTTGAACAAAAATAAATCCTTTCAAAATCTGAAAAACTCGTAGTCAAAGAAAAAAAAGTTTTTGAAATCTAAAAAATCTTTTTTGGAAGAAAATGAGAAACTAAAAAAAAAGATTGAAAATTTAAAATCCATTCTTAAAAAGTTTATAGTTGGATCACGAAAGCTTCAAGCAACATTAAACAATCAAAAAGTAGTTTTCAATAAAGCATGAATTGGCTATAATCCTTTAAGAAAATAAAAATTTATCAAGAATATGTTTACTGGAGCTTCACCTAAGAATCATTCTATATTTTGCTTCAAATGTAACCAAGTTGGCCATAAAATTTTAGATTGTAATATTAAAAGAATTGGTCAAACTTTAATTAAATAAATTTAAATTTCAATAGGAATCATGTGCTCTAATCTCCATGGACCCAAGATGACTTGGGTACCAAAAGTTAGCAATTGATTTTTGCAAGTACACCAAGCATCCAATGAAATGAAAGAAGCAAATTCTTAAAGAAAAAAGATGCTTAGAACTCAAAATGGATGGGTGATGATACTTGGTAAAAGCTAAATTTGTTTTGACATCATACCTTTAATGATTGTTAAAATTATTTTGCTGAATCTATTGATTTTGATGATCCATCGATATGTATATATATTGTGATTCCTTGATTTAAATAGTTTTCATGCAATGCCAAAAATTAGAAAATTAATAAATTTTGATGACTTCTCAATGCTTGCAATAATCTTACACTTTGACTTGAATGATTTAATTTCAAAATTAATATAATTTCCTTAATATATCATCTTAATTGATTAAGCATAGATTTTCACTTTAAATTTAGCATGTTTTCTTAACTCCTCATATCATGTTATTATTTGAGAAACTTAAATTAAGACGAGCTTGATTGCATAAAGATCCATTTGAGTGTCAAAATTTGTAAGTTAATTTAACTTTTGACATTCTTTTAAGACATATAATTATTGAAACATCTCAAAAATTATCAGATTCAAAGTATTTTAAGATAAGTCATCTATTCATAAAAGATCAAGTGCTTCATATTGAGTGCTATATCTTGGCTTGATCTTGAAGGACTTAAAAAAATTTCCTAGTTGAACCTAACTTTTAGAGCATTTATCATACCGCCTATTGCATGTCAAATGATTCAATATTTTATCTTGTTGATTTTGATGATGTTATTTTGATTATCTATTATAATTGAGTATTATGATGTATTATGATTGAAGTCATATTAAATAAAATTGATTTATGAACTTTCATGATTAGAATATAAGAATAATTTAAAATATTGATATATTTGTATGATAAGTTGAATGTCTTAAAAAAATATTTTCAAACTCAATTGATATCTTGAATTATAGTAAATACATATAATGACACTAAGAAAAAAAAAATGGTAAATAAAAAAATAAATTTAACATATTAAATTACATCAAAATCTTATCATAATGTTATACTTTTTATAATATGATATGAATTTGGTTATGACAAACAAAATTTAATAAGGAAAATAATTGATTCTATTGTATCAAGAGTAAGCAAGAAATGAAACTAAGAAATTTGGCATATAGTAAATGGGAGTAAATTTTGAATAAAAATTAAACTCAATTTATTATAATATTAAGAGGGAGCCTAATATTTTTGGATTGTTAAAAAAAAAATTTACTTTGTTGATTTTATTGATTACCTCCTTTTGAGTTATCCTTTTTGATGCTATCAAAAAGGAGGAGAATTATTATTGAGTATATGCTTGAGCTTAACTAGAATGAAGTATGTTTTTATTGTTTAGTGGTTTCATGCTTTTTAAATATATAATTTTTTAGAAACTCATTATATATTATTTTTCATATACTTAAAAGTTTTGTCATCATCAAAACGAGGAAGATTGTTGATCTAAAAATTGATTTTGATGATGACAAAGAGTTTTAAGAATATGCAAAATAATATATAATAAGTTTTAAAAAAAATATATATTTAAAAGGTATGAAACTACTAAATAATAAAATATACTTTATTCTAGTTAAGCTCAAGCATATACTCAACAATAACTCTTCCTCTTTTTGACAGTATCAAAAAGGATAACTCAAAAGAAGATAATCAATAAAATCAGCAATGTAAATTTTTCTTTAACAATCCAAAAACATTAGGCTTCCTCCTTAGTATTATAATCAATTGAGTTTAATTTTTACTCAAAATTTGCTCCCCCTTACTATATGCCAAAGAATTTTGAGTATAAGTTATAAAGTATAATATTATTTTTGAGGATGTGTAGTTTAAATTCTAAGTGCTTACAATTTTTTAAGTATTTTTGATATCTTAATAAAGATTAAATCAAGACAAAAAGATAAGTCTAGCCTATAAATTAATTTGGAGAAAAAAGGGTCAATAATAGTCTTTGGCATACATGGCACGTAAATTGGGCTGACCCAGTCTAGAATTGAGCCAACCTAGTCTTAGTGGAAGCAAAAGATTGAAAGCACAAAAAATAAAGTTTGCGGACCTAGGGGACTAAGCTGATTCAGCTATAAACTGAGCTGACCCAGTGGAGATTGAGCCGACCTAGTGACTGTAATGGCTAGTTTTCAAATCTATAGCTTTTTTATCCTATGAGCTTTTCAACGGCTATTTTCTCATCTTTAGTAGCTAGATCCCTTTCTGAAGACCTTTCAAGTGTTAAGAGGTGATGAAAAATCTTAAGGATATATAAGAAAATCTTTGGAGCATTAAAAATATATTTTGGAGAGTATATTGAGTATCCATTGAGAAAGCCAAAATGAGTGAGCAGAAAAAAAAGAGAAGTGATTCTCAGATATTTTTTTGTCCTTTCATCATCCTCAAACTGAGAGAAGTCAGGCTATTAGGATTAAAGATCACTACCCATCTCACTCAAGCATTCAAGGAAAAGAAATCAAGCCAACTAGCAAAGCAACTCAAATTTTTTTCTCTTGGGCTTCATAGTATTTATTTTTCTTTAGTTTAGTATTCATTTTGAGTTTATTATATTTCAAGTTTTTTAGGATAAGAAACTTGAGTTGGTCCAAGCCTAGAGTTGAAATTGTATGGTTTGATTGGTGAGCCAAGATTAAATTCAATCAGGGTTGATTATTACCTTGGAGAAAAATAATCACTTATGAGGTTTTGGTTGATGATCCGGGAAAAACTAATTGGGTTGATTGTGAGCTTGGAAAGCAATCTTGTAGGATTTTGGTTGCTGAGTCAGGAAAAAATAACTGGATTTGATTGTAAGCTTGAAAAATAATTGGATTATAATTCTTGTTGGAAATTATAATTGAATTCCTAGGTGGTTTACTTAGAAAGTGGACGTAAGTGCTGAGTTTGTCATCGAACTACTATAAAACTTGTATGTTTGTGCTTATGCCAATTATTGTTATTCTTTACATCTTTTATCTTTCCAATGCTGTTTACATTCAGGATTACATTATTTATTGTGTGTACATTACTTAGTTTCAATTATTCAAATATGTACATTAGTCATTTATTTTCTGAAATACCCAATTCACCCCTCCTCTTGGGTAGCCATACCTCGGCAACAAATTTTAATGCCATAACAAGGGGTGCAGCACATCTATTTATGGACTAGATGCAATCCCTGGAGTCCTAGAGCCTTAAGCAAACACTTTGCTTAAAGCAGAAGGACTCCTTATGTTTCTCCATGCAACATCTGAAAATAAATCCTCATTTTGTCATACAAAATAGAGAAAATTATGGTGCCAAATAATTTTGGATAAAATAAAGGTGGCACAAATAATCTATTCCCTATGTTTGAACCATTCGAACTTTAAATGCATTCAAACTCCTTTGAATGAGGGACTCCTCATACTTGTCCAAAGTGGGTGCATGCCAAAGAAAATCTTGGAGTGCGTGCCCTAAGAAAACCTCGAAGGGTGTGTGTGCTCCCTCCTTTCTTTCCTGCAAAACTGGGTTAAGACAACCTTTGTCCTATTCCTATCTTATGGAATTTAGGACAAGCTCTTTTCTTTTAGGACAAGCCTTGATCATGCTAGAACAAGGTCCCATCAGACTAGGACAACCCCGTACATGGTTTCTAAATGAGCCAAATCCAATTTGACTCAGTTTAGATGAACTAGAACGATGATAGAAGGAGAAAGTCAGGTCCAATCATGTGTTAGCATAATTTTCTTAAACCTGATTGGACCTAATCCAAATCAATCAAACTAGGTTAGCCCAATTGATGACATCTAGATCCAAATCCTTATTTGTGTGATCCAGTTAGGTTCAGTTCTATATGGTAATGGGATAAGTTACAATCTCCATCATCGACATCATCGAAACACCTTTCGATGGACCACAACTCTTCTGATTCACCTAATTAGAATCGATGATAATCAAGATAATTCTAATTGATCCCAAAATCTATCAGTGACACTTAGCAGTATGTGGTGGCAATCCATTAGAATCAAATGTGAACCTCTTGGTGCAGCTACCTATGCGATTGGGTTATTCTATCATGAGCCCTGATAAGATCAAGGTTAAGGTGAACTCGTCAGACCTAACACCTATCATATGAATAAATCATTCAAACTTGAGTTTGATGTGAAACCTTAATAGAAACTTCTTTCTATCAATTCACACTACCATGGCCATAAGCTTAAGGACTCGACCTCATGATCATCATAAGACTACTTCTCTACCGAGATTTATCGATCTCCTATTAGTGATCCAATTCCTATAATGAACATGCTATAGCCAACATACACCTTAGGATTCTGAATGATTAAGAGATCAAGTTATGGTGTACTCAAACTATAACACACTCAAGGTGAGCTACCGATGCACCTCACGTCAAAGAACCAAACACACAACTGTAGCATCAAGCTAGTCATCGATAAGAAGGTATACTTTCTTATGTTTACTTGAGATGGTCATGCTCAATGCCCTTATGCTTAACAAGTACCTACACTCTCACTCTGATGTCTCCACATCATAAACTCAAGATTCATCTATCCTAAGAAAGTGATCATACATTGATCTTCCAGATTGATCACCATCCTCGTGATGATCTTATGATTGAAAGCTGTTTATGAGTTAATTATGATAACACATGCTTTAAATTCTCAACTTTTGAGAAAATATGTTATCATGCCCGTTAATTCAATGGATGTATCATAGATACTTTAAATACATAATACAATAGAAAAATAATTTTCTTTATTAATTTTAAGTTAAAATTATAAAAAATCTCCTAGAAAGTATTTTACAAAGTATCGACCAATATGGCTTCTAGGGCACTCATCTAATAGAGACATAATATGGATGAACTGATTAAGAATTGTAAGTTAGCTCTAAAGTCATCGTAAGCATTAAAGATCAAAGGGATAAATTATATAGTAATTATTGGTGCAGAATTTAATTGATGTTAGAGCAGAGCTAGAGTGGAGAAGATGAGGTCACCATCGGAGACCTACAAAATAAAGTTCCATCCAGAGTCGGAGGTTGCGGCTCCAGCAGGATCCTTCGACAATCAAGTCAGCTCTTCTGACCAATAAAAATGGAGTGTTCAGAAAAGAAAGTGGTAGATTATCGAGAAGAAGAAGAGAGCTTAGAGAAAACATATCTAGACGATCCCTTTTATAGATGGAGTGTGTAACAAACTAATGGTAACAGCCATAACCATCCAGTAGTGGGCCACTCGGGACCACATGAAGTTTGTTATGGATAGTGATATCCATTATGGTGACTTGCTCGTCGAGAGTGTTGTCCATTAGAGATTAATAGTCAAAGTTTGGATGAAGTTGTGCTGGTGGAGAAGAGCTCCAAGTCATGATGATTCCAGAGAAGTTCGGGCTCCTTTAGGGTCATCTGCATGTAGGTCGACTTGCATTATATTGAGAGCCAATCTTACGTAGATAATGAGATCCTTTTGCGTGACTATAGGGGGTTCGACAGAAAGGAATTCTCCTTGTCAACTGGTGGAATCCAACTATAAAGAGTGTGGAAGGCCTGTAACTGAAGGAGTTCGAAAGAAGATCCGATGGAGGAGTCTGAAAGGAGTTCAACTTGTAGAGAAGCCCGACTAAAGGAGAAGTCTGGAAGGAGGAGACTCATAGAGAAGCCCGGTCAAAGAAGAAATTTGGAAAGAGGAGACTTACAGAGAAGCCCAATTGAAGGAGAAGTTCGAAAGGAGGAGACTTATGGAGAAGCCCTGCCGAAGGAGAGTCTGGAAGGAGGAGACTGTCTTGGGAAGAATTGAATTCATGATTGAAGCTCTCCTGCGATTATAAGTTTCATTTAGTCGAACACCAGATCGAGCTTCACAGGAGTGGGGTTTACCCCTAACAATAGTCCTCCTACTCCTGAGTTTGAAATACAAAGGATGGGAGAACTCACACATTTCTTTTGCAAACATACCAAATGCAAACCAAGACTACTCACACATTTCTTTTGCCAACATCTACAATCTAGGTTGGGGAAACTATCCAATTTTTATGAGACATCACAACCAATAGTTGACTATGAACCTAGTTATCCAGAGAAAACGTATATAGCATACCAATATCAAAATGTTCAGCAATCCTCTCCAAGTGCCAATAATTCGATATTTGAAGAAAAAGTTTTACATATGTTCGAAGGATTAAAAATCATCTATATCATCCACTCCTAAAGTAAATCCATAGCAAAGCTAGAAATTCAAGTCAGTCAACTAACTACTACACTTAATAGTTGAGAGGAGGAAGAATTATTTAGTCAACCCATAAGTAACCCAATGGAGCAATATATAGTTGAGAACTTCAATATTCATGAAACCCTTATAGAACAGCCTAATATACAAATTGAAAACTATTTTGAGATGGATGTACTTAAAAATGTAATAAAGAAAGCTAACCCTAGAATTATTTCTCAAGATCCAGTGCATACACCTTGGGATCCATTTGGGATGGATGATTTTAATATAAATGGGTATCCTAAAAATATGAACACATTATTAGAGCCACCTAATTTTAGCACCACTCACCCATGGATTGAAAAATATGAATCAATATCTACTCCAATAACTTCCTCTCTAAAATCACCACCTCCTCGAAAATTGGAGAAGCCCTTGGTTGCACTTGAGTACGCATGTTTAGAATCAATTGATATCCTTTCAGTACCCATTACATCAGACTCAATTCTTAATTCAACAACTCAATTTATGTGCATATTAGAAGAACAAATAGGAGAAATTCTCAACAAACAAGGGTCTATGAATAGGTTCATAAATTATCTTCTTAAAATTAGGAAAATAAAATTGACTAAAAATGGGGTCGTGAACTACTTTCTAGAGATTGACAATAAAATACTAAAATT
The DNA here is from genome assembly GCA_006176705.1 of Cocos nucifera. Lineage (NCBI taxonomy): Eukaryota > Viridiplantae > Streptophyta > Magnoliopsida > Arecales > Arecaceae > Cocos > Cocos nucifera. The sequence continues at coordinate 16,939 of QRFJ01002033.1, read as the reverse complement.
TATCAATAATGGGATCACAAGCCATCTTCCTAAGTTTGATAATCCAAAATTATTGGAATTTTTCAATCCAATATTCGATACACAGGATAGGTAGAATTAGCGATCTAACTGAAGATCTTAAACTTAGCGCTTGTTGGTAGGAAATCCAGTATTTTATCTTTAAAATTTTTAATTTTTATTTTATAGAAATCTAATAAAAATGACTAGCCAAGTTGGGGAGAGCACATCATCAACATCCAAAAAGAACTCGATAGAATACCATGAAGGACCTGCAAACAATAATAAATCAGGTGGTATCCCTCCTTGATAAATATTTTTATTTTTCTCTTTCTCCATTAAGAATAATGTCGATTAAGTTGCAGGAGAGAATAATAAATCAATAAGTCCTTAAATAAGTTAGCATTTAGCATTTAGGCACCCAATTATGATCAAGAATAGAGTTGAACCAAGCATACTTTTTTAAAAAGGAAATTGATGCATAGATCAAAAAGTTGGTGAGATACTAAAGGATCAAATATTAAGAAAATCTAATAAAGAGTTAAGTTTAAAACATAAATAATTTTTTTTTGAGCATTTCTAATTCATCCTACTAGCATCAAAGAAGAGTTTACTTTTTATTGACTTATGTAGGATAACTATATGTTTCTTCATAAAATAAAAATCATCTTTAAAATAAAATAATTTTTAAGTACTTTTTACTAAGTAATTGGATCTCTTTGCCTAAGCAAGTATTGAGTTTCACGTCAAAAAGTATGAAGGACAAAGAAACTTATTGTAAGGCTAGTCTTAACTTGAAGCCTATTGGATTTAAGCTAACAAGTTCGAGGGGTATTTTATACCTAATATCATAAAGCCAATTGATTTTGAAGCTATTGGTCCAAAACTCGCTATATGGATCAGATAAAAAGCTTAAGGGATTAAGATACTCAACAATAGTACAATATTAAAAAAAAAAAGAAAAAATATTAATTTTTCATCAAGTAACTGGGTCTCATTACCTAAGTAAGTAATGATATTTGCATCAAAAAGTGAATAACATGAATTTAAATAAAATTAATAAATAAAAAATGGAAGTAATAATACACTCACTCATGTGAAGGTTAATGATTTAGATATAATGGTAGGGACAATTTAGAAAAAAGTTTAGAAAAAGCTTAATATTCTTCATTTAATTTTTATATTGGTTGAATATTAATATCTCAATGACATACCTCCCTCTTGCTCTGTTGAACATCAATGGCTCTTTTGAAAATTACTCAGTAAAACTTGAAACTCTAAGCTACAAGGTATCTAATTCTAAATCTTTTCTTTACTTGAGGATGATCAAAGTTCAAGTTGGGGGGTGTGATAAATACTATAAATATATCAATAAAAGTATTAATTTATAAACTAATTTACTTTTATTTTTAAGAATTGATGCTTTTATTTATCTTTTGTAGGAAAGATGATCTCCAATATGAAGAGCCTAATTCATAGGTTAAAAGGACTCAAATCAGATTCAAAGTGGAGCTCAAATGGAGACCAAAACCCAACGAAATCTGGCTCAAAGATGGCCCAGTCATAGCCTAGTTGTGGCCCAAAAAAGGAAAAAAAGAAACACCGCATGGTTCATGCACGGCACATCGAAGAAACCGTGCAGTCCACCCGTGGCTCATGACACAAGACCATATGGTGTTGTCGCAGTGTATAGGGGGGGCAAGCATGGGTTTGTGGGCATGGTCTTCACATGGTGTATGCACATTTTTAGCAGGTTCGTGGGCAATTTTAGCAGGCATTTGGGCGAGCAAGCCTGGTCTGAATGGGTCATCTCACAAAAATAGGACTCTTTCACATGCTTGCTCTCCCTCTCTAACACAAACTCCCCTCTCCCTCTCCTCTATATGAAGTCCAGAAATCGATGCCAAAACTAGCAGCCTCTCAGGCCTCTTCGGCCCTCTCTCCCTCTCTATTTCTTTCTTCTCACAAATCCTCTCTCTTCCCAAGCTCTCCCCTTCTTCTTCTTTCTATCTTTCATAATCAAAAAGCCTCCTACTTCTCTATAGAAACCGTTTCTCCTGCTTTTGATCCATACTCCAAGACATTGGAAGGAAGTCCTTAGAGTTCCAGGATGAAGGATTCAACAAGAAGCATCCCCATGGTGGCTAGTTCGTCACATCTCAGGAGATCTATGCAATCTTGATTTGATAGCGTGCCTTTTTTTCACATATTTTATATTGCTTTTGTTGGGAGTAAAATAGCTTCCACCAATGTTCGAACGACCTCCAATGCATGTATGCCCCGGATGACCTTCTCAATCATGATTAGCAACCCTCTTCCAATAACCGCAAAACTCATCAAAAACATGATGAACTTTGTCTAGCCAAACTTGAATAGTGAAGTTGTTAACTAACTCTGGTCTTGGTATTGACAGAAACCCATCGAGTGTCAAATCTCAGTATAGCCCAACTTTGTCTGTTGGATTTGCCTTGAAAGTAGCCAAACTCCTTCCTCCTCTTTTGACAATGGCATATCTAGTCAGCCCACGTCATGCATGTCACTTAGATGAACTTGAGCAGTAAAAAGACCTCATCATCATTGCAAGCCTAATCTCCAATCCAGAATAAGCAACAGCTACCCTACTAATGGTGATCTCCAAACCCTAGTTGCTCCGTTCACTGTAAGACAATGATATACTTATGGGACCCAACTTTGATAACAAGTATCAGAAGTTGAACATTGTTCAACAACATGAAAAAGTTCATGCTGGGGCTTCTATGCCTAGTCTAAACAAAAAGTCCAAGACTAACCTAGATCAGGTAGGGTGCCTCTACTGTAAGAAGTAAGGGTACTAGAAGTAGAACTATCCTCAGTACCTTGCTTTCCATGATCCTAACTGGCCGAACAAGAGAAAAGAGCAAGGGTTGCTGATTGAGGATGTTATTGAAAGAAAAAATGGGTTTTCCTACCACAGGATGCATCTGATTGGATCAGATTTGCAGCAGAATAATTTTTAAAAAAATTTCTATGATCTGATCAAATCTGAGAGTTTTCAAATCTAATTAGATTGATCTAAAATTAGAAATAAAATAAAAATAAAAATGGTGATAACAGTTATCACCTGATCGGGTAAACCGTTTACTCATTGTGATGATCTGATGACTAATCTGAGATTCTGATTGAGCTGCACACACATCTGGCCTCTACTGGTATCACTCAGGTTAGATCTGAAAGTCTCCTCCTTCTAGATCTAATCTCCAAAGATTAGAACTGATGTCTTCTCGTAGAACCTTCAAAATAAACTCCGAAGGCTACGTGTTCGTCTCATGAACACCATTGTCTCTCGCTGATCTTCGTGTCAATGGGACTTGATCTTTGCTCGCAAGTTTTTCCCAACTCTTAGGCATGGAGAAGAGGCAGAGGATCAGATGAGGGAGGTGTGGAGATGAATATTTTGCTAGGATTTCACCATAGAGAAATCATGATGCACAACAGCTTGCGCATGGCCCTATTTATAGACCTAGTTAAGAGTCCCTTTGCACATAACTTTGAATAGGTCAAAGTTTAACATGTAGAAGGACTCCTCCATGATCTCCATGCCCCACACCATATTTTTTCTACATTTTATCACACAAAACTCAGGAATATGGCATGGAATAAAGGATAAGGTGAGTAGATGGCACAAACTCTTATCTCCCTAGACATTTGAATCAAATTCAAATGCTTTGACCAGCCAAATCAAATTTGAATGGGTGCCTTCTCTTATCCATCAGATGTGCAAGCCATAAAGGGGCATGCACCCACAAACTCCACATAAATTCCATATGGATGTATGCCCTCAGATAAATTCTAAGAGGTGCACACCATATCTCTTCTTTCTTGCATACTGGGTCAACATTTGACCCTTGCCCTATTCCCATCTTATGGGATTAAGACAAAACCTTTTCAAGTTCCATCCAATGGATTTATGTCAAGTCCTAATCAAGTTAGAATAAGTCTTGATCAGACCAGAACTCGATCCAATCAGATCAAGAAAAATCCATCTATAATTTTCGGGAGAGGCTTGTCCAAATTTCATTCCATGATTTTAGGACAAGCCCTAATATGGCAAAGACAACTCTTGTCTTGTTCCCATCTTATGAAATTTAGGACAAGTCTTGATTAGGCTTGGATAAGGTTCAGTCAGATCAAGATAAATCCCTATAGAGTTTTCGAATAAGCCTTGTCCAAATAGTTTCATAAATTAGCAGGTCTTGTCCTATTTCCATCCGATGGATTAGGACCAGCCTAGATCAGGTTAAGACAAGACTTTTTTGACCTGAACAAATTTCTATCAGACTAGGACAAACTAATACAAGGCTCCTGGATGAGTCAAATTTAATTTGGCTCAGTCGAGATGATCCAAAAAGAGTATAGAAGGAGAATGTTAGGCTCAATCGTATGCTAGTACGATTTTCTTGAATCTAATTGGATTTAATCCAAATCAATTGAACTGGATTAGCTTAATTGATGACATTCAAATGCAAATCCTTATTTGTGTGATCCAGTTAGGTTCAATTTTGTATGATAATGGAACATGTCATAACCTCCATCATTGACATCATCGAAACACCATTCAATGGACCAGAACTCTTCTGATTCATCTAATTAGAATCGTCGATCATCAAGATAATTCTAATTGATCCCAAAATCCATCAGTGACACCTAAAAGTATATGATGGCAACTCATCAAAATTGAATAGCAAACCTCTCAGAGCAACTATCTATGTGATTGGATTCTTCTATCATGAGCCCCGATGGGATTAGGGTTAAGGTAAACTCGTCAAATGGACATCCATCATATGAATGAATCATTCGATTCGAGTCCGATGTGAAACTCTAATAGAAACTCCTTTCTATTATTTCACACTACTATGGCCATGGGTTTTAGGACTCAATATTATGATCATTATAGGACGACTCCTCTATCGAGGTTGATAGATACCATCTTAGTGTAATCTAATTTCTACAATGAACATGCTAGCCAACATACACCTCAGGATTCTGAATGGCTAAAAGATCGAGTTATGGTGTAGTTAAACTATAACACCTTCAAGGTGAACTGTCGATGCACCTCAAATCAAAGAACCAGAAATATGCTGCAGCATCGAGCTAGTCATCGATGAGAAGGTAGGCTTCTTTATGACTACTTGAGGTGGTTATGCTCAGTGCCCTCATTCTCTAATGAGTATCTATACTCTCGCTCTGGTGTCTCCACATCGAAGACTCAAAACTCATCTACCCTAAGAAAGTGATCGTACATTGATCTTCTAAATCTATCATGATCCTTGTGATGATCCTACGATCGAGAGTAATTTATGAGTTATTTATGATAACACTTATCTTAAATTCTCAACTCTTGAGAATATATGTTATCATGCCTATTAACTCAATGGATGTATCACAAACACTTTAATACACAATGTAATAGAATAAATGACCTTTTAATTAATTTTAAGTCAAAATTATAAAAATAGCCCTAGAAAGTATTTAACAAATGTCAGCTAATCTGGCTTCTATCGCACACATCTAACAAACTCCCACTTGACCTAAAGCCAATTGGCTATAAATCTAAGTCCCATCTTCTCAAGGTGGGCTTGAATCTTCTGTGGGCCTAAAGGCTTCGTCAGTGGATCAACCACATGGTCTACGGAGTTGTTCATTAATCTCGATGTATCCTTCTCGAAGTAATCATGGATTAGGTGAAACCATCTTCTTGGAACTCTTCCAACTTATAGTACCATCAGTGCACAGGAACAAATTTTTAGGTGTCGACTTTCGATCATCTAAATCAAACATAAGGTCTGAGTCTGCATACCCCTGGACCTAGAGTTTGCCATGCTGAACCTCTTCAGCACCTCTTCTATTTGAGAGACCCAGCATCTTCTTCAGTCTATCCCTATAGACTTTAAAAAGAAGAATGCTTTACCTAGGTCTGTCATAGAAAATTTCTTACTTAACCATACTTTGACCTATGTCAGCATGGGAATATCATTTTCAATCAGAAGGATGTCATCCACATACAATATGAGAAAGATAATAATGTTCCCACTAATCCTTTTGAACACACTTGATTTTTTCTTATTCTTGATGAAACCAAATAATTTGATTACATCAAGCATTCCTCTCCGAGATGCTTGCTTGAGTCCATAGATGGATCTTTGTAGCTTGCAGATCTTTGTGATCACTATCACTGAATTTGAAAACAAACGGTTGTTCCATATAAATATCTTTCTTAAGTATCCAATTATAAACTCTGTTATCACATCCATTTGCCATATTTCGTAATTGAAATATACTGCAATGGCAAGCAATGTGCAGATGGTGGCCATTGACGAGAAGGTAACCTAATATCCTTTTGCCACTAGCCTAGTCTTGAATGTCTCTACATTCCCATCTGCACATATTTTTCTCTTGAAGATTCATTTATACCCAATAGGTACTTTACCTTTAGGTGGATCTACCAAGATCCAGATTTGGTTCGAGCGCATCAGTCAATTTCTGACTTTATCATCTCTAACCATTTTTCAGAGTCGATATCTAATATCACCTCATCATTGGTTTTGGGATCATCACCATGAACTTAGTTTTCATGAGGAACATTTTCTCTACAACCTCTAAAATAGTACCTAAGTACCTTCAGGAGGACAAAAAATCTTATTTGACCTACGAGGTGGAGGAGGTAGTGAATTATGGATCGACTCAGACTAACTGGATTCCTTAGGTTCCTTGGCTCATTTCTCTTTGGAGACTTTATCCTTGAGTCTAATCTATCTTCTGATGCCATCATCTTAAACAAACTATTTCTCAAGTAAAATGATGTGTCAACCCATAATCATCTTATGGTTTTTCGGAAGATAGAAGTAATATCCTAGTAACTCTTTAGGATATCCAATAAATCAAGCTCTAAGGGACCTAAATTCTAACTTGTCCACCGTCAGACAACCCCGATTCTGAGATGACTTAGACTTGACTTCTTACCATGCCATATCTCATACGGTATGGTAGAAATGATTTTTGATGGAACTTTATTAAACTATGTCTCTAAAGAAACTCTAGAAGATCCGTGAAGCTCATCATGGATAGACCATATCTAATAGGGTCCATTTTCTTCATTTTGAAATCCCATAAGTTAAGACATTTTAGATGAAGTCCATTATGAGACCATACCATTGTCCTTGAGATAGTCCAAAAATTTCTCACTAAGATATTCACCTCCTCGATCTGATCGAAGAATCTTAATGGGCTTTTTGATTTGCTTTTCTACTTCGTGTCTGAATTTCTTAAACTTTTCAATGGCTTCAGAATTATGTTGTATCAAGTACACATACCTATATCAAGATAGATTATCAGTAAAGATAATAAAGTAGACATAATTACCTCTAGCCAGTACATCAAATGGGCCGCACACATCTATATGTACCAGGGCAAGTAGGTCTGTGGCCCTTTCCCATATCCCATAAAAGGAAGCTTGGTTATTTTGCCTTAAATGCATGATTCACAAATCAGATATGACTCAAAAGTCAACAGACCTATTAGTCCGAATTTCTTCAATTTGTTGATCTTATCTTTAGCTATATGACCTAGCCAAAGGTGCCACAGGTACCTTTCATTAACACTATCTCTGGATCATTTTGATCCTATGGTATTCACATTTTTCTCACAAACTCAATGATGAGTATTCCTTCAGAAGGTCTTTCTTCCTGCTTATTCTTCTGGCTGGCTAGGTACACTTCCAATGGCCATCAAAGTTACAGTGGAAACACTTTTCCTTCTCCATGGCCTTCTTCTTCGGCTCGCCCTTTTTTTTCTTTTCTATTTTCTGCTTCTTTATAGACTTCTTCTTCTTTTCAAAAGACTTTCTCTTGGAAGAAATCTACTCCATAGTAGAACTAAGCCCTTTGGACCCTTCAAAGTTTGCTCAGTAGTAACCAGCATATTTATTAACTTAGCCAAGATGCACTAGAGCTTATTCATATGGAAGTTCATAATGAACTGCCCATATGAATCAATCAAGGACTATAGGATTACATCAATCTGTAGTTCCTTGACCATCAAGACTCTAAGCTTCTCAAGCTCTTTAGGTCCTTGACCATTGCCAAGCAATAATCTTGGACAAACTGTCCATCACGTATTTGCATCTTAAAAAGTTTCTTCAAGACTTGATAATGCGTTGCGTGACTTTATTCACTGAACAACTTTTGTAGGTGCACCAATATTTGGCGAGCAGTCCTGATGTCTTCATATTGGTGTTGTAATTCATCTGACATTGAGCCCAACACGTGGCACCTTACTTTGTTATGATCATCAGACCACTTCTCATGAGATATTCTCTGATCAGCAGTTGGATGGGCTGGTAAAGGGGAGGTCCTGGTCTAATACAAAGGTCAGCCATTTCGAATCCAAAATAATTTTGAGGTTCTTTAGCCAATCCTTGTAAATCGGTTTGGTCAACTTGTGGGTATCTAGGATTCGGGCTAGGAGTTTTGACGCAAATATTTTTCTGTAGAGAGTCAAAGTTTCTAGTTAGACTTATAATTTGACTCAATCAATTTGTTTAGGAGCTTCATTTTTAAATAAGTTAAGCTCCCACTATTTTTTTGGATCCCTACACTCCCTTGGCAGAGGTGCAAAAATCTCCATGATCATTGATTTCTGGTAGATGGTGCAGTCCCACCGACTGGCTCACCACCTCACCTAATAGTTATTGATGATGGATCAATCGATGAGTGGACAACACTTGTCCAATATTTTTCTAAACATGATGCATCCGAATCTAGTCTCTAATTCATGAAGCTCACCATGCCCAGAATATTGCACCACTCCTTAGTTAAGTCAAACCCACCATTTGCACAAATTGAATTCTTGTTTGGGTCCCTCACCATATCTGAAATATTGAGCCCAACCCATCCTCCAACCCATAGCATCCAATGCCTAATAGATATGGTTGCATCTTTTCGATGCAACTGAACCCCTGTATCCAGTCAAAAATCAACCTCAGGTAGGGCCCATACATCTACAATGGTGGAAGACCTAGGACAATTTTCTTAGGAAGATTTGATTTGGTCTCTTAGAATCAACTAGTCAGAACATTTATGACTAACCTAGTGGCATGGGTTAGCTCGGATCGTTAGCCACCTCAAACCAGAACTGGGTCGACTCAATCAACCAGGTAAGTAAGATCGATGGGACAAATATGCCATTAACTCATCGTGAAAGTATTCAGGTCGAGTAGCTTCCAATTAAAGACCACTGATCGTATTTTTCATACTTACCTTAGACATCGATTTGTTTGACCAGAACTGATCGGATTAGCTTACAATCTAGGCTCTTCTTAACTTGATCGACCACATGTGACTGTGAGTCGATCTTGATCCAGACTTAATTCTATTAGACTGGTCAAATCTAAGCACTCTTGATCCCATGTAACTAACTCTTGATTCAGTTTGATCAACTGCTAGATCTAATTGAGCTACCCACACCCAAACCCATGATTTACAAAGGTATCTTAGATCTAAAAATTTATAATTTTTAGATCTAATTAATTTTATAAACTTAATTCTTAATTAAGTTCAAGGGTTTAATAACAAAATATGTATAAAAATTCTTAATTCTTATGACTGGATGGTCAAGGAGAATGTCTTAATCAAAAATATGAACTATACTATAAAACTATTAGATCTAAAGCATATAACTGTTACATGATTAAGATCTAATCTATACATGCTTTGCATACATCTCATGTATCAAATTTAATATTTAAATTTATATTTTAGATCTATTTACATCTGATGTAATATCTAAAAGTAAAATTTTAAATGATCTCATCATAAAAAAAATTAATCTAGACTACTCATGGCATTGATCTATATAACTAGTCCAGACATGCATTGCATATTATCATACATATGAAAATTTTAAATGCATCTTATGCTTTCAGATCTAATTATATCATATATAATATCTAAAATTTAACTAATCTAATCACATAATCTTCAAAAAATTAAATGAATATTTCATAAAATTTTTGATCTAGACTATGAGATTAAACTAGAGATCTAGTCTAGACATATGCTCCCTACATCATATATATCAAAATTTTAAATTAGATCTTATGTTTTAGATCTGATTACATCTAATGTAACATTTAAAACTTAAATGATCCAATTATAAAAAATTAAATCAGATCAAATCTAAAATGTATTTGAAAACTATCATGATATAGAATAGCAGATCTAGACTAGAGCATGCATTGTTTATGTCAAACATATATATTTAAAACATGAAATTTTTGATTTCAGATTGGATTACATCTTATGTAACATCCGAAAATCAAATAATCAAATCATAAAAAATAATTTTAGATCAATCTAAAGATAGATCTGGAAGCAGCAACCTAGCTCTGATACTAGTTGAAGAAAAAAATGGGTTTTCCTACCGCAGGATGCATCTGATCGGATCAGATTTATAGCAAAATAATTTTTAAATTTTTTTTATAATCTAATTAGATTTCAAAGTTCTCAAATTTGATTAGATTGATCTAAAATTAGAAATAAAATAAAAATAAAAATGGTGATAATAGTTATCACCTGATCGGATAAACCATTTATCCGTTGTGATGATCTGACGACTGATCCGAGATTCTGATTGAGCCACGCACATGCCCGACCTCTATCGATATCTACTTAGATAATATCTAGAAGTCTCCTCCTTCTAGATCTAATCTCCAAAGATCAGATCCGATGTCTTCCCATAGAACCTTCAAAACAAACTTTGAAGGCTGCGCGTTCATCTCATGAACACCATCATCTCTCGCTGATCTTCGCACCAATAGGACTTGATCTTTGCTCATAGGTTTTGCCCAACTCTTAGGTGAAGGGAAATCCTAATTTTCTAATCCAGGTTCGTTCAGATTTGATCAGATCAAGAGATGTATTTCAAAATTTTTTCTCCTTGATCTGTATTAGGTCTGAGATGTTTCAGATCTGATCTTTATTATTCTAATAATAAAATAAAATCTAGATAAATTAAATTAAATTTAATTTACCTTGATATGGGTAATCCTATTACCTGTTAATGATCCTGTATGCAGCGGAAGGTTCTGGATCTAGCCACATAAGTGTCTGGCCTCTATCGATATCCACTCGGGCTGGATCTGGAGATTCTCTTCTTCTCTATCACATCTCTAAAAATTAGATCTGGATCTGATCTGAAGGATCTTCAAAACTTTTTTTGAGGATCAGCAGTTGTCCTTTGCAGCAGCGCAGCCTTCCAGCTTTTAGTTGCCTTTCTCTCATCTAGATCGCATCAACCAAGCTCCAAAACTCTTTTGGACATGGAGAGGAGAGGGAGGGATGCTTTGGCATGGAGGAGGAGAGGAGAAAAGAACTTGGGTGTGGAGATCTCTATTGCTCTTTGAGTTGGGTGCAGGATCTTATTTATAGACTGTTTGTGATCCAACTCCTCTTCTTCCAACCAATCACAATCCTTTGTGAAATCAGATCTAAATTTGATTGGTGGAAATAGAGTCCCCTGGATTCCTCCTTAGATGGCACCTAAGACCAGTCAAAGTTGGTTCTTAGGAGAACTCTAATTGAAATCCAAAAAGGAGATGGAGTCCCTATCCAACAGGGACTCCTGGGCGCCTCCAGCTTGGGCGCACGCCTAGGGTGGCGTGCGCCCTCCTCCTTGCCAAGTTCTGGTAGGGAGACAAGCCCCCACCAATCCTCCAATAGGTGCATGACATGTGGACAAAAAGTCAAAGTGTCAATGGTCAACATTTGACCAGTCAAAGGTCAGACTTTTGACCAAAGTCAAAGGAACAAGAAATGGTAGGTGACCAAAAATGGCAGGTAATGTCTTACAAAATAAGACAACCTTTTCTGACTTGGACAACTCCAGTCAGACCATATGAAGGCCTCTGATTGAGCACAAACTCCTTTGGCTCAGTCAGGACAACTTATTTATGATAGTAAAAGAAGAACGTTAGGTTCAATCGAGTGCTAGCACGATTTTCTTGAACCTAATTGAATCTCATTCAGATCAATTGAACTGGATCAGTTCAATTGATGATCACCAGATTCAAACCCTTGTTTGTGTGACCCAGTTAGGTTCAGTTCTGTATGGTAATGGGATATGTCATGATCTCTATCATCGACATCATCGAAACTCCTTTCGATGGATCAGAACTCTTCTGATTCGAACAGCTAGAATGATCGATCATCTAAATCATTCTAATTGCTCCCAAAATCCACCAGTGACACCTAGCAGTATATGGTGGCAACCCATCAGAGCTGAATGCGAACCTCTTGGTGCAGCTACCTGTGTGATTAAGTTCTTCTATCTTGAGCCCCGATCAGATTAGGGTTAAGGTGAACTCGTCAAACCCTAGTCTCTGTCATATGATGTAATCATTCGATTCGAAGTCCAATGTGAAAATCTAAATAGAAACTCTTTCTATTATTTCACTCTGCCATGGCCATGGGCTTCTGGACTTGATTCTCATGATCATCATAGGGCTGCTCCTCTACCACCGAGGTAGATAGATTCCATCTTGATGCAATCCAGTTCCTACAATGAACATGCTATAGCCAACATACACCTCAGGGTTCCATATGGCTAGGAGACCGAGTAATGGTGTAGTCAAACTATAACACCCTCAAGGTGAACTGCCGATGCATCTCAGGTCAAAGAACCAGACACACTACTGCAGCATCGAGTCAGTCATTGACGAGAAGGTAGACTTCCTAATGACTACTCGAGGTGGTCACGCTCAGTGCCCTCGTTCTCTAACGAGTACCTGTACTCTCGCTCCGGTGTCTCCACACCGTAGACTCAAGACTCATCTACTAAAGAGAAGCGATTGTACACCAACCTTCCGGATCAATCACCATCCTCGTGATGATCCTATGGTCGGGAGCATTTTATGAGTTAATAATGATTATTCATGTCTTAAATTTTCAACTCTTGAAAATATGAATTATCATTACCATTAACTCAAAGGATGTATCACAGACACTAAATACACATATGTGATAGAAAGTAACCCATTTTATTGATTTAGTCAAAATTATAATTTTGCCCCTAGAAGTGTATTACAAGTGTCAGCCAATTCTGGCTTCTAGGGCACATATATCTAACAATCTCCCACTTGTCCTAAAGCCAATTGGCTACAAGTCTAAGTCCCATCTTCTCAAGGTGGGCTTCGATCTTCTGCTGGCCCAACGGCTTTGTAAGTGGGTCTGCCACATTATCTGTGGAGTTGACTCTCTTGACCTCGAACGTAACCTTTCTCAAGGTAATCGCGGATGAGATGGTATCGCCGCTCAATGTGCTTGGACTTTCTGGTGAGACCTCGGCTCCTTAGCAAGGGCTATGGCGCCATTGTTGTCGCAGTATAAGAGGAATGGCATCTGATGGCATTACTCCAATTTCTGCAGCAAACTTCTTGTACCAGAATGCTTCCTTTGCAGCCTCTGATGCAGCTATATATTCTGCTTCCATGGTGGAATCTGCTATCACAGTTTGCTTGGAACTCTTCCAGCTGACAGCTCCACCATTGCACACAAACAGACTCCCAGATGTCGACTTTCGATCATCTATATCGGACATGAAATCCGAGTCTGTGTATCCCTGAACTTGGAGTTCTCCATTACCAAAGACCAACATCATATCCTTAGTTCTTCTCAAGTACTTAAGGATACATTTCACAGAAGTCCAGTGTTCTTCACCTGGATTTGACTGATATCTGCTTGTGACACTCACAGCATGGGCTATATCAGGTCGTGTACATAGCATGGCATACATGAGGCTCCCTATTGCAGAAGCATAAGGGATCTTGCTCATGCGTTCTATTTCCTCAGGTGTGCTAGGGCACATCTTCTTGGAAAGATGAATACCATGTCTGAAGGGTATTAATCCCCTCTTAGAGTTTTCCATACTAAACCTCTTTAGTACTTCCTCTATGTACATCTTCTGTGAAAGTCCTAGCATCCTATTCGGTCTATCCCTATAGACCTTAATTCCTAGAATAAAGGATGCTTCACCTAGGTCTTTCATGGAGAATTCCTTGGACAACCATAATTTGACTGATGTCAACATGGGAATATCATTCCCAATAAGGAGGATGTCATCCACGTACAATACGAGGAAGACAACAGCGCTCCCACTGACCCTTTTTGAAAACACATGGTTCCTCTTCATTTTTGATGAAACCAAACATTTTTGATCACATCATTGAAATGAGTGTTCCAGCTCCGAGATGCTTGCTTAAGTCCATATATGGACCTTTGCAGCTTGCAAACCTTGTGATCAGTATCACTGGATGTGAAACCTAGCGGCTGTTCCATATAGATATCTTCCTCAAGATATCCATTTAAGAATGCCGTTTTCACGTCCATTTGCCATATTTCATAATCGAAATAGGCTGCAACGGCAAGCAATGTGCGGATGGATTTTAGCATAGCCACTGGGGAAAAGGTATCCTGATAGTCAATGCCTTCGCATTGACTATAACCTTTTGCCACTAGTCTAGCCTTGAATGTCTCCACATTCCCATGTACACCAATCTTTCTCTTGAAGATCCATTTACACCCAATAGGTACTATACCTTCTGGTGGATCTACCAAGGTCCAGACTTGGTTTGAGTGCATCGAGTCAATTTCTGACTGCATTGCCTCTAGCCATTTCTCGGAGTCGATATCTGATATCGCCTCATTGTAGGTTTTGGGATCATCACCATGAGCACCATTACCTACGAGGAACATTTCCTCTACTTCCTCTGAAATAATACCTAAGTATCTTTCAGGGGGATGGAAAACTCTTTCCGATCTACGAGGTGGAGGAGGTAGTGTTCTTATTGGCTCAACCTGATTTGGTTCCAATTGGTCCTTAGCTCGTTGTACTTGTGAGACTTTCTCATCAAGCTTAATCTGCTTTCCAATGCCGCTATCTTGAATAAACTATTTTTCAAGAAAGATGGCATGTCGACTCACAATCAGATTGTGGTCTTCTGGAATGTAGAAATAGTATCCTAATGACTCTTTAGGATATCCTATGAATCGAGCTCTAAAGGACCTAAACTCTAACTTGTCCGCTTGTTGTCTTTTGACATGAGCCGGACAACCCCAAATTCTGAGATGACTCAGACTTGGTTTCTTACCATGCCATATCTCATACGGTGTGGTAGGAACGGTTTTAGAGGAAACCCTATTCAGTAGATAAATTGAAGTTAACAATGAATGTCCCCAAAGAAAATCAGGGAGGTCTGTGAAGCTCATCATGGATCGAACCATATCCAATAGAGTCCGATTTCTCCGTTCTGAAATTCCCGTTGAGTTGAGGTGTTCCTGGTGGAGTCCATTGAGAGACTATGCCATTATCCTTGAGATAGTCTAGGTCTAGGAATTTTCGGCTAAGGTATTCATCTCCTCGATCTGATCGAAGAACCTTAATGGGTTTTTCAGTTTATTTTTCTACTTCATGTCTGAATTCTTTGAACTTTTCAAAAGCTTCAGACTTGTGTCTCATAAGATACACATACCCATACCTAGACAGATCATCGGTAAAGATAATGAAGTAGACAAAATTGCCTCTAGCCGGCACATCAAATGGGCCGCACACATCAGTATGTACTAGGGCAAGGAGATCTGTGGCCCTCTCCCCATGTCCAACAAAAGGGAGTTTAGTCATTTTGCCTTGAAGACAAGATTCACAAGTTGGATATGACTCAAAAGTCAATGGACTCAATAGCCCATTTTTCTCCAATTTGTTGATCCTATCTTCTGCTATATGACCTAATCTCAGGTGCCATAGATATCTATCGTTTGGACTATCCCTAGGTCGTTTGGCATTCACGTTTTGCTCGATAGTTAGAATAGGTACATCAATATGTAGCTGATAAAGACCATTAATAAGGAAACCATTTGCAATTTTATTTCTTTCATAAAGAATGTTACAATGGTCCTTAAAGAAGGTAATCACATAGCCTTCTTGTGCTAAGCATGAAACAGAAATCAAATTCCTGCTAGCTGCAGGCACATAATAACAGTCTTTTAAAACTAAGTCTAAACCAGATGGTAATCGAAGAGGGTATGTTTCCCACGGCTACTGCAGCAACTCTTGCTCCATTATCCGATGCGTAGGATCATGTCTCCATCCCTCAGCCTCCTGCTATCCTCAAGACCCTGCATGGAAGTGCACAGATGAGCACTAGAACCAGAGTCAAGCACCCAACTGGATGCAGAAGAAACCGTAAGGTTAGACTCAATAACGAGCATACCTCCAGAAGGACCTTCCTTCTTGTTCTTCAGGGTGGCCAGGTAAGTAGGGCAGTTTCGCTTACAATGGCCGTCGCTGTTGCAATGGAAACACTTTCCTTTGATCGGCCTTTTTCTTCGGTTCTTCCTTCTTTGATCCTTCCACCTTTTGCTTTTTCACAGACTTCTTTTTCTTTCCATAAGACTTTCTTTTGGAAGAAGTCCGTTCCATAGCAAGAACTGAGCCTTTAGAACCTTTCATAGAAAGCTCAGCGGTAACCAGCATATTCATTAATTCGGCCAAGGAATTTTGAAGTTTATGCATGTGGTAATTCATGATGAATTGCCCATATGCATCAGTCAAGGATTGCAGAATAATATCATTCTGCAGATCCAAGTCTAACTTCACACCGAGCTTCTCAAGCTCTTCCATGTCCTTGATCATTGTCAGACAGTGATCTTGGACTGACTGCCCATCATGCATCTTAGCCTTAAAAAGTCATTTCGTGACTTGATATTGGCTGCGCGACTCTGTTCACCAAACATCTCCTGCAGGTGAGCCAACATTTGGCGAGCAGTCCTGATATCTTCATGTTGGCGCTGGAGCTCATCAGACATCGAGCCCAACATGTAATATCTGGCCTTATTATCTTCGTCTATCCATTTTT